>CM019178.2:65331486-65504543 GCA_009739505.2 Apolygus lucorum
CATAGACGACACAATCGACACAGACGAACGTTGGGACTTGGCGGCCATTACCAACGACCGCCGATGTTACAACTGCGGAAGTCCTGAACATTTCGCGCTCGATGCCCGCGAAAAGACGAACCCCTACAGCGTCACAATCGACACAGGGAGGAGGACCACCGCCAAGATAAGCCCAACGAGCGCCGAAGCGCGAGAACCAACCCCGCGATATCCGTGTATGTTTTGCGCGGACAAAACGCATTTCCCCGTAAGTTGCCCATTCAGCCCGAACAAGACCATATTTTGTGACTTCTGTGGCGTCCGAGAACATCTGGAGGAGGATTGTTACAAAAAGAAACGTCTCCTCCCCGTTCGCAACCTGTCATGGCGCCGGCACATTCAATGGAGGTCGCCCGTTACAAAAAGCCAATCGAGGAGGCACATGTTCCCGTCCCGTGGAAGCTCCAATGTCGCGGACGATGAAAATCACCGTGGGACTGGGCCCGGAGGAACGAGAGATGACCCTGGACACCGGAGCTACGCTTTCGGTACTTTCAACACCCGTAAGGAATTCCAATTCTCCCAACCCGAGCGATCGCGTGGGGAGCTGATGGAATGCCCCTACATTTCTCCGGGGAACAGCGCGTCGTCACAAGGATCGGCGAATGTGTATTTGAAACACACATTCTTAGTATTCGCAAGGAGAAGCGCTACGCTTGATCTTTTGGGGCTCGACGTACTTCGAAGGGTACCCATCACATTTACAACGGGACCGGAAATGAAATTCCGCACCCCTAAAGGCGTCATCCGCCCATATACGCCGGTCGACACACCCGAGGAAATCTACAGCGTGGGGGTAGTGTTGCGGCCCGAGGGGCGGGAATTCGGGACGTTCGTGGATCAAAATAAAAGTCATGATCACAGCGCTCCTCTCCCTAGCACCCCTTCGTCGGCAACAACTGCCTCCACCACGCAAAAACCATCGTGCGTGAATTACCAAGAACCGGACGACGCTTCGGAGGTGCGGGCAAATTTCGCCACAAATCAAGATGGCGCCGGAAGCCTGAAGTTTTGGAATCGGCAGTTCAAGGGTGTTTCTGTCCCTATCGATACACCCGTGGAGCGGTACGACGATACACCCCACTACAAGACCTTGACGAAGGATCCGGCCCAAAATCTTCCGCTTCCCCCGAAAGTACATTTCAGCACACCAATCTCACGACATTGTGCAACCCCCACTACACCTACCGAGTTCCAGGGAATTGACGACGCAAGCGACAGCACTGATTCCACGCCGGACTTTGATGGGAAAACTTCCCTCGAAAAATGCCTCGATCGGATGCTCCACGACTACCATCGGACTTATGTCGACACGGTGGACCGACACAGTGCGACACAGTTCGTCACAGAGGACCGTCACAACGCGACACAGTTCGACACGGTGGATCGGCACAGTGCGACACAGTTCGACACAGCGGATCGGCACAGCCCGATCCAGTTCGCCACAACCGACCCATATGCTGAACCCTACCCCGATATAGTCGATACCCCTGATGAAACGGGTTCTGGCGTATCCCTGAGAGAAGGAAAGGCCTGCGCCGAGATTTGTTCTATTATTCCCCCGATTCAAAACTATGAAAAGAAGTATGTCCCGGCGCCACGCCAGACGGTCTAGAAGAAGAGGAGTGGGGGGAGCTACCGACCGACCAATGGGAAACCCCGTTACCCGAGTTCGACGTGACCTTGCAAGAGAAACTGCAACATCTCACAACTTCGGACGCGGAACCAACTAGGGAATTGTTGTGCAAATTCCGGGACTTATTTAAGCCACCTACGGGGGAGGGATGTCGATTGAACGTATTCCATGAGATAGTTACTACTCAACCCACCGTTACACAACAAAAACCCTACCCCGGTTCCCCACGCCCTCCGCGACGTCGTTGAAACTCAAATCAAGGACATGCTGTCAAATGGGGTAATTAGCCCATCTACTAGCCCGTGGTGTGCGCCGGTACTACTCGTCAAAAAGAAAACGCCGCCGGGAGAAAAGCAGCTTTGGCGATTTTGCACGGATTTCCGACAGCTCAATAAAATCACCAAAGGAGACGCTTATCCTCTTCCCCGATTACAGGAGACCCTTGCGATGTTAGGTCAGTGTAAATGGTTCACAACCATCGACTTAATATCGGGTTATCACCAGATACCAGTTCACCCCGAGTCAAGGGAGAAAACGGCCTTTTCAGTTTTAGGACGTCATTTTCATTACGAAAAGATGCCGTTTGGACTGAAGAATGCGCCCGCTACATTTCAGCGAGTCATGAATGATACCCTCGATGGAATCCTCGGAGATCATTGTCTCGTTTACCTGGATGACATCATAGTATTTTCCGCCACTCGAGAGGAACACCTCCAGAAATTGACTCAAGTGTTCGATCGATTGACCGAGGCCCGCCTGCAAGTGAACTTGTCGAAATGCGAGTTTTTGAAAAACGAGGTTCGCTTTCTAGGTCACCGCATCACGCCCGACGGAATCCTTACCGAGCCCGAGAAGGTCAAGGCCATTAAGGAATTTCCCGTACCTACCTCGGCGTTGAAACTGCAGTCGTTTTTGGGGCTGGCTGGGTTTTACCGGAGGTTCATACCTCGATACTCGGAGCTCTCGGTACCCTTGACCGACCTCCTCCAGAAGAACCGACCCTTCGAGTGGACAAGTAAACAACAACAAGCGTTCGACGAACTCAAGGTCAAGTTGACCGAGGAACCCGTACTCGCCTTTCCTGACCTGAATAAACCCTTTGTGTTGGCCACCGACGCTTCCGGCTCTGCTTTGGGGGCTGTCCTTTCGCAGAACTTTGAAGGGGAAGAGAGGCCCGTGGCGTATGCGAGTCGAAAACTAAATCCGGCCGAAACCAGATATTCCGTCACAGAGAGAGAGTTACTCGCCGTTGTGTGGGCGGTCCGCCATTTTCAAGAATATCTTTTAGGCCAGACCTTTGAACTTCAAACGGACCACATGGCACTCACGGCCGCGATGCACCTCCGCGACCCGACATCGCGAATCGGGAGGTGGGTTCTCCGGCTTGCTGAATACGACTTCGTTCCCCGATACAGACCCGGAACTCAGATGAAACATGCGGACGGATTGAGTCGAATGGACATAGCCGTTGTAAACCTCGATTTCCCGCGCGAGCTGATGATCGCTGCACAGGATCTCGATGACTGGGTCCAATCGATGGTTTTGAGTCGCGGTAAAGAAGGATTGCGAAAAGCTAACGGAGTGTGGGAAATGAGAGTGCGACACGATGGTAGACATGAATGGGTGCCCCTCATCCCGAGTTCACTTCGTGAATGGTTGATTGACCGATGCCATAAGAATGAGTGGGCGGGACACCCCGGAGCCGACGTAACGGAAAAGGTGGTGAGACGACTAGGAAACTGGCCTGGATTATCGAGAGACGTCAAAGAGCAGGTACAACGTTGTGAAACGTGTTTACGTCGCAACACCCCGACGAATCTGAAAAGTCCGATTCAGAAGCCGCTCCTCCCCGAGAGACCCGGACACATCGTCGGTATCGACTTCGTGGGGCCCATCGTGACGAATGGAAAATCCAAATACCTCCTCACCGTAATCGACCATTTTACTAAGTATGCTGAAGCATACGTTACCACCAATTGTACCGCCTCTACTGTCGCGCAAATTTTAGCAAAGGAATTTATACCGAGACACGGTGTACCCGAGAGACTTGTCTCAGACCGTGGAACCGCCTTCACCGCCGGATCGACACGCGAACTTTGTGCCCAATGGGGCATACGGCAGATCTTCACGACCGCGTACCACCCGGAGGGAAATGGGGTGTGCGAGCGTTTCCACCGAACCTTGACCAATATCTTGGCGAAAATTACCAAGAAAACTAAGGATTGGGAAACCATGTTGCCCGTAGCACTCGCAGCGTATCGATCCAGCCCCCATAAGAGTACTGGATTTACTCCAAATTTTCTTACCTTTGGGAGGGAAATACGCCTTCCGAACGACACCTTTCAAGGACTTCGAACCCCCTTACCTGAGTCCTCCTTGTTGAAGAACCTCCGAATGGCCCGTGACGCCACGACACAGTGCCTACATGAAGCCTGGAAGAAACGGACGGAAGCCATCAACGCCCGCCGCTCTCTACGCTCTTTTGAGGCAGGGGATATGGTGTACCTAAAAGACATGCAGCCGCCCCCAGGTGTCGTTAAAAAATTCTGGAGTCCATGGAGTGGACCGTGGACGGTGCTAAAGAAACACTCGAATGTTACTTACGAAATCAGAGACTCACCCGATATAAAACGTCAGGTAGTACACATTAACCGCCTCAAACCGGCCTTTGTGCTGGGTGTACCGGACGATACGTTCCTGGACCATACCAAATCCCATCAAACCCCGGAAATAGACACAATAAAGGACGTTCACGAAACGGAAACGGGGATACAGGAGGAAATGATGGAAGACTCGGATGAGGAACTACGATGGCCGCCTCCAGGACCGACCATGATGGAATGTGGCGATGTGCCGACCGAATCTCACGAGAACGCTTCCACTACACCATTTTCGGAAAAGTCGAACCAGGGGACTGCTTCGCCACAACCGACTCACCTCGAGGACGCGGATCGACACTCAGATCGCTCCTCGACCAGTGAAGAAGATAAAAGCGTCAGCCACCCTTCGGGAAACTCAGCCGAAAATCCAGCGGGAAATTCACAACGCCCGGTCAACCATTCCGAGGACGCTCGCCACAGCGAACACGATCGCCACAGCGAACACGATCGCCACAGCGAACACGATCGCCACAGCGAACACGATCGCCACAGCGAACTCGATCGCCACAGCGACCACGATCGCCACAGCAACAGCCCTCACCAGGAACCAGTAGTTCGCAAAGCCGAAGAGCCGTCTACACCTGAAGGTCTACCTCCGAAACGACTCCGAGGAGAGGCGCCAACCGGAACCACGCCGTATTCGTTCCGCCAACGTGACCCTTCCGTAAATTATAAGCAACTCCACTTAGGCCGAAAGACAAACTGACTGACTACTAGGAAAGACTGACCACGACCTCGACACATGGTCCTTCAGACCAACAAATTCAGCTTGGGTCCTTCAGACCAACCAATTTCACTTGGGTCCTTCAGACCAACAAACTTCACTTAGGTCCTTCAGACCAAGCCGAACCATTACTTCTGCTACCTTCCTAACAAGGCCAGAATAATTTGTGTGAAGTACCCTGAGATCAATTCCTGAGTCACTTTTCCTAGGCAGGATGTTACAGTAGGGCGTTTATTTGTTTGTTGTAGGATGGCACAAGAACCGCTAGATGAGTGGATAGTAGACGGGGGTCCCCAGTCACCGGACCCCATGGTGGAACTCATGAGGAGGCGGACCGAAAGATTTATCGCCAACCTGCGGGACCAGTCGCCGGGACACGTAAACACGCCCGCGCCACCCGACGACCCTTACGACGTACTGGAAACGCTCTCCAACTTCGTGCGATTCACAATGTGTGGCGACACACCGACCAGCCGCCACACGTCAGGGAATTCGGCGCTCCTCACGATCCTCCAGATACACAGATGGATTCCCATCTACCAGAGGATCGTGCAGGAGCGGGACGCATTGTTGGACCGCCAAGCCAAGTGGCTGCTGGATCGACAACAACTGATCCAGCAACGGGACGCAGCCGTGGCGGAGTCCAAGGCAGCCAACGCACAGGTGGTGGTGGAGCCACCTGCGGCGAAGACCGCCACACCTGAGGCAATCAACCAGCTATCTGCAGAGGCACCTGCGGCGAGGTCTGCGGAGGCTGAGGGGAAGTTGGCTCGCTCCCCGGCTCCGCCTCCGGCTTCGTCCCCCGCCCCGTCACCAGTGCCTCAGGTCGTCGAGGTCAGAAGCCCAGCACCAAACCCGTACGTGGCCTTGAAACCACTCCACTCGCCGCCAATGACGCCTCTACCACCCCGGCGCGCGCGTGGAAGAGTCAGTTCCTACGAAGAGTCACCCACCCGGGACGTGCCACCGACACCCGGGCGCTCTCCCACCACCTCCAGCGAAGACGAGGCAGCACCGGCCAAGACAGTACCACCTCCGGCCCATCCAAGGATCGTGCTACGGATCAGCAAAAAGCGCCAATGCCCTGTCTGCACCAAGAAGGTACCGCAGCTCTTTGTCTTCAGGTGCCCAGGGTGCAAGGAGTTCTGGCAACGTCTAAAGAACTTCCATCGCCAGGGACGACCACTGCCGGAGTGCCCCGAGGACCACCGGGCACAACGCGACCCAGCCAACTGTCGCGGGTGTCGTCGCCACGCCTACGAGCTGGCCATAAGGAAGGCGCGTCCCTTGGCTCCTCTGGGAATACCCAGCGTCGTCTTTGACAACGCTGGCTCCCGGAGGGAAGGGGGATGTGAGTCTCCACTCACTGGGGAACATTTCCAGTGAAGAGACTGGGTTAATTCGTTAACTCCCTTCCGATCCGAATTTGTCATAGCCACCCGCGGCGATGATTGTCAGATTCGGATCCGTGGTCAGCTCGGAAGGTGACGTCACCCCCCCCTCAACATGAAGACGCCGTCTCCAGCCAGAGCGTCCCTCCCTCGGCGGGGGGAGCCAATCAGAAGTCTCCACCTGGCAGGCGCCCGTCCGTCGAGGGAGCGGAGGGGGACCATCCGGAACAAAACCAACGAGCAGCCCCCTCCACAGGCAGACCCCCCTTGATATTCAGTACAAGTCATTGAGAGCCCTGCTGCCCGTGAACTTAAAACTGCTAGAGTCAACCGTCCCCGTAAATACCTTCACACGCTTTTTTCGTAAGATCCCTGACCATCGGAAATTGCCGTGTCGCGCCGAATTGATCTGGAGGAAGAGAACTTGGATTCCCTGGACGTCCGTCGCCACAACCACCACAACCGCCACATCACACCTGGAAGGATACCTCAGGGCCCTGACACGTGTGAGTGAAAACTATAACTTACCTTCTAACCATTGGCCAATGCAGTTAGGACAGTGCGTAGAAGTAATTCTGAAACAATTGGACAAAAGTCGTAAATTTGAGAGTTGTAACTTAATGCTAAATTCGTACCTGAAACACAAAGTTAACCTATACTTACCATACTCACCTTTGTTGAAAACCTGGAACGTTGAACTGATATACTCTGGAAACCTGAATCATAAAGTCAAATTGGAGTTATTATTTTGTACATTTGAAACATTATCTGAAAATCTATCCTATTGAACATTGAATCTTGTGCCATACTTACTTGTGTTGTTGCGCCCGTCAGGCTTCTTTTCGACACACCCTTCGGTGTGCCTAGTCAGAAAACCATTTGCATATTTAATAAACTTACCTTTTATTGTTGTAAATCTGCATTTGAATATCTTTTCTCATTTTACCTGGTTCCTCAGTGTGAAAAACCGGAGCTTGGTGACGCGTCACACTCCGCCATCTTTTCCGAAGCGTCCCTCAGACGCCTTCGTAGGCCCCTTCGGCAGCGTCGCATTTTGCGGACGCCATTTTCTCAGTAGGACGCCCTTAAGGCTAACATTTCAGATTGCATCATCCCGAGGAATTCGACTGGCCGCTTCACCGCCTCGTCACAGGTAAATACCACACGCTACCCTTGTAAAATTAACTATTGTTTCGATATTTGTTTGTCTTCCCCTTCCCACCTGAGCTCGCCACGTAAGGTTTTGTGTCATCCGGTGAACTTGGGATCGGCACGTGGCGTCACAACCTCGTGCTGCTACCAACCACGCCGCGAAACGAAACCTTAACCCTGTCGAACGCAAATCCCGCTTACAACTGGTGTGTCGCCACAATCGTCACAATCACCACGAGTAAGCCGGGACGCTACCTCTGTGGTCCATCGACACAATCGCCACAAGTAGCAGGCCTACACAGGAATGCTCGCTGATTGGGCTGTTTGGATCGCCGTCTCCTCCCAGTGTTGCCCATTGGGACGGCGGAATCGTGTTTTCTAAGAGAAAAGTTATCAAACAAGAACAGGGGAAACCTAATTTTCCCCATCTTGCTTTTTCTATTTTTTCTTCAGTTTTTCGATTTCGAACTTTACTGTTTCGTGAAATTTTGCATCTGGGGACTATAGATTCCTCGATCTCAGCGCTTCAAGCGGCCATAAATGAACTATCCCAGCATGACGTCATTTTCCCGCGTTTTTTAATCATTCGTATTTTCTAAACTGTTTTGTTTATTCGTAAATTAGGAAGTTCGGGCTGAAAGTTTGCCGTAGGGGGTTTTTCGAGGTGCTGAATCCGATTTGGGGTAAACAATAGGAAATTCCGAAATGGTGAAATTCCTCATTATTTGCAGCGTTTTTGTTGGAAATACCTTAAGAATCTCTGTAGTATGCTTTGCCTGTATTATTCCACGATACACGAACTAGATAACTCTGTTTTTTTCATAAATTATCTTGTTGTTACTAATTCCCTTTGTATGTTCTTCTTTGAAGGAAATCGACGGCAAAGCCCTCCTCTTATTGAATTCCGACATGATGATGAAATACATGGGGTTGAAACTCGGTCCAGCTCTCAAGATCTGCAATCTCATCAACAAAATCCGAGGAAGACGCCACAGTAGCTTCTCCTTGCCATAGAAAAGGCGATCCTTAGGCAATATTCAGTTACCAGGTAATAAAAACAAGAATTTATGAAACTAGGTTCAAAATTTGTCGTTTGTTCACTCGAGAGTTGAAAAATTATATATATTTTAATTAAATCGTAGGAAAGGAACGCAGCAGCTCGTGCGTTCTTAGGGAACGAAAATCACATATCTGCCGACATAACTGGAAGTGTGGGACCTGGTAGTGTGTGCGGGCACCCCATCTTCATTATTTCAAGCTTAGATCTTGAACCGACAGAATATTGTTTGTTCTGCGATCTCGGGAAAATGTTATTATAATATTATGCACGCAAGTGCTAGAAAACAAATTAATGTCTCATTTTTGTTGAACGCTTTAAATTTTGTTTATAAATTATATTTTATCATTTATACATTTTAAGCAAAAGACGCAAATTAATCCGCTTTTTATGATTAATGTTTGTGATATACGTTTAATGAATTGTATCTCTAAGATGAAATCTTGCAGAGTATCTAGTTTCTATGTGTGTGTGGGGTCCTTTTCTTGACGGTACAATGACGGCGTACCGTCAACCGGGGTGATATGGATCATTTTTTTCAGTTTTTATTGAAAAATTAGCCCCAACTGTTTTTAGAGCGAGCTGGCTTTCCGAATATAGATTCTCTGAGGTGTCAAGAAGACGGTACCATGTCAATTTTTGTGATTTGCACCTTTTTTCACTTTTATTTTTTTTAATGAAAAATGATCCATAACACCCTGTTAGTCGGGGTGATATGGATCAAAGCCAAAAACCGATGTAAAATTCACTCCAATCCAGTAACGAGGTGAAATGAATCATTAAAATTATTTAAAAAAATTGAAGATCGAATAAATGAAAGGTTAAAAAAAAAGAAAAGGGATTTGAAATGAGGAAATTGACGGTGCATTCAGGCTTCGATGGAGTGAAGCCTTTCATTTTCTTTTTTGACTGTTCTTCAGTTCAGTAAAATAATCATTGATAGTGTCCCAAGTAATAAGTGCTCGTGCTCTTTTGAGATGCCCAATGACCTGGTAATGTCGAGGCATTTTCTCCCGATTCACTCCACCCCTCAAAAACTCCGAAATTCACAAAATCAATCACTGACAAGGGGGGTTATAAGTTGAAACAAAACACAAAATCTATCTCTCTTCATGAGAAGTTGCTGATATGATAAAAAATACGCAGATCAAGTTTTCTGCGTACTTATAGGCTACACAGATGAACGTAAACAAACAACACGAAAGTGCGGCGTTTCTATGGATCTGATAATCTTCATGGATGACCTTCTAGCATCCTTGAATCGACTGAATCATGGATGAAGGTGGTGAAGCAAAATGCCTAGTTCAACATTCTACTACCAGATCACATCCAAACGTCACCAGGTAGCGCTGCAATCGCTAAAAGCGTTGCTGCCTCCAAAGTATCCATATCACCCCGGCTGATTCATATCACCCCGTTTGACAGTACTGTACATTTTACTTGATTCAGTTGTGTTTAGCTTCATGTCCGTATCCGCTTATTTTGTGTCTACCGAGTATGATTGTATAACAATTTTCTGTATTCATAAGGAAACAGTGAGTACAACGATCTTGTAATGTAACTTTCACTTGAATCATTTGTTCGCTGGTGAATCCATATGTAGGTTTTAGGGATGGGTATCGATACTCGATATTTCAAAATATCGATACTTTTGTACCGATACTCGATATTTTAGTATCGATACTTCACTATCCGATATTTTTGGATATCGATACTTTGGATCCGATATTTCTAAATATCGAATATCGATACAGTTCTCGCGGAAAATTCATTCATAGTAGGGATCCCTAGTAGGGATGGGTATCGTTATAAAAGTATCGATATTTTGTATCGATACCGTATCGTATCCGAGTGTCGATATCCCAAGTATCGTTGGGTATGAGTATCGATATTTTGAAATATCGAGTATCGATACTTTGGTGTCACAAACTATCAATATTATCCAATATTCTCAAGAAAAATAATTTTTTTAAACAATTTTTATTCATTTTTCACTATCAAGAGTCCAAGCAGGGTGATTTTCTCCATGACAACAACGTTATTTGTGCAATCAAAGAGTAATGACCCAAAAGCCTCTCTACTTTCTTCATTTTTTAGCCATTATGATGAATTTTCCGCGAGAACTGTATCGATATTCGATATTTAGAAATATCGGATCCAAAGTATCGATATCCAAAAATATCGGATAGTGAAGTATCGATACTAAAATATCGAGTATCGGTACAAAAGTATCGATATTTTGAAATATCGAGTATCGATACCCATCCCTAATCCCTAGTAGGTTTGGCGGGAGGAGTTGTGTGGGATCTGTTCTGTGGAAAAATCTCTGGTGATAATCTGGTGTCCCAATTACCAACCTGGTGGTGGAGATTCCAAATGGCCGCGACTCGCCACAGTAGGTACCGAGATCTTATGAAATTCTGATTTCTAATATTGCTTCCGAGTCTACCAAGGTAGCGGAAGCTTTGTTTTCGCTTTTCATGGATGAAAAAAAAAGTTCTCCAAAATCAAATTTTTCACTCGCGTTTTGTGTTTTAGACCGTTCTGAACAATGGGGAATTTGCCTCACTTTTTTTTTCGAATGAGGGTTTATTTTTATGGAATAAAACCATAGTGAGCTGCTCGAAAACGCATCCAAAAAATTTAGAGAATTTAAGGAAGATGGAAATTTTAAATGTGGTGGCAATGTGTAAGAGGCAGCCATGTTTGAAATGTAACGGATATTCTACCAATCTGACTTCAAAGGAGGTTCTGTGGCGCTTACCACAGAAGCGGAACATACACGAACTTTTAGCTTACAAGGATTAACACAAGAGTGCGCCGCGAACTGGCAGGAAGAACCCAGACACAAAAGTGACCAAAAGAAACAATATTACTCACTTTTTTACAATACGATTCTACCTACTAGTTTATCAAGCATTATTAGTCTTCATCTTCTCTTATTTAGTTTCAAGATTTGAATCACATTATTCGAGTAGCCATTTCACTGGATCGTTTTGTGTGGCGGTGCTAGAACTCTGTCTGTTGTCGGAGTTGTTTTCGCGTCGTTTTTTTTTCGTATGACGTCAACAATATTTCTCGATTTTCGCGGTGTTTTGTAACAGAGGCTTCACTTGTTTCGGCATTTTCTCCTACGGTAATTTTTTCCCCTTGGTTATTCCCAGTGTTAAACGTTATTCTAGGGCCCTATTATAGGATTTGACTTGAAATTCCAGAATCTAAAATTGAGGCTAATTCCCCATTTTGGTTCCGTGTCTGTCTGTCTGTCTGTGTGTCTGTCATGAATTCCTTGTAACGCGCATAACTATACGAAGTTATTGTCCGATTTCTATGAAATTTTAAGGGATTGTGCGGGTTGATGTGTAGGCGGTCCCCTATGAAAATCATCATCCTAGGACTGATAGAAGCGACTGCGCATGCGCAAACGTGAATGTCCTTGTAACGGCCATAACTTCTACGTTTTCCATCCGATTTCGATGAGATTTTCAGGTAGTTGAGAGTCTTAATGGTTCTCTATAAATGTCATCGGAACATTAAATTTTCATGGGTAATGGCAGATACTTGGAAATTGAATTTTAATTATCATCTACGAATATACAATCGTGTTTCGAATACGGGGAAGCTTTGTGTCCACCTGGCAGATTCTTCTTACTCACCGGATTGTGAATTTCGACGAAATTCATTAGGTTATTTTAGTACCTTCCAAGCGCCTGATGTTCTCAAAGTGAAAGTTACAGTAACACATCTTCATCAATGATGCTCGTGTCTTGGAGGAGACTCCTGAGTAGGCTTATGTGCGAAAACCGCTCTCTTCTGGTTCCAAACCAGATAGGTCAAACCTGGATTCACAAATGGTTGAATGCTTTTTGCAATCTGTTTAGGTACATCGCTAAACGAGTGATTACTTGAATCCTTGCAATACCGAGGAATCGTCCTTCAAAAGAAAGTTATTTTTCTAATTTTAATTTGTTCTAAATTTGAGCGCCACATTCCTTTTTGTTTGTTCAATAATTAGTCATTTAAATTAGTGTGCTGCACCTCCACGAACAATGAAAAGCGAGGAGATCTGAGGGTACCGATAAAATTAAGCCAAACATACGAGAATCGTGTGAACTGTGAAAACGGGTAAGCTTCTCCGACTGAGAGAGGAGTGGGTTCTTACTGAGAAGTTCCTGGCAGGTCGGTGAACCCGATTGCAGACCACTTGTGGGCAAAGTGAACTGGTAAGCTTCTCCGACTGAGAGGCCAGAGTGGGTTCTTACTGAGAAGTTCCTGGCAGGTCGGTGGACCCGATTGCAGACCACTTGTGGGCAAAGTGAACTGGTAAGCTTCTCCGACTGAGAGGCCAGAGTGGGTTCTTACTGAGAAGTTCCTGGCAGGTCGGTGGACCCGATTGCAGACCACTTGTGGGCAAAGTGAACTGGTAAGCTTCTCCGACTGAGAGGCCAGAGTGGGTTCTTACTGAGAAGTTCCTGGCAGGTCGGTGGACCCAATTGCAGACCACTTGTGGGCAAAGTGAACTGGTAAGCTTCTCCGACTGAGAGGCCAGAGTGGGTTCTTACTGAGAAGTTCCTGGCAGGTCGGTGGACCCGATTGCAGACCACTTGTGGGCAAAGTGAACTGGTAAGCTTCTCCGACTGAGAGGCCAGAGTGGGTTCTTACTGAGAAGTTCCTGGCAGGTCGGTGGACCCGATTGCAGACCACTTGTGGGCAAAGTGAATGGGTAAGCTTCTCCGACTGAGAGGCCAGAGTGGGTTCTTACTGAGAAGTTCCTGGCAGGTCGGTGGACCCAATTGCAGACCACTTGTGGGCAAAGTGAACTGGTAAGCTTCTCCGACTGAGAGGCCAGAGTGGGTTCTTACTGAGAAGTTCCTGGCAGGTCGGTGGACCCGATTGCAAACCACTTGTGGGCAAAGTGAACGGGTAAGCTTCTCCGACTGAGAGGCCAGAGTGGGTTCTTACTGAGAAGTTCCTGGCAGGTCGGTGGACCCGATTGCAAACCACTTGAGGGCAAAGTGAACGTGTAAGCTTCTCCGACTGAGAGGCCAGAGTGGGTTCTTACTGAGAAGTTCCTGGCAGGTCGGTGGACCCGATTGCAAACCACTTGTGAACTGGTGACCTCCAACCGTCTTTAACTGGGTGACCTGCTGCTAGTTAACTCACTCAGGTCATACGTTTCCAGTATTCATGAACTTCGTATTTCCCCTGATTTGGTAGTGATTGTGCCGCGCTTTCATCTGTGATGATGACGTCAAGTGACATCACTGTAGTGAATCAGGTTTTGATACATCAGGGGATTAGGAGAAACTGCAAGGAACCTAACTGATTGAATTATTTTCAATGAATCAAAAATAACGCCGTTTTGTGCTCAAAATTAGTACAAATACTCGAATTTTAATTCTTAGCAGATTAAAAAAATACATTTTTCTTAGGACGATTCCTCATTACAAGACTTACAAATAGACAAAAATATAGTGTACGTTCTTGACCCAGTGCTGCCTTCAGTTTCAGAAGTTGCAACTTTCAATAATATTATTGAACGTTATTTTGTGATACGAATTGTTGCTATTGTTTGTTGAATTGGTAAATCTGGTTATGAGCAATGAAATGTGTAGTGTACTAGACAAATCCATTTATCTTCTGGAATGAATTTTCCTCTTTTGAAATAGTAATATTTAAGTAAAATTGAATGCTGTAGCTGAAGATGTACAAACATGATTAAAGAATATTTTAGTGACGTATATTGCACAATTTCGTTATAATAACGACCTTTTCCATATCTTGACTAGGCATCAACATTGAAACTTGTTGAACGATTGTTGTTTTCAATAATGAACCTCTGGAATCGAGCTAAAAACATAAGTTAATCCCCTCAAACTTGGTTGGTTTACGTTTCTAGGTACGTAGAATCCAAAAATCGAATACAAATTTTGACGTCTGTCCGCCGCACGGCAGGCGATCGAACTACTCGCGCTCAGAACTACCCTTGGAAGACGTGGGGATGGTTGAGGTGAGGCCGACGCCTGTAGGTCGATTCTCTAACTCGTTATGGGATAATAGCGACAACGAAATGTCGTTATGGTAACAATAACTAAAAATATGAATCTGACATTTTGCAAACTACAGTGAACTTCAACTATCCGTGATAACAGTTGGAAACTATTACACAACTCTGCATTTTGGATGTTTTTGATCGTTGATCTGCAACTAATAGGTGATTCTGAAAGGTTTTTTAACGCTGAATACGAATTTCATTTCAGTTTTCACCTATCACGTCTAGATTTTCCACAAAAGGTGAATAAACATGCTCACTTTTGTTCCTTAAACCCTGCAGACCTTGGCCTTCAGACTGGGAATATATTGAAAAAAGTCTTTTCTGCTATTAACTTCACTTGACGTTGACAATTTAAGTATCTTTATTTACGCCAAAATATAATACATGAGACAAATCATAACGTAAAGAATTTCGGATTCTTAAGTCGTTGAAAATTTCCTTTTCGTAGACTTCCGAGAAGTTGTCCCAGGGTCCTTGCTGTCCCTCTTCAAATTCCAGACGAAGTATCTAGTATACGTTCATCATGGAAGAAGTTATCACCTGTTTTTGTTGTTTTTGTTTTCAGTCATGTAAGAACCACATATGAAGCAAAAAACATCAGGATTTTTCACGCACCTACGCCTTTGATTCACGCTCATTCTTAAAAGCTATAAACATCGAAAATACTCGTGTCCACTCAACAAGAACTTGTCTACATGGGAGGTTTCAAAGGTCATTTTGGGTTAAGGATCATTGTAAATAACAGAGGGTTAGCCTGTGAATCACAGGAGTGGTCTCAGCTCAGGATTGCCACCTGTTGTACTCTAGATAAATAAATCCCGTAAGAGATAAATAAACCTCAACATGTGAATATTGTGAAATATCTAGACGTGATAGCGAAAAAACTCCAACAGATTCTAATTCAGCGCTAAAAATCCATTTAGATTCACCTATTAGTTTTGAAACAACGAAAATAATGCAGAGTTGTGTTATCAATAGGTACGTCTTCCCATTGGCTAAAAATCACGCGTTGCTACCTTTCGCTCGCCCTAGACCGAAATATTGTCGGATTCTAGTGACGTCGTTATTTTGAAATGTAACGACCAAACTTCGCTATGCCCGATTATAGAATTCCAGTTTCGTTATCGACCTGTCGTTGCACGGGAGGGATACCGAATCCGACGCCATAACGTCAACCAATAGCGAGTTACAGAATCAGCCTACTGGCCGCACCTCCTCCCAGTACGTTGTCCTCCCGTGTTTTTGAAGCATCGTTGTCCGTCCTTACAGAGATAATTGTCCGGATTGATTTTTTGAAGTATTTTCTCCAAACACGTCAGCCTTAATTGTGTTAGATACCTCCTGAGAGTGCAATTTTTTGGGTTTTAGGCCCCAACTTACTGTTCATTGCAGGACGGTGGTTAATCATTAAATTACTATAAATGAAGAAAATGCTCTAAATCCTAATGCCGTTAACGTCGTGGAAGTTGATTAGGTGAAGATAGATTAGGTTTACCTAGATTTTAAAATACACTAGGGACCAAAAAAACCGGCGCAGTTGACTTGTTTCCAAAGAATCAAGTTCAAATTGCTAACAGTTTGAGTCAATCATAAGGTCAATAATAAGGTTCACAGAGATTACGTGCCAAGGTCCATCCATGTTTTCCCTCAACTATCCAGTTTTTTCCTGTAACGCTCTCTTGAATTCACGATAGAAGCCTAAAGGACGAAAGATGACTTTTCGATAGTCTGCCTTCAGTGCGGTCAACGCAAGCCTTTCTTGTCATTGTGCCTTAAAAATAACTTTTCTCATACTTGCTCCTTTTCAATTAAGTTTTTAATAAATTTTTTACTTTTTGAAATAAAGTTTACCCGCCGTTTAAATGGTTTTAGACGCGTGTGTGGTCGCAAGACTTCTTGCATTGATAGAGGATGGCCGTTGTGCAGCCAGGGCCCTTGGGCTGTCCGAAACAACGGTTCGACAGGCAGTTAAGAGGTACTGTGAAACTCTTAGCTATACCAGAAGGCCGGGATCAGGGCGTCCAAGGGCGACGGATCCTGCTGACGACCGTTTTATTGTGATGCAAACCCTTAGAAACCGCACCCTTAGACAGCGTTGAAACCTCTCACCGGCTGCGTGCTGCTCGGGATGTCGATGTCAGCGTTCAAAATATACGCAGATGGCTTGCTGATGTGAATCTTCACTCCAGCACATTCAGCGATGGCCTCTGAAACACGTGGAGGTCCGTTCTTGCCTCCAAAGAAATTCCTCTCCATACCATCACTGATCCACCACCGAACTGCACTCTTCCACCGATATTGCACTGAGCCTTTTGCTCGCCTTGTCTCCTCCGAACCCGAACTCGTGCATCTGAAGTGTACAGATGAAATCTGGACTCGTCAGAAAACAGAACGGAGGCCCAATGTGTCTCAGTCCAAGGAGTGTGATTTATAGCAAATTGACGACGAGCTGTTCGGTGTGCTGGGGTGAGTAGAGGCCCTAAAGCACGTACTCTGGAGTGAAGATTCACATCAGCAAGCCATCTCGTATCGTTTGAACGCTGACATCGACATCCCGAGCAGCACGCAGCCGGTGAGAGGTCTCAAAAGCTGTCTAAGGGTGCGGTTTCTAAGGGTTTGCATCACAATAAAACGGTCGTCAGCAGGATCCGTCGCCCTTGGACGCCCTGATCCCGGCCTTCTGGTATAGCTAAGAGTTTCACAGTAACTCTTAACTGCCTGTCGAACCGTTGTTTCGGACAGCCCAAGGGCCCTGGCTGCACAACGGCCATCCTCTATCAATGCAAGAAGTCTTGCGACCACACACACGTCTAAAACCATTTAAACGGCGGGTAAACTTTATTTCAAAAAAGTAAAAAATTTATGAAAAACTTAATTGAAAAGGAGCAAGTACGAGAAAAGTTATTTTTAAGGCACAATGACAAGAAAGGCTTGCGTTGACCACACTGAAGGCAGACTATCGAAAAGTCAACTTTCGTCCTTTAGGCTTCTATCGTGAATTCAAGAGAGCATTACAGGAAAAAACTGGATAGTCGAGGGAAAACATGGATAGACCTTGGCACGTAATCTCTGTGAACCTTATTATTGACCTTATGATTGACTCAAACCCAACTGTTAGCGATTTGAACTTGATTCTCCAGAAACCATTCAACTGCGCCGGTTTTTTTGGTCTCCAGCGTAGAATGATTGTCCTTAGGAATTAATCTAAAAAGCATTTTAAAAATTATCAACTTTGATAAAATTTGACTGACTTATCAATACCTCTATTGTGGTTATGAGAATGATGTTTGAAGAATTTCAGGTTTCTCCACTAATTGAAAAATTATTGAGTTTTGAGTGCTTTTTGACGATTCTGGACCTCTTCCGCGGCAGGTCCGCCAGGCTGCGGTGCCAGGTAGTTTTGGTAGTGAAGTGAATCGACTCTTGCGGTGATGCCGGGAGTACCAGAAGCTTCGCCTCACGTCTGCTGAATCGCACATTGAATGGGCTACTTTAAGTAGGCCTGACTTCCTGACAAGTCCCAATGGCTTCCTAAGTCCCGATGGTTTCCCAACAAGTCCCGATGGTTTCCCGACATGTCCGGATGGTTTCCCAACAAGTCCCGGTGGTTTCCCAACAAGTCCCGATGGTTTCCCTGACAAGTCCCGATGGTTTCCCTACAAGTCCTGATGGCTTCCCAACATGTCTCGATGGTTTCCCTGACAAGTCCCGGTGGTTTCCCAACAAGTCCCGATGGTTTCCCTGACAAGTCCCGGTGGTTTCCCAACAAGTCCCGATGGTTTCCCTGACAAGTCCCGATGGTTTCCCTGACAAGTCCCGATGGTTTCCCATCAAGTCCCGATGGTTTCCCAACAAGTCCCGATGGTTTCCCTGACAAGTCCCGATGGTTTCCCAACAAGTCCCGATGGTTTCCCAACAAGTCCTGATGGTTTCCCTGACAAGTCCCGATGGTTTCCCTGACAAGTCCCGATGGTTTCCCTGACAAGTCCCGATGGTTTCCCTGACAAGTCCCGATGGTTTCCCAACAAGTCCCGATGGTTTCCCAACAAGTCCCGATGGTTTCCCTGACAAGTCCCGATGGTTTCCCTGACAAGTCCCGATGGTTTCCCTGACAAGTCCCGATGGTTTCCCAACAACTCCCGATGGTTTCCCTGACAAGTCCCGATGGTTTCCCAACAAGTCCCGATGGTTTCCCAACAAGTCCCGATGGTTTCCCAACAAGTCCCCATGGTTTCCCTGACAAGTCCCTATGGTTTCCCTGACAAGTCCCGATGGTTTCCCTGACAAGTCCCGATGGTTTCCCTGACAAGTCCCGATGGTTTCCCTGACAAGTCCCGATGGTTTCCCTGACAAGTCCCGATGGTTTCCCAACAAGTCCCGGTGGTTTCCCAACAAGTCCCGATGGTTTCCCTGACAAGTCCCGATGGTTTCCCTGACAAGTCCCGATGGTTTCCCTGACAAGTCCCGATGGTTTCCCTGACAAGTCCCGATGGTTTCCCAACAAGTCCCGATGGTTTCCCAACAAGTCCCGATGGTTTCCCTGACAAGTCCCGATGGTTTCCCAACAAGTCCCGATGGTTTCCCTGACAAGTCCCGATGGTTTCCCTGACAAGTCCCAATGGTTTCCCAACAAGTCCCGATGGTTTCCCAACAAGTCCCGATGGTTTCCCAACAAGTCCCGATGGTTTCCCTGACAAGTCCCGATGGTTTCCCTGACAAGTCCCGATGGTTTCCCAACAAGTCCCGATGGTTTCCCTGACAAGTCCCGATGGTTTCCCTGACAAGTCCCGATGGTTTCCCTGACAAGTCCCGATGGTTTCCCTGACAAGTCCCGATGGTTTCCCTGACAAGTCCCGATGGTTCCCAACAAGTCCCGGTGGTTTCCCAACAAGTCCCGATGGTTTCCCTGACAAGTCCCGATGGTTTCCCTGACAAGTCCCGATGGTTTCCCTGACAAGTCCCGATGGTTTCCCTGACAAGTCCCGATGGTTTCCCTGACAAGTCCCGATGGTTTCCCAACAAGTCCCGATGGTTTCCCAACAAGTCCCGATGGTTTCCCTGACAAGTCCCGATGGTTTCCCTGACAAGTCCCGATGGTTTCCCTGACAAGTCCCGATGGTTTCCCTGACAAGTCCCGATGGTTTCCCAACAAGTCCGATGGTTTCCCAACAAGTCCCGATGGTTTCCCTGACAAGTCCCGATGGTTTCCCTGACAAGTCCCGATGGTTTCCCTGACAAGTCCCGATGGTTTCCCTGACAAGTCCCGATGGTTTCCCAACAAGTCCCGATGGTTTCCCAACAAGTCCCGATGGTTTCCCTGACAAGTCCCGATGGTTTCCCAACAAGTCCCGATGGTTTCCCTGACAAGTCCCGATGGTTTCCCTGACAAGTCCCGATGGTTTCCCAACAAGTCCCGATGGTTTCCCAACAAGTCCCGATGGTTTCCCAACAAGTCCCGATGGTTTTCCCTGACAAGTCCCGATGGTTTCCCTGACAAGTCCCGATGGTTTCCCAACAAGTCCCGATGGTTTCCCTGACAAGTCCCGATGGTTTCCCTGACAAGTCCCGATGGTTTCCCTGACAAGTCCCGATGGTTTCCCTGACAAGTCCCGATGGTTTCCCTGACAAGTCCCGATGGTTTCCCAACAAGTCCCGGTGGTTTCCCAACAAGTCCCGATGGTTTCCCTGACAAGTCCCGATGGTTTCCCTGACAAGTCCCGATGGTTTCCCTGACAAGTCCCGATGGTTTCCCTGACAAGTCCCGATGGTTTCCCTGACAAGTCCCGATGGTTTCCCAACAAGTCCCGATGGTTTCCCAACAAGTCCCGATGGTTTCCCTGACAAGTCCCGATGGTTTCCCTGACAAGTCCCGATGGTTTCCCTGACAAGTCCCGATGGTTTCCCTGACAAGTCCCGATGGTTTCCCAACAAGTCCCGATGGTTTCCCAACAAGTCCCGATGGTTTCCCTGACAAGTCCCGATGGTTTCCCTGACAAGTCCCGATGGTTTCCCTGACAAGTCCCGATGGTTTCCCTGACAAGTCCCGATGGTTTCCCTGACAAGTCCCGATGGTTTCCCTGACAAGTCCCGATGGTTTCCCGACAAGTCCCGATGGTTTCCCCAACAAGTCCCGATGGTTTCCCAACAAGTCCCGATGGTTTCCCAACAAGTCCCGATGGTTTCCCTGACAAGTCCCGATGGTTTCCCTGACAAGTCCCGATGGTTTCCCTGACAAGTCCCGATGGTTTCCCTGACAAGTCCCGATGGTTTCCCTGACAAGTCCCGATGGTTTCCCTGACAAGTCCCGATGGTTTCCCTGACAAGTCCCGATGGTTTCCCTGACAAGTCCCGATGGTTTCCCAACAAGTCCCGATGGTTTCCCTGACAAGTCCCGATGGTTTCCCTGACAAGTCCCGATGGTTTCCCTGACAAGTCCCGATGGTTTCCCAACAAGTCCCGATGGTTTCCCAACAAGTCCCGATGGTTTCCCTGACAAGTCCCGATGGTTTCCCTGACAAGTCCCGATGGTTTCCCTGACAAGTCCCGATGGTTTCCCTGACAAGTCCCGATGGTTTCCCAACTACTGCAGTTCATGCATGTCAACTGTTGTCACAACAACTATCCACTAATAACTTGAATAGTAAATACTAATAAACTACTCCTTAATTCTTTGAATTGAGTGTGAAGAATTTCTTTCTTCAGAATAAACTTGATTGTGTGATATGTAAGAACCTATCACGGATGACCTTGAAGGAAAGAGACGATGTGGAGGGGGTAAGGAGAGAGTCGTCTTCCCTGGCCAGCCCTCGACAAGTTGGGACCCCCCCCCCCCTTGGTGTCCTCCGCCTTCACCACCGTCCGTCCTGCCTCTGGTAAGCGAATCTTGTTACAGTTACATCCTCCTTACCGCCGTGAACCTGTATTGTTATTACTTTCTTGCCTACCCTAACATATTCCCATGCCATACCTAATTGTAAAGCAAAAATATGGTTGGTAGTGACGATCACAAAGCTTTTTCTTTGCAGGCGAGTGATCTATTGTAATTATAAGGGCTCTATTTAAAAATAAAAAAAAGGAAAAATAACTTGTCTTGTGCAATCATTTGCAGCGTCAGTGTACTTTCAAACTAAACATCGAAGTAACTCCAAAACATTGAAAAAGTTTCATTATTGGAAATAATAATCAATCAAAATCTGGGGTTTCTTTTTGAAAAAAAAAAAAAAAAACAAAGTTGGTGTACGAGCGCAATGTGGTCATATTTGATTTAAATCCTTTGAAAAAAAAACATGCTGTTTCAAAATTAGGTTTTAAAAAATCTAGTCTCGAGATTACAAGTGGGTGAGTACCTAAATATTATGTATATTTGACAAAATAAACAAAATGTGCCTAGCATTGCTAGAATTTAGAATAAAAGCGATCCACATTTAGATCTTGGATTCCAACGAGCTGAGGGCATTTCATGACAGCTGATGACCACAGATGGCGCGACTGGCTTCTACGCTCAGGATGCGCAGTTCTGGACGTGAGGCGCCGGTCCGCCATTGAGGGTGCTGCTGAGCGCAGTCAGGAGAGGATATCGCCCGCAACCGCACGTGTTTTTGAAATCGTCGAAGTCAGGAGCCCAAATCATGCCGCCACCGAGTCCCTTAGACTTGATCAGCTGACTCTGTGAAAATAGAAGTAAACTTATCATGCCTACCCACTACAGGAGTACTAATTAGTTCTGATGATCAGAGATGCAAAATATTTTTCACATCATCAAGTCTCCATACTACTACGAGGGACGATCAAAAAGTAAGAATACAAACGCTCTAGCTCACTCAAAAATATTTTTATTTTGACAAAATTTACAGGGTGGGTACTTCAGGTATATAACTACTTTCGTTCAAATCTAAACATTTTCTATACCGAGAAATGAGCTTGGTAATTCCTGAATTGTACTCCTCTCCCGCCAGCTGTTGAAGCAAACGGTAACGTCATTCTTGAGGTCCTCGTCTTCGGAATAGTGTTTTCCCCCCAAAAATTCCTTCAGTTGGCCGAACAGATGAAAATCACAAGGTGCAAGGTCTGGGCTGGGCGAAAATATCCCAACCAAATGACTCCTAGAGAGACTGCGTTTTTCTGGCAGAGTGAGGGGTGGCATTGTCGTGCAAAAGAGTGACTCCCTTACACAACATGCCACGCCGTTTGTTCTGAATTGCACGACGCAATTTTTTCTAAGTTTCACAATACGCGTCGGCGTTGATTGTGGTCCCCTTAGGCATAAATTGAATCAGCAGAACACCTTTTCTGTCGAAAAACACCGTTGCCATGATTTTTTTGTCGATAAAGTCCTTTTGAATTTTTTTTGGATGGTGAATCATTGTGACGCCACTCCATAGACTGTCTCTTGGATTCAGGTGTGTTTAGGCGAACCCAAGTTTCATCGCCAGTGATTATGGAGTCAAGAAAGTCCTGTCCCTCGTGTTGAAAACGATCCAAAAACATCCGGCCAGCAGCACGCCTTTTCTCCTTATGCTCATCACTCAACATTTTTGGAACCCAGCGAGCGCAAAGTTTGCGATAACCAAGGGTTTCTGAAATAATGTTTTGCATAGTTCCATATGAGAGATCAGGAAAATGCTCATTAATGTCCACAACTCTTCGTCGGCGATCCTCACGAATCAAATTGTTGATTTCTTCCACAATTTCGGGAGTCACCACAAACGCCACTTCTTTTTTCGTCATGAACATTAGGTCTCCCGTTTTTAAATTCCCTACACCATTTGGCGACGTTATTGCGGTTCATTACCTGCTCTCCATAAACAGAAACAAGCTGGCGATGAATTTCAGCTGGTTTTTCACCTTTAGCAAATAGAAAACGAATCACTTCGCGCACACAGCATCGGGCCGGCGAGGGGTTGGAGGTGGCGGGAACATTCACGGAAGCGCACATTTCAAAAGGCTCTCAAGGGCAAATTAACGGTCGCAATTAAACGCCGGACCTCTTGTTTTGTTCACAATGATCCCGCCCATAACGCAGGGGTGCCACATTTGGAAACAAAAATTCCCCTGCTGCGCAAAAGTGTTGTATTCTTACTTTTTGATCGTCCCTCGTACTACTGTGTTCAAATAGAAAGAAAGCGGATTGTGTTGACTACCGACCGATGATGAAGTGAAAGGAGTGATTTTGTTGAAAGCACCGTTCGGGGTCTGCCAGGGCTTTGGGGTTTGACCTAAAGGGAATGATTCCCAATTCTACATAGACTGTCCACTATTGACTGGGATCGATTGTACAATAATTGTACAATTAATTATTAATTTATGTAAGATAATGTCTCGTACCAATTTTGTTTTAGTTCCATGTGATTTCAAGTTTTTTCAATTTCAATTTTTTTTTCAAATGTACCGTATAAATGGAAAAAACGCTGCAAATTATTACACAATGGTTTATTATTTTTATGTACATCACTCGTCTGCAGAGCCACCAACCATCCAACATGAAGTAAAACATCGATCGCATTTCGGCCAGCTTTAATTTGAGATTAGGCCTGTTTTGCAATTCACACTCGTGTTTCTGATTTATCGTACGTCCAAACTTTAAATTATCGTAGTGAGCGAACGGTTTGTCCTACAGAGCTCCGCGTGGTCTCAAAAAATTCTAAAAATTCTATAGAATCTTAAATTGAAAGAAAAAAATACCTTTATATCCAAATTTTTTGAGTTAGGGCGTTTTCAAAATTTCAAAATTGATTTTGGAACCCTTAGAAGTGACCTACCTCAACCAAAATCTTCGGGGCACAACTAGACCCCAAATGGAGCCTACATACCAAATTTCATCAAAATCGGTCAATGCTAAGTGGCAAAAGTGCCGCGGACGGCGGACGGACGACCAAATTTTTATTCGATTTTTGGATTGTACGTACCTTGAAACGTAAACCATCAAATTTTGAGGGGGTGTTAAAAATTTTTTTTCTTGGTCGATTCCAAAGGTTCATTATTGAAAATAATAAACCAAAAATAAGAGCACCGTTGGAAAGGGCGTCAAATTTCCTATCTTTCTAGTGCCTACAAAAAATTATTTCTGAGGTCTTGATGGGTGAAAAATTACCTCTTTTTTTGTTTGACTCAAATTACTTACGAGTTTTACTTGATTTCACCAGAGTATCAAAATTCGCAAGGGGAGGGGGTGAGTGGGGGATAATTTTCACAAAATATCCGATTGGACATACGATAAATCAGAAACACGAGTGTGAATTGCAAAAGAGGTTTAATCTCCGTTCAATTTTTAGCTGACCGAAGTGCGATCGATGTTTTTCTTCATGTGGTGGTAGCAAAGCCGTGTTCTTTGCAAACGAGTGATCTATATAGAAAACGCTGCAAATCATTGCCCAAAGGTTTATCATTTTCTGTATAGATCACCCTTCTGTATAGATCCCTCCCTACCAACCATAGGTACCTACTAGAGCATTTTTTAAAATTTCAACCCTTCATTTCCATTTGATTGGTGGTTGGGGTTGAAATTTTCAAAAATGCCCTAGTAGGTAGTAGGTACCTTTGGTTGGTAGGGAGGGATCTATACAGAAGGGTGATCTATACAGAAAATAATAAACCTTTGGGCAATGATTTGCAGCGTTTTTGAGTCAGTATTAAATTCTTCCGAATCCTTTTAATTCGAGAAAAACTAGCTCAAACACTTCCTCCTTTCGGTAAGTTGCAAGACAATCGAGGCTGGATGGGTTAGCGTCGCGGGCCGGATCTATTTGCACGTAGTCACACGATTGGGCACCATTCTCACAGTATAGTCCAGCCCTAGAGTTGTCCAAAAATCCTGGCTAACGAACTCCTCTTCTCGTTTGTTATGAACATTTTGGCCCAAATTTGACATTTTTTCTGATTTATTGCTCAAGTTATCATCTGCGGTGGATTTGGAAAAACTTCAGCAATCATTAAAACATTTCTGAATTGAAGAGCGCCACTTGCAAAAGGGTCTAAGTGCCATTTTTTCACAATGAGCTTTTTTCGTTGATTTGGGGCCTATGTGCCTCAGTCGAGTTGCTCTGAGAATATTATGATGGTAGTGCTGCTCCAAGCGGTTGAAATTAGCATCTCGAACCAAACAGGCCCAAGTACCATGAGGTTGCATTACCGATGACATGGAGGTAGAAGGGTGTTCTATAGCTCCATGTTTCACTTGATCTGGTAGGTTTACTTTCCAAAAAGTTTTGGCTCTCTACATTACCCTGATTGCCAGAGGCACTTTTGAAGAATTTGATCAGAGGTACCCTTTGTCGGGCCATACATTTTTGTCCTGCGACAGGGACTTCGGAGTCATAGAGCGTGCCAAGAAGGGGAAGAAACCTGAAGTTCCAAAAGACTTGATTGAAATAATCGTGAATTCTAAGCAAACTGAACCCTTTTTCATGGTCAAGGTAATGAACACATTCTATAACTGGATGGCATTGGCCAAGGACACATTGGACACCAAGACTCTTGGGATATCACAGCTTGTTTCATTCAAATTCAATCGAGTTCTGCTTGAAGAAGGATGTGTAGAAGTGAAGAGTAGCTACAGTGATGTAGCACCAGCTCGAAAAGTGAAGATATTCAAGAGAGGTATCAACATGGAGACTTTTCGACAATTTGATATTCAGACACTTGTCAGTGAGCCCAAAATTTGGTCTGCTGCTAAAATAAAAGATATTGAAAATATGATTCCTTTTGTAAAACAAGAAAACCAAATTTACTATCAGGAGCTAGTCGCTACAATGAGAAGTAGGCATTCAAACCAATGAGCTTTATTTTCATTTTAATCTTTTTCTCATTTTTTTTAAATCTTTAAGCTCATTATTAATCATAAGACTTTTTCGATACCTTACATTTTAAAGTTCGATAGGCTGTCATCATTCCATTCATTCAAACCAATGAGCTTTATTTTCATTTTAATCTTTTTCTAATATTTTTTAAATCTTTGAGCTCATTAAGCTCATTTAAGACTTTTTCAGTGGCTTACATTTTAATGTTCAATTGGCCGTCATAATTCCTAGAAATAACACTACAAATTAATAATACACAATAATAAATTGATGTACACATTATCTATATGAATATTATAGTTCAAAATGATATTTTTCACTACTAGCTGCTTGCTTTTTTGAGTTACCCTATGTGCAATTTGTATGGTACTTAGACCCTTTTGGTAGAAAAGTTGAATAAATAGAAACATCTGCATAATATATTTTATACCAATATACTACTTGATTACATTCCCCAAGTTGTGTTTTTAACGTTTTTCTCAATAAAATTGTGCAAACGTTTCTTAGATGTACACTGTTTTTTTAGTTCCTTCTAAGTTCTCTTGAATGGCACTTAGCCCCTTTTGCAAGTGGCGCTCTTCAATTTTCAGAAACTACAAAATTTGTAGTTTAATATTTAATATTTATTGAAACTTCTAAAAAATTCTAAGTAGTACCTACTCTTAAAATAACTTAATTTTTCCTCAAAAATTCGCTAGAATTACTGAAAGTTGGTTAAAATGTTTCTCCGAAAATATAATATATTTTCATATTATAATATTATTATATATATTTTCATATTATAAAAATATTATATATATATATTTCATATTATAATCATATTTCATATTACAATAAGCCTGATTTGTAGAGCATGATTGAATGAGCATAAATGCTCATTCAATCATGCTCTACAAATCAGGCTTATTGTTAATAGTGATTCCAACATGGTAATGTCCATAGATTGATGGGGTGAACAGAATTGTTTCAACTGAAAGAGAAAGTAGGTAGGTAATACCTGAAGTTCATTTGTGATGAACGCAAACAAAAGGAAGGTAGATGGTCCTTCCTGGAAACCGGGATTTTAGCTGCTGTTGTTGCTATGGAAACGTGCCTCGCGCATGCGCACTGCCGTCCAGATCTCACCCAAACATCAGGGTAGAACGATCAGTCAGTATTATTTCTTCTTCTGCGTAGGCTGGGGTGGAGGTGATAGGTTCTAGATTGTGGTTCCAGAATTCTTCTATAATCAGTGAATTCTCATGTGCGATGTTCCTTTTGATTAGGTCCGTCGATTTACCATTCGGTTTGTGCAAGGCCTTTTCGAAACAGCGGTCGGAGTGGAAGTGATAAAGTGACCAACTCGGTGATCCCAGGAAGTACCGAATCTACCCCAGTCGTACATACTACTTCTCAACAGGTAACTAGCTTTTCAAGTCCAATATATTGGTGTTCAGCGCGGTATAGGGTAACCACACTTCCAGATCTCAGACGGATTCAGAGGACAAAAACTCGAATTTTCAATGATAACGGCGGAAAGGTCGGGTTTGTGTGTCTTGGAGGTCAACGATCTTTCTTCTTTCTACTCGTACTTGAGCAGCAATGGCCGTACTCACAATTCGACCTGAACAGTCATCTTCTGAAGAAACTCACCTGTTTTCGGCATTCTTTCTATTATTACGAGTAGATTCTGATGAAACATCAGTCAGATATTATAATATATAGGTACATAATAAGATGAAAATTATAAGCATTTTTCACTGTCAACTGTCGGCCTCTTCCATAGTGGTTTTCGGGATTCTATTTTGAAATTCTACCAATCATCAGCCAGCTTTGAAATATAATATTATACAGTGTCTAGCGTTGTGGTGGACTTCATTGATCACTTAAATCATCAATTCTTCAACTGTTTTGCAACAATTTTGACATAATTATAATTTTACTATTATTTATTTAAGGCATACTATGTTAGGCGTATTATAGTCATTGTTTATTTAAGGCTTATCATGTTTGAGGGAGTCTCAGTCGGTCACCGTTCATTCCTCGTTCTGGGTCAGTATTTCACGAAATTGAAGGCGCTAAAACTTGAAAAGTTGTACCTAAATTTTAAAGGAATTTAGAAATTCATTAGTGCACGGCTCTAGAGAATTGAAAATTGAAATATTGCCGCTGGAATCATCAAAATCGAACAATAATTGCCAGAGAAACACACGTCTGCAAAGCCACCAACCATCCAACATGAAGAAAAACATCGATCGCATTGAATGACCGAAATTTTCGGTCAGCTAAAATTTGAACGGAGATTAGGCCTCTTTTGCGATTCACACTCGTGTTTCAGATTTTTCTTATGTCCAACCCTTAAATTCTCGTAGGGACCGAACGGTTTGTCCTACAGGGCTCCGCGTGGTCTCAAAAAATTCTAAAAATTCTATACTATCTTAAACTGATGGAAAAGCAATACCTTTATATAAATGTTTTTGAGTTAGGGCGTTTTCAAAATTCATTTTTCAACCCTTGGAAGTGACCTACATCAACCAAAATCTTCGAGGCACAATTAGACCCCAAATGGAGCCTACATACCAAATTTCATCAAAATCGGTCGATGCTAAGTGGCAAAAGTGCCACGGACGGCCACATTTTTATTCGATTTTTGGATTCTACGTACCTTGAAACGTAAACCAACAAATTTTGAGGGGGAGTTAAAAAATTTGTTTCTTGGTCGATTCCAAAGTTTCATTATTGAAAATAATAAACCTTTGTGTAATAATTTGCAGCGGTTTTGACAGCTAATATTGGTAGTTGATAGAAGTTAGTGGTGGTGGTGTTGGTATTGGTAGGTACTGTATCCACTTCGTTTGATTCCAAAAAGTGCTAAACTTCACGTTTGGTTTCAAAAAGTAGTATCTATATCCATAAATCTGATATTTCAAATCTCGATCAAAATTATTTGAAACTGAACTAATTTACCTTTCTTTCCAAAAATATTTATTATAATTTAGAAATATATAAAAAATAACATCATTGGTATAAATCACGTTTTTCAGGTCGCTATGGTTTTTCGCGT
Organism: Apolygus lucorum; assembly: GCA_009739505.2. NCBI lineage: Eukaryota > Metazoa > Arthropoda > Insecta > Hemiptera > Miridae > Apolygus > Apolygus lucorum. The sequence continues at coordinate 65,361,039 of CM019178.2, forward strand.
TTTTCTCACGTTTGACCAAAATGGTATCTACCTTTTGGAATCAAACTCCTCAATTATAAATTCAAATGTTCGATTTTCAAATCCTAGTCTCTCCTCGATTGAATTCAGGTGGGTATAACCATTTAACCATTTTAATTTTCTCGATTTTTTGTTTGTTTGTTATGGAGTTACCTTCTTCTTGATGTCAGATACGTCGTCATAACTGACCCACTGGTTACCACTGAAAGCGTAAGGGCCCATCGAGCCATCCGATTCTCGTCTGGTCTTCCAATGGTCCCTTTTAACTGCTGCACATATCTGCAATAATTCATTTAAAAAAACATTACCCATTCGCTCATTAGAGATTCACAGGTAGTTATGTGAGTGCAATTGGAGTGAGTTGCACAAGCACACTCGTTTTATGAGAAGAATACAGGGTGTCTACAAAACAGTTGTAAGGAATTCAAGGGGTCGATTCTACAACTAATTTCCAACAAAAAGTGTCTCTTAGAATTTTTTTTAAACGCCTCTTTAACCGACTTTTTTCACTTTCAAGTTTTTTTTCGTGTTTTCGACCTTACACCATTAAAACGGTCATAACTCTCTTAAATTACACTCAAAAATTAAAAATAAGGATACCGTTGGAAAGAGCGTCAAATTTCCTATCTCCCTGATACCAAATAACAAATTTTCAATTGAATTACACGGGGAATAAAGCAACCTAAAAAGTGAACTTAGTAAACTTTCGAAAAATTCCCGTTTTTCAAAGCATTAAATCTCCAAATATTACCAGGTAAAGTTCTGTTGCCGGAAAGCCTAAAAACTGCGCCAAAATCTCAGCTTTCCAACGGTATAATCAAAACATATTTTACAATCGAATTTAGGGGAAAATTTGGTGTTTGAACGCGGAAAAACGTGCATTTTTTCAACGAAATTGGTGCTCCGCCTAGTCGATTTGAGGGGTCGGACGACACCAGAGCGCTGATTTCGTTGAAAAAATGCACGTTTTTCCGCGTTCAAACACAAAATTCTCCCCTAAATTCGGTTGTAAAATATGTTTTGATTATACCGTTGGAAAGCTGAGATTCTGGCGCAGTTTTTAGGCTTTCCGGCAACAGAACTTTACCTGGTAATAATTGGAGATTTTAGGCGTTGAAAAACGGGAATTTTTCGAAAATTTACTAAGTTCACTTTTTAGGTTGCTTTATTCCCCCGTGTAATTCAACTGAAAATTTGTTATGTGGTATCAGGGAGATAGGAAATTTGACGCTCTTTCCAACGGTATCCTTATTTTTAATTTTTGAGTGTAATTTAAGAGATTTATGACCGTTTTAATGGTGTAAGGTCGAAAACACGAAAAAAAAACTTGAAAGTGAATAAAGTCGGTTAAAGAGGCGTTAAAAAAAATTCTACGAGACACTTTTTGTTGGAAATTAGTTGTAGAATCGACCCCTTGAATTCCTTACAACTGTTTTGTAGACACCCTGTATAATTGAAAAAGTAATTTGGTTTTTATTCAAAATCGAAGCTCACTTCGTAAAATGCTAGGGTTCCTCCAGCATTGGTGACAGGACCTCCTCGGCCAGGTCCGTTGGTCGGTGCATTTAAACCATTGTTGCTTGGATTTGCCAGAGTGAAACTCTTGCCGTACATCGGCATCCCCACGACCAGCTTGTCCTTCTTCATGCCTTTGCCCAGCCAGTACTTAACGGAAAAATCCTGGAAAGCAAAACCGCACTAGTCAATACAGTCGGGAAAAAAACCTTTTATCCGCAGTTTTTGTAAAATTAAGATTTGGGTACGCAAAATACAGTTTTTTTAGGCCAAATTGTGTACTTTTTCTCAACTGACACTAATATGCCATGGAACTGCGAAATAAAAATAGCAAAAACCCAATTCACTGCACATAGTAGAAATTAGAAAAATATATGTAAATATTAAAGTATGGAATAATAGATTTTAAATTAGGGGTAGGTACACGGTCCGGGAGCCGCCATGGTGGATGGGTCCGGGCACGGCTGGGTGCCTCCCGGTTGGGCTCCGCTGCCTTGGTCTTCTGGAGGATCTGATCTCTCGTTATTTTTTGACCCGTGTGCCCTTTCTATTATCCCATTGTTTTGTTTAGCCCTATTACTCAGTTATGTTTTGTTTTATATTTATATTTTATTGACTATTGTCGGTGCACCTTGTGTGGAATGGCATATACAAAAACATTCATTAAATAAACTTGGCCCTTCGGGCCTCGGCATGCCCTCTGGACCCCCGGATGGTTACTGCTTAGAGCCTTCGGCTAAAATTCAAGAAATTTAAACATTCTTTAGTGGCGTTTTGTTTGTTTGCTGTTTCCTTTTACTGACCAATCCTCCAAAACTGAATTTAGTTGGTCAGGGAAGGTATAGTTTCCAATTCGAACTCTGGTGCCTCAGAGAGACTCCCTGTGAAATCTGATTCGAAATTGACAGTAATATAATATATAATATAATATAATATAATATAATATAATATTATATACCTTCAATGGAAGTATCGCATAGGTAACACGATCCTTAGTTCCATATCAACGGCTAAGCAAAATTTCGTGACTATACTCTTGCCTTTATTTAAAGAGCTCTGGGATTTTTGAAGGCCCCGAAGGTTCGGCATCGCTGCAAGAATCCGAGCCCCAGCGGAAGGTCGAGGTATACCTGCGCGACCCCTCCGCCCGTGAACCCCCCCCCCCCCCCCCAACAGTTTACCCTATTCTGCAAATGCACACTTGATTCACAAATTATTTCGATCATCCCATCACCAAAATCGTGATCAGCGAGAAAAATTGAACATATCGAGTATAAACTCGAGGCAGGTACGATTAAAAAAGAGTGATGAGGAACATTCAAGTAAATTGTCTTACAGCAGAGATTTTTAACCTACCTATATCTTGATTCCAGGTATTTCCCAAATATAAGTAATACATTTAATAATAATTTTTTCTGAGCTTTGTTTACCGTAATATTGTTACAGTTGCGATTAAAAATATTGATTTGTAAGATATTTTTGGGTTGATAAATAATCTATTACGAGAGGTTATTGAATCTCCTAGTAGATTATAAATAAATAAGGCTACAATGGCACAACAAATTGAAATTTTGAGTTGACATTAGCAAATGATGTAAGGGAGAACTCAAGAAAATGGGCATTTTCACTTTACTGTTAAATTATCATAAATTTATACTCATAAACTAGTATTTTAATAACAAAGCAATATAATAATTCATAGAAAAATAATCCATTTTAGATAAGAAAGTATAGCATTCATAGTTCCGGTAACAGTGGCACTACACCTATATCAAAAAAATTTCCGTTCGGTACATACGAATCGTCGTAGTCTTCATCCATGTCGCTGTCTTCTTCCCACGAGCTTTCATCAGAAGAATCTCCAGACAAAGAAATTACGAATTGTTCTATTTCTTCATCTGTCAAACCCTCCTTCTCCCATGCTTCGTCAATAATCCCTCGCACATGTTTAACATAGGACTTCCAATGCTCGGGCGTAATGTTCTCTACCGCAGTATGAAATTCTCTACCGTTTTAAACTCAGCAGCCCTCTCCCGGCCAATCTACCCAAACGAATTATGCCCTCTTCGCCGAATTACAGGAAATTTGGACTCATTTTCATCAGAATAATTAGTACGTTACGAATTTAAATTACAAAAAATGTTCACCGAACGATAAATAATTAAATTGTATGTTGATAGAAGAGGAAGAAGGAAGAGGGATGATGGGTTTTGACCGCGAAGGGTTGAGACCCCAAGGTGAGCACCTTGCAACGTTGCCACCTCTTGGCAGGGAAGGGGTTTTGGAACCCGCGGTCTAGAGCTCTTTAAATAAAGGCAAGAGTATAGATACCGTTCCCGAAAAACGTTACACTTTTTGTCAGTTAGTCAAGGCTACCTAAAGCATGTTTCATGCTAAAAATCTAAAGTTGGCCAGAGGTGCAACAAGGGCTTGTACCTACAGCCTCCAATTTATCGCAACAGTACGTCGAGGAAATGAACATAATGTTGAAACATAAGAAGAAATTTTATTAAAGAATGAACGAAGCCGCACCTAACTGTATTATTATATAACATTTACAGATTTATTTCAACCTTTTCCAAATTCAATTCAACCTTTTACATATGCTATTAACCCTAATTGGACCATGGTATCAACAGTGTCACCGAAAACATCGTAGGAATTCCACAGGTGTCCCAAGGTGTCACCAAAGTAACCAAAATTAAATTGCAATTTTAAATTTAATGGACAGCAGAATTTTTGTTGGCTATTGGAAGTCTCAAAATAGAAATAAGACAAAAATGTCCAAGGTAATCGATGAAAAAAAGTTTGAAAATTTATGTCTTAACATCATTTTTTGACTAAATCACTTTCAAAAAATTCAGCTCTGTCCATTATTGTTTAAATTGCAATTCAAATGTAGTTAATCTGGTGACGCCTTGATACAGCTGTGGAATTCCTAAGATGTTTTCGGTGACACTAGAGACACCATGGTCCAATTAGGGTTAAACCTTTTACAAATTCAATTCAACTTTTTAGAAATTATATTTAACTCATCCCAACCCTTCAACTGATCTCATGAGAGAAAAAAAATCGTTAACAGCGATATAGAGAGTCTAATGGGAAAGTTATCGCTTTCAAGGGCATGCAAACATAAGCGGTTAGGTATCGGTATTGCACACAGAAGCGATTCTGACCTTACAGTAGACATTGGATTTGCGCCTTGATTTTTTTAAAGATTTTTAATCGAAAGTAGACTACATCCTGAGAATTTTGGTACCAACCGCGACCTTCTAGCGTGAGCAGATCTGTTTCTATGATTTTTCAAAGTTTCGACCCTTTATGACGTCACGCGCCCTTCTCGCCTGGGCGGGACCCCCCAGACCACTGTGACGTCATAAACGGTCGAAACTTTGAAAATTCATAGGAAAAGATTTACTCATGCAAGAAAGTCGCGGTTGGTACCAAAATTCTCAGGATGTAGTCTACTTTCGATTAAAAATCTTTAAAAAATCAAGGCGCACCCCCCATTCAATGTCTACTGTATGGTCAGAATCGCTTCTGTGTGCAATACCGATAACCGCTTATGTTTGCATGCCCTTGAAAGCGATAACTTTCTCATTAGACTCTCTATATCGCTGTTAACGATTTTTTTTTCTCATGAGATCAGTTGAAGGGTTGGGATGAGATAAATTTGTGGAGAGTTAAATATAATTTCTAAAAAGTTGAATTGAATTTGTAAAAGGTTTAACCCTAATTGGATCATGGTGTCCAAGATAACAGATAAACGATTAGATTAAAGATAACAAAAAACAGTTTTTCCTACCCAGGCGCACACCTTATTGGCAAGGCGCTGAGGTCACGTAGGTACCTACCATTAAAAAAAAAAACTCTCCACAAAGACGGAGGAGGCACGCTATAAATACAAATAATAATTTCAATAATACAAATAATAAATACAAATAATAATTTCAAATCATAATTTGTCCATAAGGATGACGAGGAAGGTGAAGGTGGGAGAGAGGGATGAAGGGAAGTGCGTCTATAAACTTATCATCATTTCATAAAAGAGCCGAGCAATACACGGGTGGTGATACCACGATGTACACCTACTGAGATGCCCAACTCGAGCAACTCCTTGGCACGACAATGTTGCAGCCGTCACCTACCCTACTGCTTATCCTAATCACTCAGCTACTTCCATATCCATCCCCTCTGGTGGAGAGTTGAATGTATCATAATTTGTAAAAGGTTGAAATGAATCTGTAAAAGGTTGAATTAAATCTGTAAATGCTATAAACTAGCTGAAAACCCTGCTAAAAACCTAGCATACTAGGTCCATGGCACAGACCGACCAGTGGCCGGGGGGGGGGGGGGGTTAGGGTGAGCCGCCGAATGAGCGGGGGCTCATTTTTATTATAATTAATTATATTTTCTTCATCAGATCATTTTACTTCCGAGTTACCGTCGTGGAACAATATGAAAAAACAATACCTTCATATCGATTTTTTTTGAGTTAGGGCGTTTTCAAAATTTCAACCCTTAGAAGTGACTGACATCAACCATAAACTTCCGAGCACAACCAGACCCCGAATGAAGCCCATGTACCAAATTTCATCAAAAGTCGGTCCTTAAGGATGGTCCATAAGGAAAGGGCCGCGGACGGCAACGTTTTTATTCGATTCTCGGATTCTACGTTCCTTGAAAAGTAAACCAACAAATTTTGAGCGGGAGTTTTGAGCGGGGAATTTTTTTTCTCGGTCGATTCCAATGGTTCATTATTGAAAATAATAAACCAAAACATCTCCTACAGTTAGAAAATCTTATCACCAGTCACCCTGTATTATTAAATTCCACTAACTGAACATCACTACTGCATCGGTATATCTCACGAAACTAAACTGATAATTTTTAGGCGAGGGGAGGAATTATTAGGCGTTTCCTCGTCATATAATTTTTACTCATGCTCGAATGTTTTCGCCGTTAAGCATCATCAGGAGCATTGAGTATAATAAGGGGGTTGGCTCCCACTTCCTCCTCTGACCATTGTCATAACCCTGGACTGCAGGACGTGTTGTGATACCTTGGTAGTGACATTGGATGGTACAGCTAGCGTGGTTTTGCTGTTTCTGATACTAATCCTTATATTTCTTTGGTTCTCCTTTTATACGTGTTATTTGCGAGTTTGTGGGTCTTATCCTTTTACTTCTGATTAATTGAAATGACGTAGATTTTTCGTTGTTTTTTGATATTTTTCGTGAAAAACTAATTATCCTAACTAATTGTCCAGTAAAATCGGTAAATATATACGCAATTGACGACGTACCGATGGCCGGATACCTTCGTGCATTGCATTATATTCGACCAAAGAACTTAACGAAAAATCTACGTCATTTCAATTAATCAGAAGTAAAAGGATAAGACCCACAAACTCGCTAACGGCGAAAACGTTCGAGCATGAGTAAAAATTATATGACGAGGAAACGCCTAATAATGCCTCCCCTCGCCTAAATAGTCAGGAATAACCTTGCGAATGGCAATAAGAACGAATAAACTGATACTTCAATAGTATTATGCTGAAAAACTCCAATTTTTACTCTAAAAGAAAGATTTAGGAGGGACGTACGACGTTGAAATGGGGATTGGTATCTCCATTGTGGTGGTAGAGCGGTGCGACGTGTCCTGTCTTCCGGTCCCAAGGTCCGTGGTAGTCGTACGACATCAGGTTGATCCAGTCAAGATGCTGACTCATACTTGGTACATCGTAGGCTGCAAATAAATAATATTACGTACAGGAATTTTATGATATATGGTAGTACTAGTAGGAAGTAGGTCGATTGAATACTCACCTGTGTGAAATGGGCCATAGACGCCCAGCCATAGATTTAAGGCGCGCCTAGACTAACCCGCAACACTTCCCGAGCCGCGCGGCCACATCATTCCATTACAACAGAACTCGAATCCATCAAAAAACGAATCTCCACTGAAATTTTCTTGAAGTTCTGACATGATTGAAGCCTGTAGAAAAATACGCGACCATTTTCAACGGTATTAGTTCGTGCTTTTAACAAGATAAGTAATAGGTAGGTACAATAGTATGCAGAGTTGAACATACTGTTAAGTCCATTACTTTTTTTATTCGAAATTCCCACCCACCATTTTTTAGTATAATGTTGAGGATATGGTACTCTAACATCCACCAGAGTTTGGAGAGATTTGAAGATGTCTATTTTCTGTAAAGTGCGAAAATGTTCGAAATTTCTAGTGACATCAGCTATCACCCAGAATCGGGCGTTCATAACTTTTCTCCTATTGATCCGGAATCGACGAAATTTCAGTATAATGTCCACCAGTTATATAAAAAACATATCCCAGAATTTCGTGCATGTAGCTCAGTTGTAAGTACCCAGCCATAGATGATTTATGCGAGAAAACGTGTGTTGCGGCGTCAGAACGGGTGGCACACAAACTTCATACATCCATTACTTTTTTTATTTTAAATTCCCACCCACCATTTTTTGGTATAATGTTGAGGATTCGATAATCTAACATCCACCAGAGTTTGGAGAGATTTGAAGATGTCTATTTTTTGTAAAGTGCGGAAATGTGGTTCTGTAGTCTTCTGATTACAGAACCTCGGCAACTTCTAAGACCGATTACTTTTTCTATTCGAAATTCCCACCCACCATATTTTAGTATATGGTTAAGCATGTGTTACTGTAACATCCACCAGAGTTTGGAGAGATTTGAAGATGACTATTTTCTGTAAAGTGCGAAAATGTTCGAAATTTCTAGTGACATCAGCTATCACCCAGAATCGGGCGTTCATAACTTTTCTCCTATTGATCCGGAATCGACGAAATTTCAGTATAATGTCCACCAGTTATATAAGAAACATATCCCAGATTCTCGTGCATGTAGCTCAGTCGTGAGTACCCAGCCATAGATTTAAGGCGCGCCTAGACTAACCCGCAACACTTACCGGCGTCAGAACGGGTGGCACACGAACTTCATACATCCATTACTTTTTAAAATCAAAATTCCCACCCACCATTTTTTGGTATAATGTTGAGGATATGTTACTCTAACATCCACCAGAGTTTGAAGAGATTTGAAGATGACTATTTTCTGTAAAGTGCGAAAATGTTCGAAATCACTCAAAATCGGGCGTTCATAACTTTTCTCCTATTGATCCATACTAAAAAATTATGGGTGGGAATTTTGTTTAAAAAAAGTAATGGATGTATGAAGTTGGTGCGCCACCTGTTCTGACGCCGCAACACACGTTTTCTCGCACAAATCATCTATGGCTGGGTACTCACGACTGAGCTACATGCACGAAATTCTGGGATATGTTTCTTATATAACTGGTGGACATTATACTGAAATTTGGTCGATTCGGGATCAATAGGAGAAAAGCTGTGAACGCCCGATTCTGGGTGATAGCTGATGTCAATAGAAATTTCGAACATTTTCGCACTTTACAGAAAATAGACATCTTCAAATCTCTCCAAACTCTGGTGGATGTTACAGTAACACATGCTTAACCATATACTAAAATATGGTGGGTGGGAATTTCGAATAGAAAAAGTAATCGGTCTTAGAAGTTGCGGAGGTTCTGTAATCACAACTACTACAGAACCACATTTTCGCACTTTACAAAAAATGGTTATCCTCAAATCTCTCCAAACTCTGGTGGATGTTAGAGTATCGATTCCTCAACATAATACCAAAAAATGGTGGGTGGGAATTTCGAACAAAAAAAGTGATGGATGAATGAAGTTTGTGTGCCACCTGTTCTGACGCCGCAACACACGTTTTCTCGCACAAATCATCTATGGCTGGGTACTCACGACTGAGCTACATGCACGAAATTCTGGGATATGTTTCTTATATAACTGGTGGACATTATACTGAAATTTGGTCGATTCGGGATCAATAGGAGAAAAGTTGTGAACGCCCGATTCTGGGTGATAGCTGATGTCACTAGAAATTTCGAACATTTTCGCACTTTACAGAAAATAGTCATCTTCAAATCTCTCCAAACTCTGGTGGATGTTACAGTAACACATGCTTAACCATATACTAAAATATGGTGGGTGGGAATTTCGAATAGAAAAAGTAATCGGTCTTAGAAGTTGCGGAGGTTCTGTAATCACAACTACTACAGAACCACATTTTCGCACTTTACAAAAAATGGTTATCCTCAAATCTCTCCAAACTCTGGTGGATGTTAGAGTATCGATTCCTCAACATAATACCAAAAAATGGTGGGTGGGAATTTCGAACAAAAAAAGTGATGGATGTATGAAGTTTGTGTGCCACCTGTTCTGACGCCGCAACACACGTTTTCTCGCATAAATCATCTATGGCTGGGTACTTACGACTGAGCTACATGCACGATATTCTGGGATATGTTTCTTATATAACTGGTGGACATTATACTGAAATTTCGTCGATTCCGGATCAATAGGAGAAAAGTTATGAACGCCCGATTTTGAGTAATAGCTGATTTCAGTTGAAATTTTGAACATTTTCGCACTTTACAGAAAATAGACATCTTCAAATCTCTTCAAACTCTGGTGGATGGTAGAGTAACATATCCTCAACATTATACCAAAGAATGGTGGGTGGGAATTTTGATTTTAAAAAGTAATGGATGTATGAAGTTCGTGTGCCACCCGTTCTGACGCCGGTAAGTGTTGCGGGTTAGTCTAGGCGCGCCTTAAATTTATGGCTGGGTACTCACGACTGAGCTACATGCACGAGAATCTGGGATATGTTTCATATACCTATAACTGGTGGATATTATACTGAAATTTGGTCGATTCCGGATCAATAGGAGAAAAGTTATGAACGCCCGATTCTGGGTGATAGCTGATGTCACTAGAAATTTCGAACATTTTCGCACTTTACAGAAAATAGTCATCTTCAAATCTCTCCAAACTCTGGTGGATGTTACAGTAACACATGCTTAACCATATACTAAAATATGGTGGGTGGGAATTTCGAATAGAAAAAGTAATCGGTCTTAGAAGTTGCGGAGGTTCTGTAATCACAACTACTACAGAACCACATTTTCGCACTTTACAAAAAATGGTTATCCTCAAATCTCTCCAAACTCTGGTGGATGTTAGAGTATCGATTCCTCAACATAATACCAAAAAATGGTGGGTGGGAATTTCGAACAAAAAAAGTGATGGATGAATGAAGTTTGTGTGCCACCTGTTCTGACGCCGCAACACACGTTTTCTCGCACAAATCATCTATGGCTGGGTACTCACGACTGAGCTACATGCACGAAATTCTGGGATATGTTTCTTATATAACTGGTGGACATTATACTGAAATTTGGTCGATTCGGGATCAATAGGAGAAAAGTTGTGAACGCCCGATTCTGGGTGATAGCTGATGTCACTAGAAATTTCGAACATTTTCGCACTTTACAGAAAATAGTCATCTTCAAATCTCTCCAAACTCTGGTGGATGTTACAGTAACACATGCTCAACCATATACTAAAATATGGTGGGTGGGAATTTCGAATAGAAAAAGTAATCGGTCTTAGAAGTTGCGGAGGTTCTGTAATCACAACTACTACAGAACCACATTTTCGCACTTTACAAAAAATGGTTATCCTCAAATCTCTCCAAACTCTGGTGGATGTTAGAGTATCGATTCCTCAACATAATACCAAAAAATGGTGGGTGGGAATTTCGAACAAAAAAAGTGATGGATGTATGAAGTTTGTGTGCCACCTGTTCTGACGCCGCAACACACGTTTTCTCGCATAAATCATCTATGGCTGGGGTACTTACGACTGAGCTACATGCACGATATTCTGGGATATGTTTCTTATATAACTGGTGGACATTATACTGAAATTTCGTCGATTCCGGATCAATAGGAGAAAAGTTATGAACGCCCGATTTTGAGTAATAGCTGATTTCAGTTGAAATTTTGAACATTTTCGCACTTTACAGAAAATAGACATCTTCAAATCTCTTCAAACTCTGGTGGATGGTAGAGTAACATATCCTCAACATTATACCAAAGAATGGTGGGTGGGAATTTTGATTTTAAAAAGTAATGGATGTATGAAGTTCGTGTGCCACCCGTTCTGACGCCGGTAAGTGTTGCGGGTTAGTCTAGGCGCGCCTTAAATTTATGGCTGGGTACTCACGACTGAGCTACATGCACGAGAATCTGGGATATGTTTCATATACCTATAACTGGTGGATATTATACTGAAATTTGGTCGATTCCGGATCAATAGGAGAAAAGTTATGAACGCCCGATTCTGGGTGATAGCTGATGTCACTAGAAATTTCGAACATTTTCGCACTTTACAGAAAATAGTCATCTTCAAATCTCTCCAAACTCTGGTGGATGTTACAGTAACACATGCTTAACCATATACTAAAATATGGTGGGTGGGAATTTCGAATAGAAAAAGTAATCGGTCTTAGAAGTTGCCGAGGTTCTGTAATCAGAAGACTACAGAACCACATTTCCGCACTTTACAAAAAATAGTCATCTTCAAATCTCTCCAAACTCTGGTGGATGTTAGAGTATCGTATCCTTAACATTATACCAAAAAATGGTGGGTAGGAATTGCGAATAAAAAAAGTAATGGATGTATGAAGTTTGTGTCCACCTGTTCTGACGCCGCAACACACGTTTTCTCGCATAAATCATCTATGGCTAGGTACTTACAACTGAGCTACATGCACGATATTCTGGGATATGTTTCTTATATAACTGGTGGACATTATACTGAAATTTCGTCGATTCCGGATCAATAGGAGAAAAGTTATGAACGCCCGATTCTGGGTGATAGCTGATGTCACTAGAAATTTCGAACATTTTCGCACTTTACAGAAAATAGTCATCTTCAAATCTCTTCAAACTCTGGTGGATGTTAGAGTAACATATCCTCAACATTATACCAAAAAATGTTGGGTGGGAATTTTGATTTAAAAAAGTACCTAATGGATGTATGAAGTTCGTGTGCCACCCGTTCTGACGCCGGTAAGTGTTGCGGGTTAGTCTAGGCGCGCCTTAAATCTATGGCTGGGTACTCACGACTGAGCTACATGCACGAGAATCTGGGATATGTTTCTTATATAACTGATGGATAATATACTGAAATGTGGTCGATTCCGGATCAATAGGAGAAAAGTTACGAACGCCCGATTCTGGGTGATAGCTGATGTCACTAGAAATTTCGAACATTTTCGCACTTTACAGAAAATAGACATCTTCAAATCTCTCCAAACTCTGGTGGATGTTAGAGTACCATATCCTCAACATTATACTAAAAAATGGTGGGTGGGAATTTCGAATAAAAAAAGTAATGGACTTAACAGTATGTTCAACTCTGCATACTATTGTACCTACCTATTACTTATCTTGTTAAAAGCACGAACTAATACCGTTGAAAATGGTCGCGTATTTTTCTACAGGCTTCAATCATGTCAGAACTTCAAGAAAATTTCAGTGGAGATTCGTTTTTTGATGGATTCGAGAAGTTGGGCGAATAAGAAGTTCTGTTGTAATGGAATGATGTGGCCGCGCTGCTCGGAAAGTGTTGCGGGTTAGTCTAGGCGCGCCTTAAATCTATGGCTGGGCGTCTATGGCCCATTTCACACAGGTTGAATACTCCATCATCTCTTAATGGGGTCTCAGTCGGTCGCCGTTCGTTGCTCGTTCCAGGTCAGTATTTCCCTAAATTGAAGGGGCTCAATCTTAAAAATTGTACCTAAATTTGAAATGTTCAAGGATTTTCGAAATTCATTAGTGCATGGGCCTAGGGAATTGAAAAACTAAAAGATTGCAGCTGGAATCATCAAACAAGAACAATAATTGCCAAAGAAATATGGAAAAACTGTTTATTCAGTTTTTTCCCATATTTCTCTGGCAATTATTGTTCGATTTTGAGATATCAGCGACAATTTTTTAGTTGTTCCCTAGGCCAATTGTTGTTTCCTAGGTTTTTAGTTTCCCTACGCCCATGCACTAATGAATTCAGAAAATCCTTGAATATTTCAAATGTAGGTACCTACAACTTTTAAAGTTTGATCCCCTTCATTGTAGGGAAATACTGACCCGGAACGAGGATCGAACGGCGACCGATTGAGACCCCCTTAATTATAATTTATTTTAGTAAACATAAAAATAATCGTAAAGCTTCGTTGGGTTCAGTTGAAGATAAAATTAAGATGAAAGAGAGGTTTCTAAGGTAAAGATGTTGTAAATGTTCTTGTGGGTTTGAGTATTGTGGTCAGTCTGGTAGGAAAGTGAGGGAACGAATAAAAGAGCATGAAAAGTATTTCGGGGATAACAAAGGTGATTCTCCTTTTGCAAGTCACTTGAGAAAATCCAATCATAACTTTAAATTTGATCTAACAGACAGTGCGTAGAATTTCCTCATTTTTGCTCGAAGGGAGGTATGTTTGATGTGCTTGAAAAGTTCGAAAATCTCAAGACTGATATGTCTGGTAAATGTCTGAATGCCTGGTCCCTGGAAAATTTTTTTACTTTTTATGGTTTTGGTGGAAAGAGGCGAATATGAAGGACTTGAGAGATGAAAAGAGGAACAGGGAAGAGAGATCATGGATATGTCCATTGTTGTAGGTGTAATTTGAAAATTAAAATGAAGAAATAAAATACACGCAAGATATGTACGTACCTATTAGGTACTTTTTCAATGAATAAACAGAATTTTGAAGAAATAATGTGGAAATAATACTTCATTTGAATAATATGTACCTACTTTTTTCGCACGTAATTCTAGAGAACCTTGCTTCACAGATCCGGGATGTAGCTGTGATTTTGTTTACTGGTTGCAGCGTTACATTTTTGTGGCAAAAAATAAAGTGTCGCGAAAAATTCCTTGACCCCCAGCCAAAAAAGTAAAGGGTTTAAAGCTTCCCAATGTTCTACACAAAGTAGGTATACAAAAAAATATAAGCACCAAGCATGTTAGACCCAGATGTTACCTATGGAGGGTAAACTTTGCAATGAAAAAAAAAACACAAACGGTGGATACAGCTTTCGTACAAGTACGCAACCACGAGAGACATTTTATGTCTTATGTTTAATAAATTGAGAGCTTTCCAATGAGTGGTGAACGATTTTTGTGGGGTGGAAAATGAGGGGATAGTTTTCCCTAGGAACGATTGGTTGTACTTGAAAATCATCAGAAATTTCCGCGTAACGCTCCCCTCGTAACGCTCCCCGCGTGACGATCCCCGCGTGACGATTTTTCATTTATGTGCCATAGTAAAGACATAAAATGTCAAAAGCCTGAAGATGCTGGGAAGCTCATCCAGCGAAACTATAGCTGAAGCTAAATATAGTTCAATTTCGGATTGAAAAAATTCGTAATTCCTAATTTTAAAAAATTCCTAATTTAAATAAAAATTATTTTTTTAGAGGGCTTTTTCATGTGTCAAACCTTGAATCAAAGAAAAGGTAAGGCATCTCCCGATAGGAAATTTAATGCTGTTTCCAATGGTATCCTTAAATTGTAATTAACACAGCAAATTAAAGAAGTTATGGCCGATTTAATGACGTAAGATCAAAGTGACGAGAGAAAACTTTAAAATTGAAATAATTCGGAAACAAAGTCTCTAAAAAACTTGCTAAGAGACTTTTTGTTGCAAATTAATTGTAGAATCGACTTCTGCATGTGGCAGACCTGTTTGGCTTACATCCTGTATAAGCTGTGCTCTCTGTGATGTATGTATGTATGTATGTATGTATGTATGTATGTGATGTATGTCTCTTCAGTTATTGTTTGTTACTGATGATGATCGAACCGTTGAAGTCGACTTCGTAACCAATTACTTTCGTGGAAATCTACGAAGTTCTTCTTAACTCCTTCTTTTTATTATATTATCAGAAAGCT
Source organism: Apolygus lucorum (assembly GCA_009739505.2). Lineage (NCBI taxonomy): Eukaryota > Metazoa > Arthropoda > Insecta > Hemiptera > Miridae > Apolygus > Apolygus lucorum. The sequence continues at coordinate 65,376,461 of CM019178.2, forward strand.
TTATTCAGAAATTCAATAAAGTAATTTTTTATTATGTATTATCATCATCATCATCTTCAATGGAAGCAGAATTTACTTGCCCACATCAATAACAGCTGAATTAGGAGACACTGCCGCGGACAAATGCCATCGACGAGGTTTGAAAACAGCACTTAGCTCGGCTAATAGGATTGAAAACGAGTGTTTGTCAGATGCAGGACCACGGGCACATTCGTTCTGAAACAATATAAATTAAGTCCATAAGATAGATTCAAGCTAAAGAGGACTATCGTCACATCAACAGGTTTCCCAGCTTTTCTCTGCTTCCACAAAAGCTTTTTTTTTTTTTTTCAACTGGGAAAAGGAGGTGTCCTCAAAAATTAAGTAAATAAAGGCCGGGATCGTAGAGTTTTGACCATACCGTATTTTGCTTCCGAGTTTTCCAAGGTAGCGGAAGCATTGTTTTCACTTTTCAAGTTTGGGAAAATGTTTTCCAAAATCAAAATTTCCTCTCGCGTTTTATGTTTTAGACCTTCTTGAACAATTTTAGTAACGGGCAAAACTATCCAATTTTGATAACATTTTCAGGGATTATGCGGATTGGGATGTAGATGGTCCCCTATGAAAATCATTGCCCCTAGAATGATAGTAGTTACTGCGCATGAGCGAACGTATTTCCTTGTAAAAGCCATAACTTCTGCACTTTCCATCCGTTTCCATTGAAATTTTCAGGGATTATGCGGGTTGGAGTGTAGATGGTCCCCAATGAAAATCATCGGTTCCGATTTGATGGTACCCCCTGTGCACGCGCTAAGTTTAAATCCTTCTTAGAGCGATAATTTATAAATTTTCCTCCCGAATTCGATGAAATGAAGGGAGTGTATGGGTTGACGTGTAGATGGTCCCTTATGAAGGTACTGCAAGGTACTTATAGATTGATATTTTGAGATTAGCTTCAACGCATCGGATCATCCATACAATTGGGTTATGGATACGAAGACGTTAAAAATAAGTTATGAAAAAATGCATAATTTTCAATGGAGATCCTTAAACTGTTTAATTATTACAGGTGCAAGTTTGTTAAGGAACACTTCAATCGATTCTACTCCCTATATTCTCTAAATTTAGTGGTTTTTGCTATTAGCCCATAAGATATAGAATAGACAGCACTACTGAATAATTTACCCCTCTGTACGTAACTTCTTATAAGCTGAACCGATTTTGATGAACATTTTTCCGTCGTGGTCCTTGTTGGCCTACACAGAGGGAGACTCCAGCCAAAATCCATCCTTTCGTGGCCTTGGAAATTGGAAAAAACTCAAGTCTGTACGCTGAAGCGAAGAGGAAGCCTGCTTTAAACCACCCAAGGATACAGTGCCTGGATACCGGTACCTGGGTACCGATGCATGGATATAGTGCCTATATCCATGCACTGGTCAAATCCGGTGGGCTTGGCATTGTGTCTCTCTCCGCATGTATCCCTTCTCTTCGCCGCCAGCGCCTGCTAGCCCTTCAGGGGTCGAGCTGGGAGGTCGCCCGTGTTGCTGCTGGTCTTGATTTTGTCAGGCAGCAGTTAGCATGGTGCGACCAAGCAACACCATCTGCTCCAAAACCCAGTTCGTCTGCTGAGTTCGCTGCTGCCCTGCATGAGTCAGTAGATGGTAAAGAACTCCGACAGTGCTCCGAAAGCCTTATCTCATCCCAATGGGTGGATTGGGCTTCGGAGGGCATTGGGGCCCGCGACTACCGGAACTTCCACGCCGTCCGCGTGGCAACTCTGCCAACAGTGGTACGGTGTTCAAGGGGTAGTCGTGGGGTGACAGATACCCTTTGCCGTGCCTGTCGGAGTGGAAATGAACATCTGTATCATGTGGTGCAGCAGTGTCCACGAACTCATGGGGGCCGCATCCTACGTCATGATGCGGTTGCCAAGCAGATAGCAGGTGCCTTGTCATCCAGCGGCTGGGATGTTGAAAGGGAGAGATTATACCACATGCCAAGTGACCAGGGCAAGAAGCCCGACATTGTTGCCATCAAGCCCGACAGGTCTTGCATTATCCTGGATGTCCAGGTTGTTAATGGCAGCATGGCCATGGAGCAGACCTGGCGGGCTAAGATAAGAAAGTATGATAGAGATGATTTACGGCAAGCAGTGTCGGAGCTAAAAGGAGTGGCACCCAACAACATCAGGGTGATGGCTGCAACCTTGTCGTGGCTCGGAGTGTGGTGCGGGAAAAGTGCCACGGAGTTGCGCGAGTTGGGCATCTCAATAGGTGTACTCCATGGTGTCACCCGCCGCGTACTGCTCGGCTCATATTTAAACTGGTGGTCATTTTATAGAGGCACTTCCCTTCATCCATCTCTCCCACCCCCACCTTCTTCATCATCCCTCATCCCTAGGGCCGGCGTCGGGTGAGTCCTGGGCGTCCTCCCCATTATATTTGTTTTATTTATTTATTTTGTTTTATGGCGTGCCCCCTCCGTCACCAAAGACATTTTGTCTTGAAGGAGTTATTTAAAAAAAAAAAAAAACGCATCGAATTTTTCTCGAACTACACCTATTAGTACGACGGTAGAAATGAAAAACGTCGAGGATATTGAAGAAACTATGTCAGCTGATTGAGAACTATAATAAACTCCTTCTCTGCTGAGCTTTTGGTAAATTTATTACCTTCCTCAGGGCTCGTAGGACGTGTTACTCAGTGAGTACAACAAGCATCAATACAAAATGAGCTGGTGGAGATGCCGCCATAATTATTGAAATCTCAATTTTTTGGTATTAAGTGAAGAAAAAACGTCTGCCAAGTGGGTGTGGCACATAGCTTCCTCGTATTCATAACCCGATTGTATAGACGATCCGATGCATAGTAGTTAATCTCAAAACATCAATCTCTAATTACCTTCCACTACCTTCATAGGGGACCATCTACACGCCAATCTGAACAATCCTGAGAAATTTCATCGAAATTGGATGGAACATGTAGAAGTTATGGATGCTACCATCACTCTGGGGACAATGATTTTCATAGGGGACCATCTACAACCGAATTCGCATGTTCCCTGAAAATTCTATCGAAATCGGATGAGAATTGTAGAATTGGCTGTTGAGTGGCTGAAATGGCTTATGGCTGTTACAAGGAATTCACATTTGCGCTTGCTCAGCTACTACTATTTGTCTGGGGGTGATGATTTTCATAGGGGACCGTCTACACGCAAATCCGAACAATCTAGAAAATTTCATCAAATACGGATGAAAAATGTAAGTGATATGGCTGTTACAAAGATTTTACGTTTGCACATGCGCAGAGGCTACTGTCAATTTTGAGGCCTTGATTTTCATAGGGGACCATCTACAACCTAATCCGCAAATTCCTGAAAATTTCATTGAAATCGGATAGAAAATGTGAAAGTTATGGTTGTGGCAAGGATTTCACGTTTGCGCATGCGCAGCGACTACTATCAGCCCGGGGTTAATGATTTTCATAAGGAATCATCTACACGCCAACCCGCACAATCCCTGAAAATTTCATCGAAATCGGATAGAAAATGTGGAAGTTAAGGCTGTGGCAAGGATTTCATGATAGACAGACACGGAACTAAAATCATTCAGGAAGATCTAAAACGTAAAACGCGAGAGGAAATATCGATTTTGGAGAATAATTTTTTTAACCTTGAAAAACCGCTACCTTGGTAGACTCTGAAGCAACAGAGCCTCAGAGACTCTCTCTTCAGAGACTCTGAAGCAACAGAGCAACGTCAAATTTGCAGAGGGCCGACAGAGTTATGACGTACATATTCCGAAATAAACGGTTTCTTATGAAAAAAAATTATATTTATTTTCCACTCACTTGCCAACACTTGGGATACTCCCAGTCCAAGTCCAGACCCGTGAAACCATATTTCTCAATGAAACCTGTCACTTGTTGCACGAAATGCGCCCGCTTAGCAGGGTTGTTGACCATCTTGCTGTATTTGTCACCCGCTGAGTCAGTCCATCCACCGATTCCGATTGACGTCTTCACTCCTTTCTTAGCCAATGAAGCGATCCTCTTGTAAAATTCTGTTCGAAATAATAGATTTATATGTTATCGTCGGTATGCGGAAGAATGAACTGAACTCCGTTATCACGTGAGCAAAGATAAATGATTATAAATTTTTACTCTAAGTATAGTCTTTCAAACATCCAAAATAGGGATTTTTAAATAGATAACCAGAAAATTACAGCGCAACAAGGGTGCAGCTCAAAAAACTTTAGTGTCTTGAAGAGTGGTGTCCTTATTGCACTTGATTTCTTCGCTTCCTCTACCCTCTAACTTATTCTAGTTTCCTTGAGCTCCCTGCTACTATTTCACCTTTTCTGAGTTCCGCTGGTTTTCTGTGCAGTCTTCACCACTAAGATAGGTGAAATTCTCTACTTTTCCCTTACTCTATTTGCTATCAATTCGTAGTCCGGTGAGAGGCCATGATCGGTATAACACCAGTTTTGCAGTCAAACCATTCAACCAGGGGGGCTTTGCCTAGGAAACGATTCCTGGACTCTTCAGAAACAAATTTATACTCGTATTGTACAGACAGCCGGTATCGAACTAACTTTACCTACATCCTTTTCTCTGTTGTAAGTTCTATACAGGGTGTAAGCCGAACTGGTCTGCCATACGGTACCAGTCGATTCTACAACTAATTTCCACCAAAAAATGTCTCCTAGTAATTTTTTTTAACCCTTCGTTTTGTAGTTATTTTAACTTTAAACTTTTTTTTTCGTGATTTTGACCTTATGTCATTAAGTTGGTCATAACTCCTTTAATTTGCTGTGTAAATTACAATTTGATGATACCGTTGGAAAGAACATTAAATTTCCTATCGGATAGATGCCTTAACTTTTTTTTGAGTCAAGGTTTGAGACATGAAAACGTCCTCTAAAAAGAAAATTTTACGTTATTTTGGAAAACTCGCACTTTTTCAATCTCAAATTGAACTACGAGAACCCATACTTTTTCAAGATGCAAGAACAGTGAAAACTGCGCCAGAATCTCAGCTTTCCAATGGTATAATCAAAACATATTCTACAACCGTACTTAGGATAGAAATTCGTGTTTGAACGCGGAAAAACGTGCATTTTTTCAACGAAATCAGCGCTCTGGCCTCCTGTTTCCGGAGGCCTCGCGGTCTACTGCGGCGCCCGCCCACCCACTGCTGTCGTCCGACCCCTCAGATCGACTTCGTTGAAAAAATGCACGTTTTTCCGCGTTCAAACACGAATTTCTCCCCTAAATTCGGTTGTAGAATATGTTTTGATTATACCATTGAAAAGCTGAGATTCTGGCGCAGTTTACACTGTTCTTGCATCTTGAAAAAGTATGGGTTCGCGTAAATCAATTTGAGATTGAAAAAATGCAAGGTTTCTAAAATTACGTAAAATTCTCTTTTTAGAGGACGTTTTCATATCTCAAACCATGACTCATAAAAAAGTTAAGGCATCTATCCGATAGAAAATTTAATGCTCTTTCCAACGGTATCCTCAAATTGTAATTTACACAGCTAATTAAAGGAGTTATGACCAATTTAATGACATAAGGTCAAAATCACGGAAAAAAAGTTTAAAGTTGAAATAACTCGAAAACAAAGGGTTTTAAAAAAAATTGCTAGGAGATTTTTTTTTTGTTGCAAATTAGTTGTAGAATCGACTGGTACCGTATGGCAGACCAGTTAGGCTTACACCCTGTATAATGGTGATTTTTTCTAGAAATTTCCATCTAAAACCTTGAAACTGACATACTTTTGGGAAAGCTTAGCTCTTGGGGTAGTTTTTCCCATTGAATGCACCACCATAGCGCTATTTATTACGGGAAAATCATTATCCTAAAAAATGACGATTTTCGGAAAAAATATAAATTTTGACTTTGACCAATTTTTTACGTATACAAAAATGGCTTTCAAAAATTTGTTCTCCATTAAACGGATACGAAATTTTACGCTCTTTCTAATGGTTTAATCAGATTTGAATTTTCTTGAGAAATAAGGGAGTTATGACCATCTCATGTGCTGTAAGGTCGAAAACGCGAAAAAAAACTTAGAAGTGGAAAAAAGGCATTTTAAGTGGGTTATGAAAAAAATGCCAATAGAAATTTTTTGTTGCAAGTTAGTTGTAAAATCGATCCTTGGGGTTTGGTCCATCCCAATAGTAGACACCCAATATTTTGCATCTATACTAATATGCAAAATATCTGGGCACCTAATTCCGAAAAATTTATTGGTTAGTTGGTAAACGATAAAAATTGTCAATCCAGAAAAAACTAACCTCATACAATCCTTAAGGCAGTCTGTGCATATGGTGCACAACTGTGGGGCTGCACTTCTCAAGCAATCGTGACATTGTACAGCGATTCCAGGACAAAGTACTACGGTGATGGGTATCGGTATTCAACGAATGATGACATCCATAAGGACTTCAAGATTCCCAGAATAGATGAAGTTATCAAAAATATATCAATAGAGGCTTCAAGGTCATATCAACGAGGAGGCTGTGAAGTTGCTGGAAGTTGACTTTCTACTCGGGGGCCTAAAAAGACGAAAACCTCACGATCTGTGGCAGTAGCTAGTGATGTTTAATGAAAATGTTCAGTGAGTTGTGCTGTACGCTCCTGTGAATTTAGTGCGTAAAAAGACGCTAAGTAGACGAAAATTATGGAAGTGTGCTATTTACCATGCTCTCATTTCAATCCCATATACATATTTATTGTCACAGAAACGCCCTTTATTTATTTATTTATTTATTTAATACGGGCAAGCCCAATTACATTTTAAAAATAATACGTCATTCTACAACAAGGGAACGTGAATCTAACTGATATATGGAATAAATAATGAAAGATTTAAAGAGAAAAGAAAAACAAAAGGGGGAGGGGGAAATGAAAATGAAAACTACTGAAATGAAACTTGGGAGTTTGAAAATAAAGTCTTGAGCGATGAGAGGGGAGAGAAAAAGAAATCGAACTGGGGATAAAAAGTCAAAAAGAGATTGGCACTTCGGGGAAGACGGTGAAGCGGTCGATTCTGATCATAGTTTGTTGAGGCAAAGGGGACGCTGAATAATAACGGTGATCGGGAAGCGATGCGAGGGACAAGGAAATCAATCCTCGACAGCAAGGGTGGGCATTGGATCACATCGTTGACAATCTTGTAGAGAAGAACTAGGTCGTTCACGCATCTTCTCCTCTCGAGCCGCATCTACGCTGTAGAGACTCGAAGTCGACGTCCTCATGAGCTATACCCATCTTGTAGGCGATATATCGTAAAAATTTCCTCTGTACTCGTTCGAGCCGATATTTATGAATGCCATATGAGGGAGACCAGATCGTAGAAGCGTAGTCGAGCGTGGGTAAAACAAGGGCTTTGTAGATTGTAACAATGGCATCAACACTCGAGAATTCCCTAGTGTTTCGCTTAAGGAACCCAAGCGCGCGCATAGCTCTGGACGCCAACGCCTCAATGTGACTAGAGAATGACAAACGCTCATCACAAAAAACTCCAAGGTCAACCAACCCATCAGACCTCCGGAGGGGTGCGCCACAGAGGGTGTAGTTGTACACGATTGGCTTGGATAGGCGGTGGAATGTCACCACAGAACACTTTGATGCATTCAAAAAAAGGTGGTTTGCCGTACACCAATCCTCCAGACGGTAAATTGATGCCTGCAGCGACTCACAGTCCAATGGTGAATTCGAATGACAGAAGAGCTTAAGATCATCGGCGAAGAGAAGACATCGTATTCCATCAACGATGGTCTGGTTTACAACACTGTTTATCATTATAAGGAAACACAGCGGCCCCAGATGACTACCTTGCGGAATTCCAGAGGAGGCAAGAAAAGACGAGGAAAGAGCCCCCTTCACACGCACAACCAGCTGACGTCCCACTAGATAAGAGCGCAGCCAGGCCAAAAAGGATCCATGAATTCCCAAAGACTCAAGCAGACATAAGAGGTGACGATGAGACAACTTGTCAAAAGCCTTAGCAAAGTCTGTAGCAATCACATCCGTCTGAACCCCAATCCGGAAGCCATCCATAACAAAATCCTGGAAGACCAGGAGATTTGAGGTCGTAGACCGGCCTCGTACAAATCCATGCTGCTCGTCAACGATGAACGATCCAAATCTGGGTGTGAGCTGAGCGACAACCAACTTCTCGAAGAGCTTGGGGATTGCGGAAAGAAAAAAAATCCTTCTTATTCAGGCCGCTTTGAAGAAAAAAAACGCTGCAAATTATTACACAATGGTTTATTATTTTCTATATAGATCACTCGTCTACAAAATCACCAACCATCCAATATGAAAAGAAGAAGGAAAAAAAAAATAAATAAAAAAATTAAAAAAAAAAAATCAAAAAAATCAAAAAATCAACAAAAAAAATCAAAATCACCAACCATCGATTGCATTTCGGTCTGCTCTAATTTTAACGGAGATTAGGCCTCTTTTGCGATTCACACTCGTGTTGTGATTTATATATATATATATTTCAATATAAATACTTAAATTTTCGTAGTGAACGAACGGTTTGTCCTACAGAGCTCCGCGTGGTCTCAAAAAATTCTAAAAATTCTATAGAATCTTAAATTGAAGGAAAAACAATACCTTTATATCGAAATTTTTTGAGTTAGAGCGTTTTCAAAATTTCAAAATTGATTTTGGAACCCTTAGGAGTGACCTACATCAACCAAAAGCTTCGGGGCACAACTAGACCCCAAATGGAGCCTACATACCAAATTTCATCAAAATCGGTCAATGCTAAGTGGCAAAAGTGCCGCGTACGGCGTACGGCGTACGGCGGACGGACGGCCAAATTTTTATTCGATTTTTGGATTCTACGTACCTTGAAACGTAAACCATCAAATTTTGAGGGGGTGTTAAAATTTTTTTTTTCTTGGTCGATTCCAAAGGTTCATTATTGAAAATAATAAACCAATACAGGGAATAATCGCAATTTTTAAAGGAAATAATCGTGGAGACTTACTGTTGTCAATGTCTGCCCACGAGTCGAAAACTTTTATCTCCATTTTCTCAGCATCGAGTACGGCAAACGCATAAATGACGTGAGTGCAAAGATTTGTGTCGATGTCTTCAGGGACAAACTTGCCTTTCCCCTTCCGGTACCAGGCCCAATTCGTGAAGTAGCACACAACTTTGTACCGCTTATCGCCAACTTCTGAGGAAATAAGAATGGATATGGAGAGTAAAGATACTTTTCTGAATCTTGGGTGCCGACTATGGTACAACCGCGATTTATGAAATTTATGAAATGTAGCAAACTGAAAAACCGCAGAAACTACTGCGTCCAATTTTTACAGTATCGGACTATACATCAGATCATCTATACAATCGGGTTATGGATACGAGGACGCTACGTGCCACACCCACTTGACAGAATTTTCTTTTGTTACGCCCACGATCGGCACTCTTGATAGAGACTTCTGACTAACCTTCTTGGTCGAATCTCTTCCCCATGCTAAATCTCGGGCCAAAAAAGTCACTTTCTCAGGAGGAAATCATCGATTCTTACGAAGGGTAATGAATCAATTTCAATAAAGTGTAAAATACTCTAAAATTTATAAAACTGTGAATAAAATTGTGTCAGAGGAAAAATAATTCGTGAAGGAAACAATACTCGGAAAAGATTCCACGGAATCGATTATATTCTCCTCTAAAAGTGGCTTTTTCGGTTGTAAATGCGGCAAAATGAAATCAAATCAAAAAAGAATATCTTATCTATATCACCACGCGATTCAGCGTAAAAAAAACAGTGCTAAGTAATGTGCCACACTTGAGGTCTGTCTAGCTTCATCTCAATTTTGGCATAATTCCTCAGTTGCCTTTCTGTTACTTTCCAATGGAAAGTGCAAATCGATTTGATGTTTTGATCATTAATTACATATTATTAACCCATAAGGTATAGTAGTTCTAAAGTAAGACTCACCTCTTTGTCTCGATTTCGACACATCCAACAAAGAGGACAATTCACTGTCTGGAACAATATATTAATTTATTAGTTAATTTTGTTATTTACATTCATAGAGCCATGCAATTAAATAATCATGTTGGTAATAAGCAACAAATTTCAATTTTTTTTTTGTTAATTTTATATTGAAAAGCAACCGAGAATGCAGCACTTTTCCCGCACCACACCCCGCGCCATGACAAGGTTGCATTCAACACCCTGATGTTGTTGGGTGCTACTCCGACACCGCTTGCCATAAATCTATCCATAGGTACCTACCTTCACACTCAAGTTTATTTGGAACAACTAAACGCTCGAAAAATAGGGAGTTGTGGTTCCTTCATATTGAAATTTGATTACTGGTTGCTATGGAAGCAAAACTGAGTGCAAATCGAACTGGCATGGCTGCGGCCAGGACAGTTAACTTGGAAGTAGAAGAAGAAATGAACAGCGATCGCGTTTTAGTCAGATAAAATTTGAACGGAGATTAGGCCTCTTTTGTGATTCACACTCGCGATTCTATTTTATCGAGGGAAAACCTTTAAGATCTCGTAGGGGGCGAACGTTTTGTCCTACAGAGCTCCGGGTGGTCGAGTGTCTAGCCCCCAGAAAGTATTGTCGCGTTTCAGCTCTACCTACCGCCACTTCAGCGAACTACCATCCTTTTCAGCTCGATGTGAGCGTGGTCAAAAGTAGGCTTACCTCGATTTTACCACTCTCTAATTTCCAAGTTTGGCTGTTTAGTTTTTATTTCTTTTTAGACACACATCAAGTTCACCACTAGTGCATTCAAATCAATTGTAAAACTCAAAAATAAATGTTCTCGAGTCGACTAAGTCCATGTACATCGCTACATTGTAATCTTAGGATAACTGCAAGTTAGAGGAGCGACGGGAATGCGGTTGTGAGCGTGATCACCTGATAAGATATGGTAGTTCGTTGAAGTGGTGGTAGGTAGCGTTGAAACCCGACAACACTTTCTGGGGGCTAGACTCTCCTTCCGTTGGTCTCTAAAATTTTTAAAAATTCAATACTATTTCAAATTGGTGGAAAAACAATAACTTTATTTTGAGAGTTTTCGAGCTAGGACACTCTTGAACATTTCAACCCTTAATTTTTATCCCTTAGAAGTGACTGACATCAACCAAAAGCTTCATGGCACAACTAGACCTCTAATGGAGCTCATATACCACATTTCAACCAAATCGGTCCATGGTTGCTAAGAAAAGTGCCGCATACGGCGGACGGAAGGCCAAATTTTGGTTTATTATTTTCAACGATGAACCTTTGGAATAGACCAAGAAAAAAAATTCGAATTCGCACGTTGGATGTCGCAGATCATAGATTTTAAAATGCTCTTCAAATTCGAGGTCCCCATGCCGCTAGAAATGGCATGGTTGATAATGGAGAGGGGGGGGGGGTAGAGACCACTATTTCTTGCCTGAAATTATAAATAAATTACATCGAGTAAAACATCGCTTACCAACTGATTTAAATTGACCTAATGCTTATCTATTGGGACGTCCCCTGGAATGCATGCGATATGTTTTGAGAATCACATATAATAGCTTTCCATGATAGCCTTTATATGAAAATATTCATGTTTTGTAATATTGTACGAACTTTCCTAGCTAGAGTATATTTATGTAGTTAATATAGAAAAAAAGTTGCTTGGAGATAGCATACCCAATCTTTCAGCTTCCACTACCATCTTTCTCCATTGCCTTTGAAAATTAGGAGAGATTTGTCTCCCATTCAGTGAGTCTGAAGATCCATCCCTGTTAACAAAATTGTATCAACTATAAAACTAGAGAATTTTATGATAACAATGAATTTCATGTTCAATAATAGTAATAGGTACCGCCAACTTAGTGCCACCAGTGTTTTCCGGTACTAATCGGTACCTAGCCACCCTGGTAGTAAAACTAGAGCTTTGGAAGAAGATCCGTCAGGCAGCGAAGGCGTGTAGGAGATTGATGGTCTTTGTTAAAATTTCTTAAAAATATGATTTGTTTTTGAACTTTGACTTTAATCTCGTTTCTTGCATTATTTGCGACCCTTATCACAGGGTATTTGTGATTAGGAAAAATTGTAAGTTTTTTTGACAAGTCATTGAAATGTGAAAAATTGTTTACGAATCATTAGGTAAAAAAACATAAATTCTTTAACTAACATTCATGTAACCTGCTGCCACTTTACCATCATCATCACTCGACGTTTTCATCGCTTTCCTCAATGTATGGTCGAATCTCACCCACGTTTGAGGGTCTTTAATGCTTCTTTTGTATTGACTTTGACTTGAGGAACCATTACAACCATAAATACTCTACAAAATTTTAAATTTTAGTTGGAACATCGGCTGTTTGCGAATGCTAAGTGATTTCAGCAATCGTGATGGAGTCACGTCAAGCAAACTTTGGAGAGGTGTACTCACTTTTTCAAGATAAATACGTCTCTAGAGCCCAAGAATGCGAGTGAATGCAGCTAACTAATGTTGGAAGTGTTTCTAGATCTAGGAAGGGCTTCTGTAAATCGTGAAAATTCAGGTGCGCAAGGATGCAACTGTACTTATTAAAACTAGAAGATATACATGCTACTCTAATATTCAGTGAATAGATACGCTTTCTCTCTCTCTCTCCGTATTCATTATAGTTTTTATCTGTAGTTTTAATCATCGTGGTTCAGAAGTTATCGTTTAAAAATTGAAAAAATCCAAAAATTTTACGGGTTTTATCACGTTACACTAATAGCATATGGTTTTCAGGGGTGCAAATTTGGGGATAAACTACCCTTAGGGATCCCAACAACATAATATGCAAATGTATAAAATGAAATTATGTAAGTGTATCGTTATGATGTAGGCAATATAAATGTTTATTCATAAGGTACCTACGTACTCGGTACTGTTGACAAGCTGAAATCTTGGAGTCCAATCCTCTGCCGAAGCGACCGCCACGGCCAGCAACAGCAACCACAGCCGCATTATTCTAAAAAACGGTAGGAAAGCTTTGTAGGTTCATACTCGTAAAACACCACAAAAATCACAACTTCCTTTAGCATTCTGCGTTTCAGAGCTATCTTGGTAATTCTGAGTCCATGCCTTTGGGTAATTACGCGAAATTATGGTTCGATTTGTTGACATTTTCAGGGTTTGCTGTGGATTACCAATCTCTTTGATGGTTCCCTATAACTAAACTGAAGTTAGCGGTTTCTCGAACTCTATTTCAATGCTATTTAACGCTTAAATTTGGTTTTGTCTCAGAAAGCACTGTTCGTAAAGCTCTGCTGTTGGAGCCATTCAATTCCACATAAAAAAACGTCTGCCAAGTTGGGTGGGCAGTATAGCTTCCTCACTCATTGTAACATGGACGTACCTATAGAATCAGTTGGCGAAAAAATTATGATTCAAAGAGTTATTGAATACCAAAATATTGGCGATAATATGCGAGATAGGGTTGCAGGTATTAATGTTTATAATAGTGTTGTAAATAGTTGTGGTATATAAACCACTGAAATAATGACATGAGTGACGATCATGATGATTTTCAACGTAGAATTTTATTTAGCGGTCCACCGTCTAGGACCAAACCCACACAATCCCTGAAAATTTCATCGAAATTGGTTGAATAGTTGCGGAGTTTTGGTTGTAACGATAAATTTAAAGTTCGTGCATGCGCAGCGGCTATTGCTTGACCAATTTGATTGAAACTTATAGGGTGTCTCTTAGAAGTTAGTCCCTAACTAACCTCCAAATTTGAGCGAAATCGGTTCATTAGAAACCGAGGTTCCAGGAAATTCACGTTTGCGCATGCGCACTCACTCCTATTGGTCCGAAGGTGCTGAAATTGATAGGTTACCGTCTAGGACCTAACCCGCACAATCCCTGAAAATTTCATCAAAATCGGACCACAGGTTAGTATAGTTTTGCCCGGGACAAGGATTGACCACAGACAGACCGACAGACAGACAGACCGACAGACAGACACGGAACCAAAATTGTTCGGGAAGCTCTAAAACGCAAAAAGCAAGTGGAAATTTTGATTTTGGAGGACATTTTTTTTTTCACTTCTTTCACGAATACAAAGCTTCCCTACCTTCGGTAGTGAGGAAGCAAAATATCGACAGTGAACTTGCAAAACCGCCGATTTTTTTCAAAAGTCCGATTTTTTCGAAAATAAGGTTATTAGCTATTTAAATAGAATGAGATCCCCTTAATCCATCAAACGGAGCTAAACTGGCAAAAACTCGACTATCTCTTCTCTATGCACCAAAGTAATAGGTAACCTGTGAGTCTAGAACCTTCCACGATCGAAGCAAGTCTAACAGTTTTTCTCGTTATCCTGTAAAATTTCTGGAAAACGACTTACATGGTTTTGCAAGTTCACTGTCGATATGTACTTAGGTATGTGTTCATTGCAGTAATTCAGATCACTGATCAGCTGAGTGAGCTCCGAAGCCATTTTCAATCCTATTGAACGCAGGAAGCTGAAAATGAGAGGGAGGGTCAAGGGAGATTTAATGGTTGGTCTCAAATTGGCATCGAATGCAGATCCAAATTAATTAATTTTTGCTTCCTCACTACCGAAGGTAGGGAAGCTTTGTATTCGTGAAAGAAGTGAAAAAAAAAAGTCCTCCAAAATCAAAATTTCCACTTGCTTTTTGCGTTTTAGAGCTTCCCGAACAATTTTGGTTCCGTGTCTGTCTGTCTGTCTGTCGGTCTGTCTGTGGTCAATCCTTGTCCCGGGCAAAACTATACTAACCTGTGGTCCGATTTTGATGAAATTCTCAGGGATTGTGCGGGTTAGGTCCTAGACGGTCCCCTATCAATTTCAGCACCTTCGGACCAATAGGAGCGAGTGCGCATGCGCAAACGTGAATTTCCTGGAACCTCGGTTTCTCGGTTTCTAATGAACCGATTTTGCTCAAATTTGGAGGTTAGTTAGGGACTAACTTCTAAGAGACACCCTATAAGTTTCAATCAAATTGGTCAAGCAATAGCCGCTGCGCATGCGCGAACTTTAAATTTATTTTGGGTTGCTGGGGTAGGGTAATAGAGGGTGTTTTTATCTCCTTGGAGCCCTTCTTATCCCTACCCAAGTCAAGGTCATGCGTCCCCGTCGCGCAACCCGGGCCCCCTGGGATGGACAGAGGTGGTCCCATTAGGTTTCCTTGGTGAACCCCTCTTGAAATTCCAGGGGTGGCTGAATGACCCTCTGGCGAATAGGGAGGGAACCCCTGTCAACGGGTTCCCTGACCCTTCATTTTAAGCGCCCCCCCGTTATGGAGAACAACCAAGAGATGCCTCATAACCCCCGCCTGCCCATTGGCACGCGGGGTTCTAGGGGAGGCGCTCAGAGGCGCCCCAGGCAGGGGCGTCGGCCATCCTCACCTTCCTCCTCTTCCTCATCATCCCTACCCTCTTCCTCTTCCACTGCCTCTTTGAACCACCAGTGTGCCCATTGTGAGTGAGCTTTCACTACCAGGTCTGGCCTTGGTCTCCACGTCAGACGGAAGCATCCTGTTGCTGCTAATGCTGCTATTGATATTGAACGAGTACAGCACAGGTATGCTTCCGAGGAATTGCGCAGGATGGCGGCAGATGAGGTGGTGGCTGTGCGCAGTGGGGTACGCAATATCAATGTTTATTTAAGCGAACGTTTTCCCATGCGCACAGTCATTGCCATCAAGAACATCCGCCTGAAGCCCCACTATAAGCAGCTTGTCCAGGAAGCAATCCTGGCAAATAGCGGTGGGGCTTCTCCCGCATCTCCTATTGCTGACGTGGAGCAGCGGCCTGCCATTCAGTATCCCTCCCCCGGGACCTCCGGTCTTCTTGCCGATCTGAAGACCGAAGTCTTGAGGCTCGGGGGGCAGGTAGGTCGTATTGAAGGCTATGAAAGCACCTACCTGCAGGATCTGGCGAGGCGGGCTGCTGAAGGGCTGGATAACCTGGAAAATGAGGTGGCAGCCTATTTAGGGAGAATCTTCCCGCGGGTTGGGGACGCGACCGTGACGCAACACCAAGGGGGACCTCCTCCTAGAGTGGTGTTGCGTGGAGGTCGCAGAGCAGCTAAACAAGCAAGACGGCGGGAGTACCACCGGGTTCAGAGTTTGTGGAGGAAGCATCCGGCGCGTGTGGCTGCGGAGGTACTGGAAGAGCCTGGGGAAAATCAAGTTCAACCCCCTCTCCAGGAGTTTGTGGATTTCTGGGAGCCACTTCTGAGTGCTCCCAGTCACGACCCTGGAGAGCGTGTGGTTCCCCCAGTCTCTACCAGGGATTCCTTGCGCAGGGTCATGTGTTCGCCGGTGCTGTCTGACGAGGCACATAAGTGCCGTGTCAAGAACTCCACTTCCGCTGGACCTGATGGTATTTCCGCCCGTCGCTGGAATAAAGCACCTAAGACGATTAAGCTGCTTGTCCTCAACCTACTCCTCCTTGCGGGAAGACCCCCGAAAGCGTTAACCCGAGCCCGAACAGTGTTCATCCCAAAGAAAGGGGGAAGTGGGCCTGGAGGCTATCGACCGATCTCTGTGTCCTCGGTAGTCT
This sequence comes from Apolygus lucorum, assembly GCA_009739505.2. Taxonomy (NCBI): domain Eukaryota; kingdom Metazoa; phylum Arthropoda; class Insecta; order Hemiptera; family Miridae; genus Apolygus; species Apolygus lucorum. The sequence goes on from CM019178.2 coordinate 65,392,977, forward strand.
TCCGCCACTTCCAGAAAGTACTGGCATCTCGCCTCCAGGTGGCTGGTATCATTGGTGACGTCCAGAGAGCGTTTCGGCCAGCAGATGGCACGGCGGAGAACCTTACAGTTCTCCAAACTGTCATCTCGCTGGCCCGTATGAAGCGCCGCCAACTCCATCTGGCTGCTCTGGACGTCGCTAAGGCCTTTGATACAGTCAGTCACCTTGCCCTGACCGATTGCCTTCGTGGTGTCGGGGCCCCATCTCGGTTAATCGAGTATGTGGCCTGTCTGTACCAGGAAGGCGTGACGGTCCTGGAGGCAGGAGGTGAGGTGTCAGGGGATGTGCGGATCGGGCGTGGGGTACGCCAGGGGGATCCCCTATCACCACTCCTCTTCAACCTGGTCGTGGACACGGCCTTGGGTAAGCTGCCCACAGAAGTAGGGTTTGATCTCGCCCCTGGGGTGCGAGTAGGAGCATTGGCTTTTGCCGATGATGTTATCCTACTTGCAGAAACCCGTGAGGGCTTGCAGATCGCCCTCAATGCATTTGCTAAGCAGCTAGCCAGGTGTGGACTTGTGGTTAACCCCGATAAGTGTGGGTCGGTCTCCTTGGTCCCGTCGGGTCGCCAACATAAGGTGAAAGTTGTGGATGGGGGTTTTGTCATAGGACAATCCCCCATCCCGTCTCGATCCGTGTTGGAGGTTTGGCGGTACCTTGGAGTCGACTTCATGGGGGTGGCCACCATTAGTGCCAGCCGTGTGGACCTTGGTAGAGCGCTAGCTCGCGTTACCAAGGCTCCATTGAAGCCACAGCAGAAGCTGCGCCTCCTCCGCACGTACTTACTGCCAAAGCTGACCTATGGGTTAGTCTTTGGCAGGCTTACGGCGGGGAGGCTGCAAGAGTTAGATCGACAAGTTCGCTCTGCTGTGCGCTCTTGGCTGAGGTTCCCACCTGGTGTCCCAAGTGCCTATGTTCACGCACCGGTCAAATCCGGTGGGCTTGGCATTGTGTCTCTCTCGGCATGTATCCCTTCATTGCGCCGCCAGCGCCTGCTAGCCCTTCAAGGGTCGAGCTGGGAGGTCGCCCGTGCGGCTGCTGATCTTGATTTTGTCAGGCAGCAGTTAGCATGGTGCGACCGAGCAACACCATCTGCTCCAAAACCCAGTTCGTCTGCTGAGTTCGCTGCTGCGCTGCATGAGTCAGTAGATGGTAAAGAACTCCGACAGTGCTCCGAAAGCCCTGTCTCTTCCCAATGGGTAGATTGGGCTTCGGAGGGCATTGGGGCCCGCGACTACCGACACTTCCACGCCGTCTGCATTGCAACTCTGCCAACTGCGGTACGGTGTTCGAGGGGTAGTCGTGGGACAACTCTACCCCTTTGCCGCGCCTGTCGGAGTGGAAATGAACATCTGTATCATGTAGTGCAGCAATGTCCTCGGACTCATGGGGGCCGCATTTTACGTCATGATGCGGTCGCCAAGCAGATAGCAGGTGCTTTGTCATCTAGCGGCTGGGATGTTGAGAGGGAGAGATTGTATCACATGCCAAGTGACCAGGGTAAGAAGCCTGACATCATTGCCGTCAAGCCCGACCAGTCTTGCATCATCCTGGATGTCCAAGTTGTCAATGGCAGCTTGGACATGGAGCAGACTTGGCGGGCTAAGATAAGAAAGTATGATAGAAATGATTTACGGCAAGCGGTGTCTGAGCTAAAAGGAGTGGCACCCAACAACATCAGGGTGATGGCTGCAACCTTATCATGGCGCGGGGTGTGGTGCAGGAAAAGTGCCACGGAGTTGCGTGAGTTGGGCATCTCAGTAGGCGTACTCCGTGGTATCACCACCCGTGTCCTGCTCGGCTCATATTTGAACTGGTGGTCGTTTTATAGAGGCACTTCCCTTCATCCCTCTCTCCCACCCCCACCTTCCTCATCTTCCCTCATCCCTAGGGCCGGCGTCGGGTGAGTCCTGGGCGTCCTCCCCATTATTTTTTTTATTTATTCATTTATTTTTATTTTTGGCGTGCCCCCTCCGTCAAAAAAGACATTTTGTCTTTGAGGGGAGTAACTAAAAAAAAAAAAAAAAAAAAAAAATTACAACCAAAACTCCGCAACTATTCAACCAATTTCGATGAAATTTTCAGGGATTGTGTGGGTTTGGTCCTAGACGGTGGACCGCTAAATAAAATTCTACGTTGAAAATACAAATATCAAACGTCCGTGGTACGTTCTATACGTCCATGTTACAATGAGTGAGGAAGCTATACTGCCCACCCAACTTGGCAGACGTTTTTAAGAGCAATTTTTTGAGAAACGAGATCTTGGAAACGGTGCAATAGAAACAGTGAAGTGATATTCGGATTTAGCGTTAAATTTTGCATTAGTTCACATTTGTTCTGTAAGTGGGTTCAATGAAAAACCCTGAAAGGAAAAAAGGGAAGGAAAAAAGTGAAAACAAGGAATTATTATAATAATTCTCCATAAATGGAAAAGCGAGCTTGAGAAAAAAACGGACCTCGGTTTCGGATTCAGTACATCAAATAACGTAAGAAACCGACAAGTTTCGGTCGGATGCAAGATCTCCCATAAACTTTGTAAAGTAGTGGAATGTATACTCGAGATTGAATGAACAATGCGTGTTGCAATGATTTGAGAACACATCGTCAGACGAAGCCCTTGATTTATTTGTACAATAATGTTTAAAACATGAAAGGAGAGCAGAACTAAGTATGGGCTTTGGAGGAATAATTCAAATCCCAAAAGTGATAAAACCAAACCTCGAGCCCTTTCTAGATCAGCAATTTTATGTTTACTCACCAAAATCTGAGTTGCTATCTGGTGTCCACTACTTTAACTAAACAGGTCTTTACGGTATGAACTTTTTAAGGTAATTGATCTGGATGTTTCAAGTTTTGTAAGGGAGCGACTCCTATCTTTCTCGCCAGGAAGAGAGAGAGAGAGGAATTGTTGTAAACATCCTGTAAAAACTCATTTGAGGCCCCCAGATGATATACGAAAGTTCCCCAGTCATCAAGTGAGTCATTGGAGGAATGAAAATTAAAAAAGTCTGCCGAGTGGGTGTGGCACATAGCTTCCTCGTATGGATCATAACATATGGCACATAACCCGATTGTATAGATGATCCGATGCCAAGTAGTTGATCTCAAAACATCAATCTCTAGATACCTTGCACTACCCTCGTAGGTGACTCAACACCCCAATCCGCATTATCTCTGAATATTGTTGGAAATTGTAGAAGTTATGGTTCTGGCAAGTATTTCAAGTTTGCGCATGCGCTGCGGCTACTATCAGTCCGAGGGTCATGATTTTCATAAGGGACCATCTACACAGCCAACTCGCACAATCCCTGAAAATTTCATCGAAATCGGATGAGAATTGTAGAAGTTACGGATGTGGCAAGGATTTCATGATAGAAACACATACAGACAGACACGGAACCAAAATTGTTCAGGAAGGTCTGAAACGTCAAACGCGTGTGAAAACTTTAATTTTGGAGAACTTTTTTTTCAAACTTGAAAAGTGAAAACAAAGCTTCCGCTACCTTGGTAGACTCGTAAGCAAAATAAAATAAATAAATAATCTGAAAACATAGAACCTAAATTTTTATGACTGTCTACATCTATACCTACAAGTTTCCCTTTCTTTGATGTGTGGAAGCAAAGCAACTCGAGAGGATGTGGGTTTAGAGCAGTAGATAAATATGTTTTCAAAAAAACCTGTTTATTGGTGAGGAAAAGGAGTTGAGGAAAAAATACTTCAAAATGACTCACATCCTGTTTGGAAGACGATGGAAAAATGATGAAGAAACAAGTAAATTCTCTCAAACAAGAGTGAGAAGGTCTCAAAATGTACTAGTATTTCTCTATTAGTCCTCAACAATTGAGGGTTCTCCGGATATTCACGATTGTGCCGTTTCAACCCGACTTTGATTGTGCTGCGACTGTATCAGTTGAGAATTAGGTATGAGAAGATTTTTGAGAGCTGTTTACCTTCTCCCAGTTGTAGCAGCTGCTTGTTGGGATATTATCTTTCGTCCTGAGAAAACAGGGAGGGGAGAGAGGGCTCTCAATAACAAATCTGAGAACCATTCCCATAAAAGTCATTGAGTTCAAATCTAACCATCAGCTAATAGGTATTTGATCAACAGCATCACCTCAAATACTGGTAAGTAATAAATATTATTTACAATTAGAATTAAATTTTGGTTTATTATTTTCAACAATAAACCTTTGGAATCGACCAAGAAAAAAAAAAATGTAACACCCCCTCAAAATTTGATGGTTTACGTTTCAAGGTGCGTAGAATCCAAAAATCGAATAAAAATTTGGCCGTCCGTCCGCCGTACGCGGCACTTTTGCTACTTAACATTGACCGATTTTGATGAAATTTGGTATGTAGGCTCCATTTGGGGTCTAGTTGTGCCCCGAAGATTTTGGTTGATGTAGGTCACTTCTAAGGGTTCCAAAATCAATTTTGAAATTTTGAAAACGCCCTAACTCAAAAATTTTGATATAAAGTGTTATGACCCACATAAAATCAGTTATTAGTTCTTAAATAAAGAAGCTACCGGGAGGATCCCAGAGTGAGTCAGCACCTACCAGGGGAGACGAGGTACGGGGGTTCCGCCAACATGACGTCACCCTTCCACCTCTCTCTCTCCCGAACTATTCACATGAGTATATAAGCTCACTCAGGGATGATCCCTCATGCCAATCTAGTCAAGTTCTCGTCTTGTTCATTTCGCTCTCCAACTTCTCCTTCATCAAGGTATCTCCTCGAAGTCGTAGGCTCAACCAAGTAAATATCCCGCCTTCCCGCCGGTGAGTTTCTCTGAAACGCCGGGGTTGTCGGGCTAGCCCTATTTTCACAGTACTCCGCATGCCGGTATGGGTCTGACCCGCCGATGCGACAGTCCTGAATGCTAGGCTAGGGAAAGTCTCTCTTAGGTTGAGTAGGTGTTAAAGCAACGACAAACGCCGCAGCGAGAAGGTCAGCTCCTTCACTCGCCGACACGCCGAACACAACAGTGGTGACCCCGCACGTTTTTAACTACCTATTCGACGCAGAGAGATGGACGACAACGGCATCCCCGATCCACCGCCGATGCCTGACTTCGCCGAAGCCGCCAAGGTGTCAATTCCCTTGACACTACCGCCGTTCTACAGGGAGGACCCTCGCCTCTGGTTCCTGCAACTCGATGCTGCCTACACCAGCGCGCATATCAACACACAACGGGCCAGATTCACTCGGACTCTCCCTCTGCTTCCCTACGACGTCGCAGTACAAACGGCAGACCTCACAGCGGCTCAACTCGTCACGCCTTACGACGACCTCAAGGCAAGGCTCATCGAAATCTTCGAGCCCTCTCGTCATCAACGGATCGCGGCCCTCACCCAACCACAACACCTGGGGGACCAGAAGCCTTCACAGCTCCTACGAAAAATACGACACCAGCTGGGGGACCTTATGCCACAGGATCTTTCAAAGACCTTCTGGATAAAAGCCCTACCGCTCGACGTACAAACGATCCTAGCACCATGGATGACGAAGGACGCCGAATTTCTCGCACCTATCGCCGACGCAGCCTATGAAATTCGGGGATCCGCATCACTGCATCAAATAGATCCACAACCTCACACAGAGGTTGTTGAGAAGAAGCCGCCACCTCGCAATCAACGGCCGACAAACCAACGTCCTCGCAGCCGCTCAACATCGCCAACACGACGAGGTGGTCTCTGTTGGTATCACTTCACCTTCCGAAAGAAGGCGCTAAAATGCAACCCACCTTGCTCCTTTAAAAAAGTGTCCTGGTCGGAAAACTAGGAAGCCCGCCTGTTTACAAGGCGGGCACCCCTTATACAGACGTTTCCAACCGACTCTTCGTAAAATGCAGGAAGAACAACATTCCCTTCCTTATCGACACCGGAGCTAGCATTTCCATTATACCAAACACCTTGCTCAAATGGAAAAAGAAAACCAACGACCAGCTTCTCTTCGCAGCAAACGGCACAGCAATCTCAACATACGGTCAATACCGGACAAAAGTAATAGAGGAGAACGTGAAATAAAAAGGTACCAAGTTGGTAATAAAGTTTTAATGACTTTAGTTTTAGAAGAGAACAGACGGAACAACGGAAAACGAACGGACAACTACATAAGACAAAAAACGTGAACCACGCAAATTAAAATAACATGGAGCTGGGCTCCACAGAACAAAAGGAAGCTTGATGTACTGAGGATCAAAAGGGCCTGAAGCATGCCCCTACAAAGGCGGGATCTCTCACTGTGTTTGAATTGTACTCTAATACTCCCCCTCAATTCTACAGATACATGTCAAAAATAATAATACATCACTTCATCAATCCTAGCATATCACGCAACCTCTCAAACCGCACACGCATTAGTCCTTTAGTAAATAAATCTGCGACTTGCTGCTCCGAAGAAATGTGTCTGAGTTCAATCTTTCCATCTGACACCAACTCCTTGAGAAAATGGAATCTCACATCAATGTGCTTCGACTTCTTTGTTTCCAAAGTCTTAGCCATGCTGATTGTTGAAAGGTTATCTTCATAGATTACCACTGGTTCAACGTTTCTCACCAGGATCTCTTTCAGCAGTCTAGTCAAGAATATACACTCAGTTGCTGCTGTAGCCAATGCAACGAATTCAGCTGATGAGCTTGACAAAGTGACAAGAGGCTGCTTCTGTGTTCGCCAAATCACCGTATTCCCGAAGACCTTGAAGAGATACCCTGTTATGCTTCTCCGATCTTCCACGTCATTAGCGAAGTCCGCATCTGCATAGCCAACAAGAGGTTCCTCATCGTGCTTCCTAAAAATGAGACTCATATTCTTCGTGCCGCGTAGATACCTTAGAACTTGTTTTAGGAATGTCCAGTGATGTTCATCGTAGGCATTCTGGAAAGAACTGAAGTAAGAAATCGCAAAACTCAAGTCGGGTCGAGTTCCCAGCATCAAATACATTAATCCACCAACAAGTTCCTTGTAAGGATACTTCCCATCTTCCACATCTCCTTTGGTCAATGCAAGTTTAGGCTGGATAGGCACACCAACAGGTTTGGAATCGGACATACCAAACTTATCAAGAAGTTTGACCACAAGACCTGACTGATTCAGACTCAAACCATCCTTTGTGCGATGAATCGAGATTCCTAGAAACTGCATCTGTCCATTAGAATCACTCGTGAGCTCTCTCATTTCAAACTCATTCATAAGCGCATTCTTAATTCTCAATAAATCAGTTTTTGAGCGAGACATTAAAATAAAATCATCAACATAAACAATAATAAAAATCATTCCACAAAAATACATACATGGATCAGCTTTAGACCTAGTAAATCCTAGACTAATCAAAAACTTATTCAATTTATCATACCAACATTTTGGTGCTTCCTTTAAACCATACAATGCTTTGTTTAGTTTACAAATTAATCCACTTTCACATTTCAAACCCTTTGGGGGATACATGAACACTGGGGTCACAAGTTTACCGTTCAAAAACGCAGATTTGACATCCAGTTGACAAAGATTGAGATCATGTTGGACTACAAGCGAGAGTAGGGTGCGCACTGTGACCATTCGAGCTACAGGTGAGTAGATTTCTTCTTCGCATTTCTCCCCCTGAAGAAATCCACGAGCCACAAGACGAGACTTGCGCACAACTTCTCCACCAACCATTTTCTCTCGAAAAACCCAACGGGAATCAATAATTTTAATGTTTTTCGGAGGTTCTACCAGATCCCATGTGTGATTTTTCTCCATTGAAGCAAGTTCTTCTTTGATACTAGGTTCCCAGCCAGAATCAATAGCTTCTTCGAAGCTGCTTGGACCATCATGCAAAATGTTATCAGCCGACAAAGCATACATTGAAAAACCACTTAGCCAAGATGGAACTCTTCTTTCACGAGAGGATCGGCGCAACCTATTACTAGCCACCTGTACAGGAGCCTCAGAAGGCTGTGGCTCAAACACATCCTGAACTGTAATACATGGAGTTTCATCATCTTCAGTGGGGCGCTCATCAACAGTAGGAGACTGAGCAGGAGAGGGCTCAACAACCAATGGTGGCAAGAGAGGAGTGGAATCACCTCCAAAGAAAGTCCTGGATTCATCAAACCTGATGTGCTTTCCAAAAATTACCTGTCTCTTCTGTGGTTGCCAAAGACGATACCCATTCGGACCATAACCAACTAGAGCGAGTTGCTCACTACGTTGATCAAGTTTTGTACGTAGCTCTTTGTCCACATGCATATGGGCTACACATCCAAAAAGTTTAATTTTTGATAAATCTGGTTTGTATCCAAACCACCTCTCAGCCGGAGTCACACCATCTGGTAACACAGATGTAGGGCGCCTATTAACAAGATAAACAGAAGTCAATAGTGCCTCACCCCAAAGACTTTTAGGTGCGTGGGAATCGAAGAGGAGACAACGCACAGTCTCCACTAGAGTGCGATTCAGGCGCTCTGCACATCCATTCTGTTCGGGGTTTCTTGGGACTGTATACTGAATAGAAATACCATTTTCAGAACAAAATTTCTTGAACCTATGTGAGGTATACTCACCTCCACAATCTGAGCGAAGTCGCTCAATTTTCTGATCGAATTTCGAAGTTACTGAAGCATGAAACTCTCTGAACTTTTCATAAACTTCATCTTTTGATTGTAGCAAATAAACTGACGTAAAATGAGACCAATGGTCTAGAAACGTGACAAAATACCGTTTTCCGTCATGTGTAGGCGTTTCCATGGGACCACAGACATCCGTAGACACTACTTCTAGCACCCTCCTTGCTTTTCGTTCTTCAGGAGTATCATGGAACTGACTTCTAGTCTGTTTGCCCTGAAGACAGACAGTGCACGGTTTCTGGGTAGGATAGGCTGAGGAATGCCCCATGCGACGATGCCACAAAACGTCATCACTGGTGATGAAGGAAGATCCAGAATTCAAACTGAAATTCACAACGTACAGGTTACAAAAATTTCCACCTTCAAGAACAGTACCACCAGATTTGTCCTTAATCAAAACACTGTTTTTCTGGAAACAAACAGTAAGCCCTTTCTGTTCCAAGCACCTGACAGAAAGTAGATTTTTGCGTAGACCAGAGCATTCTACCACGTTTTCAATGATCAGAGGACGACCATCAGGTAGAAAAACGTGCAAATTTCCACAGCGTTGCGCGACAATAGACTCTCCCTTCTTGGCGACGTTGATTTCAAAACGCACAGAATCCGTATCCCGGAGATATTTTCCAGTTTCTGTATCCACAAGATGATGGGTGGAACCTGAGTCAACAACCATGGAGATTAAACCATCTAGGTGACTACCTATGTGCGCTTCTGGACTAGTGGTTGTCAAAAATGACAATGGGACACTATCAGATTTACTATCACTATCAGGTTTCCTATCACTTTCAGCTATGTTACTTGAATGCTGCTGCGCCTTTTTGGGACAGTTCATTTTAATGTGACCAACTTGATTACACCTGTAACATTTCAACTTTGAAAACTTGTTACCCTGCGACCTTGATTTTTTATTTCCATAAAAACTAGAACCGATAGTACCGTCATTTTTGACTTCTGACGATAGACGTGCGTCCTCAGACAAAAGCTGGTTCTTCAAAAAATCAAACGACACTTCCGTAGGATCTGCATGAAAAAGTATTGAAACAGTACGAGTTACAGCTTGGTAGCACGACGGCATAGACGATAACAAGGCAGTGATTAGCTCCTTGTCATCCATACTACCTCCAGCAGACCTAAAATCACTGACTAGTCCTTCAAATTTCGTGAAAAATTCGAGTAAAGGAATGTCTCTTTTATATTCAATCGTACTAAGTTCCTTTTTTAATCTTACCTGTTCGGCAATACCTGACTTACAATAGGTATTTTTCAGCGTTGAGATCATACCCCTCGCAGTTCGTTGTCCCTTGATTGTCGACAACACAGCATCCGTTAAGTGCTGAACGACGATGTTCCGCGCCTTCACATCCTTTTCCAAGAATACTGCTTTCTCAGGATCATTTTCCGGTACATCATTGTCGAGAATGTCTCTACACTTGTTTGCTTCAAGTATTAGTTCCAAACGGAACAGCCAATTCCCGAAATTTCGTCCATCAAAGGGCTTCAAAATGTTCAACACCGTTGCCGTACCACTTGCCATATTCACTCTCACAAACTACCAAGTCAACCAAAAACGTTACCACTTGCAATTTAAAACACCACGACAGCCCATAACCTAGAGGAGAACGTGAAATAAAAAGGTACCAAGTTGGTAATAAAGTTTTAATGACTTTAGTTTTAGAAGAGAACAGACGGAACAACGGAAAACGAACGGACAACTACATAAGACAAAAAACGTGAACCACGCAAATTAAAATAACATGGAGCTGGGCTCCACAGAACAAAAGGAAGCTTGATGTACTGAGGATCAAAAGGGCCTGAAGCATGCCCCTACAAAGGCGGGATCTCTCACTGTGTTTGAATTGTACTCTAATAAGTAATACTCGAGAACGAAGTGTACGAATGGGCCTTTATCGTCGCCGATGTGAAACGTCCGATCATCGGAGCAGATTTCTTGAGCTATTTCGGCTTACATGTCGACCTCAAGAACAGGCACCTCTACAACCCTCACGCACAACGCCCGATTAAGGGATATGTGAATACAGTAAACACCGGGGTTTCAACGGAGGCAACCCCTCCGGCCTTTACCAAAATGCTGGCTGAATATAAACCGGCACAAAGGAAAGCATCACTCCTCTCATCAGTAAAACACTTCATCGAGACAAAAGGACCGCCCGTCACAGCAAAAAGTCGCCGATTACACCCTGAACAACTCCGCCAAACAAAGGAAAGTTTTGACAAACTTCTTAAGGATGGAATTATTAGACCATCTAAATCCCCGTGGGCCAGTCCCTTACACGCCGTTCCTAAACCAAATGGTACATGGCGCTTCTGCGGAGACTATAGGAGATTAAATGAACGAACAGTAGGCGACCGATATGCAGTTCCGCACTTACGCGACTTTTCCTCACACCTACATGACTGCACAGTGTTCTCAACTCTGGATATTTCACGAGCATTCCATCACATCGATGTCAATCCGGCAGATATACCAAAAACCGCAATTATAACACCTTTTGGCCTCTACGAATATAAAAAGATGAATTTCGGGCTCAAAAATGCGGCACAGTCTTGGCAAAGGTATATGGACCAGATCCTTAGGGGTCTTGATTTCGTATTCTGCTTCCTCGATGATATCCTAATCGCTTCCAAATCGATAACCGAACACCAGCAACATGTACAGCAAGTCCTAACGATTTTCGCTGACGAAGGACTTACAGTCAACAAAGAAAAGTGCGTGCTGGCAAAACAAGAGGTAATCTGTCTCGGACACCTCGTCAATACAAACGGAATAAAACCACTTCCAAAAAAAGTGGACAATCTTACTACATTTCCGCTACCCACAACAGTAACGGATTTAAGACGGTTTTTAGGGATGCTTAATTTCTATCGCCGTCACATCCCACATGCAGCCGTCCATCAACAGCCACTAATTGAGGCCATCCCTCAACCTTCAAAAAAGAAGGATAAAAGACCAATTGAATGGACGGAGAAACGTAAAAAAGCATTTCAACAATGCAAAACCGATTTACAACAAGCGGCAATGTTAGCTCATCCAGCACCCACTGGACACCTATCTCTCACAACAGATGCATCGGAAATCGGGATCGGAGCAGTTCTACAACAAACCATCAACGGAAAATCCTCTCCACTAGGATTCTTCTCAAAAACGCTCACGCCCGCTCAAATAAAGTACTCGACCTTCGACAGAGAGTTACTAGCTATTTTCGAAGGGATCAAGCACTTCAGAGACTTTATCGAGGGACGTGAATTTCATGTTGTCACTGACCACAAACCGTTAACAACCTCGCTGCATCAGGATAGGAAAACAGCTTCACCTCGACGCCTACGTCAAATGGAATTTATAAGTCAATTTACGACCGATATTCGCTTCACTCCGGGAACGTCCAATGTAGTGGCCGACGCCCTCTCTCGGCCATCTCACCCGGAACTCAACGAATTGACTTCATTTCCGACAGGCGCCTCCATTGCCCAAGAACAACGGAACGACACATCAGCTGAATTCCAAAATCTAATCACCAACAAACGATTAGAAGAAACAACCGTCCCATCCAGCAACACAACACTATGGTGCGACGTATCAGGCGAATGTCCTCGCCCGTTCATTCCAAACAAATTGCGCCGCGCAATTTTTGAACATTACCACGCTCTCAGCCACCCAGGCATAAGAGCCACACGTGACATAATTCGAGCTAGAACATTTTGGCCTAGGATGAATACCGACCTACGCAATTGGGTACTAGCGTGCGAACGCTGCGCAAAATATAAAGAATTTCGACATCCGAAAACTACACCACAACAATTCGAATTTGCGCCGGCCCTAGCTCATTTACACGTAGACATCGTAGGTCCTCTGGAACAATCAGAAGGGTACAAATACCTTCTTACCATGATCGACCGAAACACCAGTTGGCCCGAGTGTGTACCACTTCGATCAATCACTACGAAAGCCGTCATTGATAACATCACCAAAAATTGGATCGCACGATACGGCTGTCCTCTCCTTCTTACTACCGACCAAGGACGACAGTTCGAAAGTTCCGAATTTACAGAGTTTCTTAAAAAATTCGGTATACAGCGAATCCGAACGACGGCGTATCATCCCGAAGCCAACGGGAAAATCGAAAGATGGCATCGCGATCTAAAGAATGCTTTACGAACGGCCGCAACTTCTCCGTCATGGTCAAAGGACCTACCGACCATATTACTCGGCTTAAGGACTACGATTCGATATTCCGACGGGTATAGCGCAGCCGAAAGAATCTTCCGCGCACCCTTACGTCTACCAGCCGACGTCTTTCAACCTCCACCTACGGAAATTACGGAAAGCCCCACAAATGCCCAGACCGAAAAATTAAACCGCTCGTTCCCGACCTCATTCCACACGGCTAAGAAAATCTACCTGAGAGAGGAGGGACTAAAGAAAGGTTTAAAACCATTATACTCGGGGCCGTACGACGTCATTCACACAACCGACAAAACGGCCACCATCAACATAGACGGCTCAAAAATAACCGTTTCGTTAAACAGATGTAGGCCAGCACACAGCGCTACCCCCACTACATCGGACACCGAGGTACCTTCGAACACAAACGAAACGGTACCACTCAACACTGGGACTCCACAGAGGAAGCATCAACAAACCTCAACGCAGATTCCCCAACAAACATCTCCAGCGACCGCCGACAAAGATGGAGAAGAAAAATCAGCCGATGCGCGAAAAAATCCCGCCGGACTACATCGCGCCTTTCGTACGCAAACCAACGAGGCCAGCACGACTGCCGACTTCGAAACTGCGACGCAACTCACCTACGCTGCAGTCACAAAACGAAAACAACGTCGCAGCAACACAACGACAACATAGCTGCGACTTCTGCAACGAAAAAGGAAAGGCAGATAGACAAGCCTCTCCAAATAATAAAATACAAACAGGAAGCCACTGCGATGATTATATGCCGCGGTGCGCTGTCCACACCTACATGGAGGAAATAGGGGAAATATACGTACAACAACACAACAGAATGATAGACGACGCCATAAAATCCTTCTTCTCCTCATCCCCTATTTCCTTCCAAAGTCCCGGGCCGAACAACCGCCGTCGTGCGGACGCTAATCCCAAATCCTCATCAGTTCGGTCCGGGCAATTTTTATGCATAGCACTTACATTCTCCAGAAGGAGAATGCATTTCGGCCTGGCCACATGGCGTCACTGCGCCTCACGCCATTCACGCAGCCGATTACCACCGTCCGGAATCGTAACCACGATTTCCATCGTCATAACGACCGCTCAAACAGGGATCAGCGAAGTTCAGATCACCGCAAATTACAAACGGACGTTTTCCATGCAAGACAACTTGAAGATTTTCATCAAAATTCAATTCATGTAAATTTAACTCAATTCTGTATCAAGTCAATTGCAATTTTTACTATTTCAACACTCAATTAACACCTTCTATATGTTAAGAACTAGGGGGACCTATGTTATGACCCACATAAAATCAGTTATTAGTTCTTAAATAAAGAAGCTACCGGGAGGATCCCAGAGTGAGTCAGCACCTGCCAGGGGAGACGAGGTACGGGGGTTCCGCCAACATGACGTCACCCTTCCACCTCTCTCTCTCTCCCGAACTATTCACATGAGTATATAAGCTCACTCAGGGATGATCCCTCATGCCAATCTAGTCAAGTTCTCGTCTTGTTCATTTCGCTCTCCAACTTCTCCTTCATCAAGGTATCTCCTCGAAGTCGTAGGCTCAACCAAGTAAATATCCCGCCTTCCCGCCGGTGAGTTTCTCTGAAACGCCGGGGTTGTCGGGCTAGCCCTATTTTCACAGTACTCCGCATGCCGGTATGGGTCTGACCCGCCGATGCGACAGTCCTGAATGCTAGGCTAGGGAAAGTCTCTCTTAGGTTGAGTAGGTGTTAAAGCAACGACAAACGCCGCAGCGAGAAGGTCAGCTCCTTCACTCGCCGACACGCCGAACACAACATAAAGGTATTGTTTTTCCTTCAATTTAAGATTCTATAGAATTTTTAGAATTTTTTGAGACCACCCTGAGCTCTGTAGGACAAACCGTTCGCTCACTACAAGAATTTAAAGTTTGGACGTACGATAAATCAGAAACACGAGTGTGAATCGCAAAAGAGGCCTAATCTCCGTTCAAATTAAAGCTGACCGAAGTACGATCGATGTTTTTCTTCATGTTGGATGGTTGGTGGCTTTGCAGACGAGTGATCTATATAGAAAAATAAAAAATAATAAACCATTGTGTAACAATTTGTAGCGTTTTTTTAATCTGTCTAAGACTCACCGAATAAAATACATCTGTAGGTCCAAAATTCAATAACGAGTTTTCTATAGATTTTCACTTTACCGTTTTCTCTAGATTTCTACTTTAAAGTCTACGTTTCCGTCTCTTTCCTGGTGGTGAAAACATTTTCCATTTGCGTTTTGAACATGTTGAAACTTCATAAATAAAATTTGGTTCCGAGTCTGCCAAAGTTTGCGAATCCTTGCAACATACACAACTTCGATGCTAGATTTTGATGGAATTTATAGAAATGAAAGACCGAACATGCACTTCTAATGCCTTGATCCAAATCCCGAGTTTCAGAAAGATGGATTGTCTTGACGTCCAATTACGATCTTCCTACGCCACTGGCTGAAGGAATAAAAATAGTTTTTCCACGGTTTTATCGCCTACCAAACATATCAATGAATTGCGTTCTTCCAAGCGTACCTGATGTACCGGAGTCGTTGTTTACAATTTTGGAAGGCAGTTGGGGTCTGAGGTTTTCATGGAAGAATTTGTATATTGTTATTGCTTCCTCACTAACGAAGATAGGAAACCATAGTATTCAAGCAGCAGGAAGAAAAAAGGGGTGCTTCACAATCAAAATTCCTATTCGCATTTTGGACAACTTTGGTTCTGAGTCTGCCTATTTGTGGTCATCCCTTGTCCTGGGCGGAAATACATGAAATCATTGTTCTATTTAGATACATTTTCTGGTATGAGGCGAGTTAAACTCTTACAGTCCCCTGAGAAATTAATCAATGACAAATGCGATTCTACGTAAACTTCAATTTTCGTTTATTATTTTAAATATTTTGGTTTATTTATATTTTTTAACCTTTGGAATCAACCAAGAAAAAATCATCAATCAAGAAAATAAGTTAACCCCCCTCAAAAATTGTTGGTTTACGTTTCAACCTACGTGGAATCCAAAAATCTTTTTCATCAATTTAAAATAGCATTGCATTTTTAGAATCGAATGAGACCACCCAGAGCTTTGCAGGACCTACCGTTCGCTCCCCATGAGAACTTAAGGGTTATATTTACGATAAATCAGAAATACCAGTGTGAATAGCAAAGGAGGCCTAATTTTAGCTGACCAAAATTTAATCACAGTCAATCAAAATCAAATTTCCTAATGGAGGCACCCAAAACTCTTTATTTCTTCAAATTAAATTTGATTGTGAAGTGAAAATGTGGTTGGTAGGTTGTGGTAATGGCAAAGCTGTGTTCTTTGCAGGCGAGTGATCTATTCAGAAAAATAATAAATCTTTGTGTAATAATTTGAAGCGTTTTGGTTTCTTACGTCACGGGCCAAAGTTTCCAATTTCGATGGAATTTTCAGGGAATGAGCATGTGCGAGTTCTCGTGTAGGTGGTCCCCTATGAAAATCATCACGATTTGGTCAATGCTAGGTTTTTAATCTATTTAAAATAGTGTTGAATTGTTAGAATCGAATGAGGCTATCCAGAGCTGTGTAGTTCCAACCGTTCACTCCCTATGAGAACTTAAGGGTTGACTCACGATATAGCATTTTTCAGTCAAATGAAACCTTTTTTCAATCAAATGAAACTTCGTACCAACCAAATGAAACTTTGTTCCAATCAAATGAAACCTCGTACCAATCAAATGAAACTTTTTTTCAAACAAATGAAACCTTATTTCAATCAAATGAAACTCATTGGTCCAACCATATTACTGATCACTGTGACATCGAGTCGAGTATTCTTTCAGTCCTTCTCAACGCAGCGCCGCCAGCATTCCTTCTCTATGCAATGTCAATCTCGTATTCCTTCTCACTGCACATTGTAGATCTCGCAATGCTTCTCTGCGTCTCTCGCATTCCTTCGTCTCACCCGTGTTACTTCTAATCACCTACCTTTTCTGTACTTACTTTCGCTTTCTTTCATGATGAGTGACAGTGACGCCCCGTTGCGAGTTGGCCGGACATATGTAAGGAGAAGTAATCGTATCGTCAGTGAATTGGTGAGCAGAATGAGAGAGGGGACGAGGCGAAAAGTTCTGAACCCTACTGTTTTGGAGAAAATTGAGCAAATAGTCGAACAAAACAACGGGTTCACACTGTCAGAAATAAAGCAAGCTCTTTCTGTAGAGGACATTATTATCAGTAAAGTTACTATCCATAGAGCTCTCACTAAGCTTAAAATTACTTTGAAAAAAGCCAGCAAAGAAGTGGACAGAATGAACCCCATTGCAACCATTCAGCTAAGGAAGGACTTCGCCATCCAGTTCGAAGTGTGGACCTGTAGGTAACTTATAACAAGCCTCACTTGGGCTTGTTATAATTCAGCAAAATTAGTTTTACAACTTTGAAAGCGAAAATTACAAAAGTATCAAAATTAAGAATTGGAATCGCGAATTAGGGATGTCCCAAAAGTATCGATACTTTAAAGTATCGATACTTTTCGAAAAAAGTATCGATACATATCGATACTTTTTTTTTCTGATATATATCGTAGTATCGATACTTTTTTTCCAGTATCGGAGGCGATACTTTTTTACCTCTCACATTAGATCAAAATGCTATCTATTTTTCATCTCTCACATTAGATGAAAGTCTCGACATTTAGTAAGTATCTCTATCTCTACGTAGATTGTTGGGAGACCAACCACTTCAACAAACTAAACAAAGATGATGTACCACCACCTCCAGCTCTCTTCCTAGATGATGGAGGACAGCAGGTTATCATAATATGATTATGAGGACAGCAGGTTATAATATGGTTATGGTCTGTTCGGAGAGGCAGTCAGGAACCAAACTGGAACTGAAAAGGGGAGGGGATGGAGGTGAATGGGTTCCTCCAAACTCCTTCGGGCACCTCCAAGCCCCTCCGAACCGTTCAGGACTGCCTCTCTGAACAGACCATAATCATATTATGATAACCTGCTGTCCTCAAAATCATATTATGATAACCTGCTGTCCTCAAAATCATATTATGATAACCTGCTGTCCTCCATCATCTAGAAAGGACGACCAAAATGTTAATCCAACCAAGTGCAATACGAAAACAAGTGCCTAAACAAAAAAAAATGAGTGATTTATTGTTTTGTTCATTCTATACCTATTAATTATCCTCGCGATGGAGAGATCTCAAACTGATGGAGAGAAACATAAAAGGCATTTTCACACATTTTTGTAAAAGTATCAAAAAGTATCGATACTTCAAAATATCGATATTTTTTGAAAGTATCGTATCGATACTTTTTGATACTTTCTAGATGTATCGATACGATATTATATCGATACTTTTAAAGTATCGGACATCCCTATCGCGAATTTGAATCGAAGACAATTGAGTTCGACAAATCAGATGTGTCCACACATATGCTAGGGTGTCCACAGCAACTGGAGAGAATCTGTAGGTAGTTACCTACAGACCCCAACAAATCGTGAGAAATTCATTTTTGTATATGAAGCTGGTTTCAACTTACACCTCCGCCGTAGTCGAGCTCGGTCAAGAAGAAATACTAGGGCAGTTATAACGGTTACAACTGTTCGTGGACGAGATACGTCATTGGTGCTTGCCATTAATAATCATAAAGTAATCCACTACAAAATACGTGTACAAAGTACGTCACTGCAAGTACGTGTACGGCAGCACATGTTTGTGATTTCTTGGGGGAAGTTGCTGCTAAATTTGACTTTTCTCTTCAAAACTCTATTTTGGTAATGGATAACGCAAGAATCCATTCCAGCAGAGCAGTGAAAGAAGCAGTTGAAGCATTGCCCTTGTCGGTGAAGTACCTGCACTTGCGTCTCGGTGCACCGCCCCGAGGGATTCCGAATGCACTCTGACGGGAGTTTTGTGAATCGGGACTTTGATAACAGTGATAACTGTTTGATTATTAATTTTTGTTGTGTCGTCCGTTTTTGATTTGTGTTGTCCCGTTTCAAATAATTCTGCCTTCCCATTGCTTTATTTCATCCGGCTCGTTCTTTGATTTCTTTCTGGCTCGCTGTTCTGTGCAAGTGAAATAAGGGTCACTTATTGCTCGGCATGTCAGAGACACTTTTAGCTCGGCATGAGTCGTAGAATCTCAACTTCAGTCGTAGAATCTCAGTGTCAAGTTACGTGAGTTTAACACCCCGTATAGAAGAGAAAATAGTCAATCGTGCGATAATGTTCACCCTTCTTACATCATGAGTCTACAGTCGAAATTTACTGAATTGATCGAATTTTTAATCAACTAATTTAAATGTTGTGATATTATACTTTGGAGACTACCTAGTAAAATCACTAAAAATAAAGACACTTTTTTTTATATTTCTTGTGTATTTTTATTATTCGTTTTCGTATTCCTACATTCTTCTAACTGTCGCTTTGCAATAATGTTATTGATGCGCGGGAGCAAATAAGGTTTGGTGTCGATATTTATATTATCTTGTATCCTATAATACAAGACAGTGGATTGGATATTTTTGTCTTTAATAATTAGGTCTCTTCTAGCAGTAGCTCAGTTAGGAAGAGCTCTCTGAATACATTCTATTGATCTGAATCGGTAATATGAAGTGATAATTAGGCTATTACATCTATTTTAGAACGAGGGAAATAAAGAGACGTTGGGGTTACAGTGAAGAAATTCAGACAAACTTGCAGAAATTTCAAAACATTTTGAAAAGAAGGAAATTAATATTTATGTCGTTTTGCCGATACTTTCCACCTACTCTCTTTTTGACATCTATTTGAGCCAGAATGACTCTTCGTGATCTAATATTAGGACCGGTATTTGAGACCTTGAGTTAGGCTTTTTTTCTCTACCATTGATAAAATAATGATTGGACTAGGAAATAATCCATTCTTTCGGTGCCTCATGGGAAAAATTTATTCACCTTATTGTAATCACTGCCACAATATTCAAGGGGTAGATGATGTGAACGAAACATTCCCCACAACGGAGAGTATTGCTTGTAGATGATAGAAACCATCCTGAGCCATCTCAAAATCAATTTCGATTGTACCGTAATGGAAAAGCTATATCAGTTTGCTAAGGATTACCAATTGTCATTCCGACCCCTATCACTCTCAAACCCCTTAAACATTTACACACATCTCATTCCTTTACTCACACCTAGTACCTAATTCCCGCAAATCACAAAACATTATGATTGATTTTTCTATCACATCGTAAATAATACAGAAGTTATAACTTCTGTATTATTTACGATGTGATAGAAAAATCAATCATAATCAATCATAGTTGATAAATCAACTTTGACTTTCGCAACATCATCCACTACTTCACCAAAGTAATCATTGAATGTCTGGAATGGCTCCTCCAAAGATATTAAAATTAGAAGAGTTTGAGTTGAGGAAAACTTCCTCGCAGTCCCGCAAGAG
The DNA here is from genome assembly GCA_009739505.2 of Apolygus lucorum. NCBI lineage: Eukaryota > Metazoa > Arthropoda > Insecta > Hemiptera > Miridae > Apolygus > Apolygus lucorum. Next base: position 65,413,293 of record CM019178.2, read on the forward strand.
TGCATTCGGAATCCCTCAGGGCGGTGCACCGAGACGCAAGTAAGTACCTGCCACCATACTCACCGACTTTGAATCAGGTAGAAAATGCGTTTTCTAAAATCAAATCTGTGGCTAGAGGCTTGCTTGGAGCAAGTCAGAATCATGACATCGAGGAAGTCATAGTTCGGAGCGTCGAAAAAATCACCTCGACAGACTGCTCCAACTTCGTTATTAACATGATGATGAAACTGCCTGCTGCAGCTGCTGGACACCCACTCCATTAAATTAATTTGTACCTTGTGCTTATGTATTAACTTGTTTCGCAACAATATTAAATAAAGTTATTTTTTATGGTTGGACCAATGAGTTTCATTTGATTGAAATAAGGTTTCATTTGTTTGAAAAAAAGTTTCATTTGATTGGTACGAGGTTTCATTCGGTTGGAACAAAGTTTCATTTGGTTGGTACGAAGTTTCATTTGACTGAAAAATGCTATAAATCAGAAACACGAGTGTGAATCGCAATGAGGCCTAATCTCCGTTAAAATTTTAGCTGACCCAAATGCGATCGTTTGTTTCTTCTAGTTGTACTCAGTTTTGCGTCCTTAGCAACCAGTGATCACATTTACTAATGAAGGCACCCTCCACTCTCTAATTTCTTCGAATTGAGTGTGAAGCGTTTATTTCTTCCGAATGGTCCTTTGTAGCCACCGTGATTTATAAAAAACAAACTTTTTAGTAACAATTTGCAGCGTTTTTTAAGACATAATAGTCCAGAAATACATGGAAAATATTGATTTTTATCTTTCAGAAATGGTGAGGCTGTGGTTGCTTTTGCTAGCTGTGGCGGTCGTTACGGCTGAGGGGTGGATCTCAAAGTTCCACCTTGTCAACAGCACCAAGTATGTTTGCCATTTACATGATTCCTTCGTGTCAAGCATGTGTCAAATGACGTATTCTAGTTCCGTCCTGATCAATTAAATTTTCTATGCAGGGACGGAGGATCGTCTTCGAAGTCATTCAGTAGCATTGAAATCTCTCCTCCCTTCCAAAGACAATGGCGAAAAATGGATCTGGAAGTCGAAAGATTAGGTATGTGATGCCCTAGCAATATTCTATAAGTTATTATCCCTAGTTGTACCATGGTATCATTAGGGTCACGGCTGTCCCATGGTGTCACCAGAGTAAACAAAATTAAATTGCAATTTTAAATTTAATGGACAGCAGAATTTATGTGGGCTATTGGAAGTCTCGTAATAGAGTTATGTCCACAATTTCCATAGAAATCGATGACAACATTTTCAAAATATTAGTAATAATTTTTCGACTTTTAATAACCTACAAATAATGGTTTAAAAAGTCAGCTCTGTCCATTAATTTTTAAATTGGGTCTCTAAATAATTTAAGGGGGTCTCAGGTGGTCGCCGACCGTTCCTCGTTCCGGGTTAGTATTTCCCTAAATTACCGGCGCTCAAACTTTGAAAATTGTACCTACCTAAATTTGAAATTAAAAAAAAAAATTAAATTCATTAGTGCAGCCGTCTAGGTAATTTAAAAACTAAAAGATTGCCGCTGGAATCATCAAAATCGAACAATAATGCCAGAGAAAAATGGGAAAAACGTTACTGAATAAACGGTTCATATTCGTATATTTTAGTTTTTCAATTCCCTAGGCCAATGCACTAATGTTTTTTAAAAATCCTTGAAAATTTAAAATTTAGGTAAAACTAGCCAGCAATTTAGGGAAATACTAACACTGTACGAGGAACGAACGGCGACCCGCTAAGACCCCCTTGAATCTAGTTAATCCGGTGACACCTTGGAACAGCTGTGGAACTCCTAAGATATTTTCGGTGACACTAGTGCATCGAACTGAAACACCTGGTGTTTTAGTTCGATGCACTAGTGTCACCAATTTCCAATATTAGGGTTATGAAGATGATGATAGCATACAAGTTACTTGGCAACTTCAAACTGAATCTCATGTTGAGTGTTGTTGGAATTTGGAATCTCATTCATGGATCTCATCGGTCACCGTTCGTTCCTCGTTCCGATTTAGTATTTCCCTAAATTACAGGGGCTCAACGTTGTACCTAACAATCATTTATTGCCAGAGAAAAATGGGAAAACTTAACTGAATAAAATGGTTTTCCCATTTTTCTCTGGCAATTATTGTTCGATTTTGATTATTCCAGCGGCAATCTTTTAGTTTTTTCAATTCCCTAGGCTTCTGCACTAATGAATTTCTAAAATCCTTGAAAATTTCAAATTAACTTTAATTAACTTTAAAAGTTTGAGCCAAATGTTATATTTATCTTAAGGGGCATTCCCGAGGTATTGACAAATATACCTGCTAGCAATTAGGTTGTTGGGTTGACGTTTATGTTGTTGTTAATGAATGATTTCAGACAAGAAACTGTCGCTTCTATTGGACGAGTCGAGATCGAAAGAGACAAGTAAGAATAGATCCTAGAACGAAATCAAACGTGGGGTAATATAATATTTCAAGTGTCGAATCGATGAATTCTTTTCTGAGAGAAAAGTATTCGATTTAACTTTTTCTGACCAAAAATATAATTTTTTTTCATTTTTTAACAAGGAAGAAGCTAAATAAATTACATCGAGAAAGAAGATAAGATAACTTACAACTTACTTAAGAAGATAAATTACATCGAGTGAAACAGTTTTATTGCTTACCAACTGGTTAAACTGATCCAATACTTATCCAATGGGACGTCCCCTGGAATGCATGCATTACTAAACAATATGTTTTAACAAGGAAGAAGCTAATGGATGGGCACAGAAGAGGCAAAAATGGGCAATAGAAGCAAAAGATTTAAAAAAATCAATATAACTATGTAAAGTCCTTCCAGACAATATTAGGAATTAGCTAAAGACTTCAAAATGACACCTAAATGTCATCATAAACAGAAGTTTGTGGACCATTTTTTTGTAAACACAATGTTTTTTGACATTTTATGACTTTACTTAGGCACATAATTTATGTGACATAAACGAAAAAACGTCAAGAAAAAGCGTCACAAAATTAGTCTCAAAATCGGTCACGTTACAGTTAGTTTAAAATGAAAAGTGCCTTCTTGAAATTACTACTGCTCAAATTTATAATTTTTTCATTTTTCTTTGTCTAATTGTTATTACTATTTCTGAACTGTGTCGATTTTGGCACATAATTCCTCATCTAGCGATAGTTGATCGTCTGGGCGGTTTTATTCGTTGCTAAAAATAGAAAACTATTTTAAATTGATGAAATAATCATGGAACATTAATTAATTAGGTAACAAATGTTATTATTGTGTATATAAAGGTTATTATGTTAGAAATGTCATTATTCACATTATAGCGAACGCTTGGGCTTACAGAGCTCCGGGTGGTGTCACTAAATTCTTAAAAATCGTCACTACGCTTATCGTATAAGCTCAAGTATGAGTAAGAATGTTTTCGCACGTAGGAATCTAGTAGTACTTGAAATTATAATTTTTTATTGCAAACAAAAAGAAAAAACTTTTTTTGCGATTTTGACACCAACATTCAATAGCGTTTTTATCTTCAAAACGCTGCAAATTATTACACATCGGTTTATTATTTTTTTATATAGATCACTTGTCTACAAAATCACCAACCATCCAATATGAAAAAAAAAACAAAAAAAATCAAAATCACCAACCATCGATTGCATTTCGGTAAGCTCTAATTTGAACGGAGATTAGGCCTCTTTTGCGATTCACACTCGTGTTTTGATTTATATATATATATTTCAATATAAACCCTTAAATTTTTGTAGGGAGCGAACGGTTTGTCCTACAGAGCTCCGGGTGGTCTCAAAAAATTCTAAAAATTCTATAGAATCCAAAATTGAAGGAAAAACAATACCTTTATATCGAAATTTTTTGAGTTAGGGCGTTTTCAAAATTTCAAAACTGATTTTGGAACCCTTAGAAGTGACCTACATCAACCAAAAGCTTCGGGGCACAACTAGACCCCAAATGGAGCCTACATACCAAATTTCATCAAAATCGGTCAATGCTAAGTGGCAAAAGTGCCGCGTACGGCGGACGGACGGCCAAATTTTTATTCGATTTTTGGATTCTACGTGCCTTGAAACGTAAACCATCAAATTTTGAGGGGGTGTTGAAATTTTTTTTTTCTTGGTCGATTCCAAAGGTTCATTATTGAAAATAATAAACCAAAATAACGTTCTTCTGTGAAAAATGGGGTATGTTAGTCAATTTTTTAAATTTTCTTTCGAAAGAGTATGGCTCAGGAATAACGGTAATCGGGTCTGTTCGTCGAGAAGACGTTTTGAAGAAATTAGGGAAGCTAATAAAAATTGAAGATTTGAACGATGGCTGCAGGGTGTGATGTAGCAAGTTGTGTGACGTATTAAGGCTAAATGTCACGAGGTTTTAGTGAGATTCCGAGATAAAAGATGGTAGCACCATCAGGGCCAAATTGCGTTTACTTCTCATTTGAGAACGGATCAAGATATTTTAATTCCGCAAACGGATTTCTCTTCAGGATCACCGTAGGATTGCGGGTAATTGGTTTAGAAAGTGTGCAAATTTTTTTTTCATACTGCCCCAACAAAAATTTGTTCAAATTTTGAAAATTTTCAAAAAGTGGCCTAATAGCCACTTGCAGAACTTAATTAAGAATACAAATCCGTTTGCGGAATTTTTCTAACTTGATCATAGCCGTCGGATTCTCGCCTTTAGGCGTTCAGGCACGTTTTTTCAAACGAGTGATCTCTTTAATTAATTTTTCTACCGCATATTATTGTAAAAATTGGGCAAATAGTTGGAGTATATAAGTTTTCGAAAGTGCTAAATCCAAATTTAAGGTCAAAAACCTGAATTTCCAACCCACCGAAATACCCCATTGTGGGCATGTGAATCGCTCTAATATTTATTACGTAAAACCCAGACAGTACACGTTTTAGACTCATGAAACTATTTCATTAACCAAAAATCACTCATTTTATAGACGAAACGGTTGGCGATAAGCGGTTCAAAGTTGTGTGCTACTTCACGAATTGGGCCTGGAGCCGGAAGGGGAATGGCAAGTTTCTCCCTGAAGACATCGACACAAATCTTTGCACTCACGTCATTTATGCGTTCGCCTCGCTCGATGCTAGAAACCTGGAAATCAAAGTTTCCGAGCCGAATGCCGACATCCACAACAGTAAGTCTCACGTTCACCTGACTGTGAATTCGCAAAACCTACCTGTCTTTTTCGAGAAATGTTACAGGACAATAAAAACATCTGGGTGCACGCATCATTATGAGGGATTCAATTAACGCAAAAATAGAAATGACTATATAATATATTGCTACCGAATCTACCAAGTTAGCTGAAGCTTTGTTTTCACTTTTCAAGGTTGAAAAAAAAAGTCTGCCGAGTGGGTGTGGCACATAGCTTTCTAGTATCCATAACCCGATTGTATAAATGATCCGATACATAGTAGTTAATCTCAAAACATCAATCTCTAAATAAGTAGGTACCTTATAATAATTAAGTACCTTTTACCCTCATAGGGGACCATCTACACGCGAATCTGAACAATCCTGTGAAATTTCGTCGAAAAGGGGATGGAAAATGTGAACGTTATTGTCGTCACGGCCATCTGCCGTACGAATTAATATCATAAATACATGATATTTCATGTAATCGATGTATGTTTTGCCACATATAGTATGTAAATGGTATAAATAGGTATCACATGTATTGTAAATGTCTACATAGATCCAAGCTCTCCCCTTTTGGGCTTTTTGTGTATGACGGACTCCCCAACGACCCCTTATCCGTCCCCTGACTTCTGTATAAGTATGTATAGGTATAGGTATAAGGCGCCCAGTATTGTATTGGTATCGTATAAACCACACCGCAGTGTGGTTTAGATGTATAGCTGCCCATAACCAGCTGTATAGATAAGAACCATTTTATGTTCTTATGTGTATAGTATATGCCATCTGCCATGGTCATATTATGGGAAGTATAAGTTGTACACCACTTGCACAACAGTATACTAGGTATAGTATAGTGCCACAGTATAAAGGTATAGTGTATTATAGGCTTCTGTATAAGCTATAACATGTCTTATAAGGTATTGAGTGTTTGGTATAGAGTAAAAGACAAGGGGAGAGCTTGCTGACACAGAAGGTATAGGTATAATCGATCGATCGAATAAGTATAAGGTGTAATTACTCACAGATACCTTCTCTGGTTGCCTCCAGGAGCACAACAGAGGCGTCGGCTCGCCTGTCTTGATTCCCTCAGCGTGTCTTCCCCCACCACTCTACCTCTAGGAAGTCCCTCCTTCTCCTGGGTTTTCCCTCCCTTACAAATAACTGTATTGTATATACTCTCGCTGTAGCGACAGTTATGGCTGTTACAAGGAATTCACGTTTGCGCATGCGCAGCTGCTACTATCGGTTCGGGGGTGATGGTTTTCATAGGGGACCATCTACACGCCTACCCGCACAATCCCTGAAAATTTCATCAAAGTCGGATGAGAAATGTAGAAGTTATGGCTGTGGCAAGGATTTGATGACAGATAGACACACGGGACACACAGACAGACACGGAACCAAAATTGTTCAGAAAGGTCCGAAACTTAAAACGCGAGTGGAAATTTCGATTTTGGAGAAATTTATTTTTTCAACCTTGAAAAGTGAAAACAAAGCTTCCGCTACCTTGGTAGTGTCTGAAGCAAAATGTTCTCCAAAATCAAAATTTCCACTTGCGTTTACCGTTTCAGACCTTCCTGAACAATTTCGGTTTCGTGTCTGTCTGTCTGTCTGTCATGAAATCCTTGCCACAGCCATAACTTCTACATTTCTCATCCAATTTTGATGACATTTTCAGGGATTGTGTGGGTAGGCGTGTAGATGGTCCCCTATTAGAATCATCACCCCCGGACTGATAGTAGCTACAGCGCATGCGCAAACATGTGTTTTCTGTTACAGCTATAACGTCCACATTTTCTATCCGATTTCGATGAAATTACAAGAATTATGCGAGTTGTGGTGCCTTTGCAAATCATGGCCCCCGAATTGAAAGTATTTTGTGCGCATGCGCAAACGTGAAATCCTTGTAGGATTTCACAGCCATAACTTCTACATTTCCCAAAATTATTCAGAGATTGTGCCGGTTGACGTGTAGAGTCTCATAATATGAGACTACCCTCATATTATGAGGGTAGTGCAAGGTTGATGTTTTGAGATTAACTACTATGCATCGGATCATCCATACAATCGAGTTATGAATACGAGGAAGCTATGTGCCACACCCACTTAGCAGACCTTTTTATTTTGACGAAAATTGAAGTCCTCTTTTCCTACTCGTATTATAATGCGAATTCCAGAAGTTTATACTTTCTTGTCTCCTGTTAAATTTCCCGAAAAAGGCAGGTAAGTGAGTACATAGTTTTGCGAATAAACTGTAGATATTCTCGTGACAAGTCGCGTTTTGAAAGCAATCGAACCAATAATCTATGGATTTTAATGAAGTTGACTGAAAATTTTCAAAATTCAAGAGGAAAATTTAACTGGATGAGTATTTATGCATTGTGGTATTACAAATTTAGCTATTAATGAATTTAGGTACCTACCTATTAACAAATGAAGTGAATTTATGTTTGTTTTATTTGAATTTACATAGATAAAATATCAAAGCTGAAAAATAATTTCCGGTATCGACATTTTTGGACGGGAATGCATTCTCTGAGGCGAAGAAATAATTCCTTAAATTTCTTACTTGAAAAACTCGAATTGGACACAGAACATCTGCTTCGACGTCAAAAATATCACGAAACCAAATAACTCCGATAATTGTTTGTTTACAACTTTGTGGTACCTAAATGAAAACCTCGCACAATACTATTTATTTGTGCTTAATTTTAATTTTTCAGAAAAAATTAAATTATAAATTTTATTCCCATTACTCTGTTTTTCAATTTTGCTGAATTTTGAAGTGAACTGTGAACTTCCTCAAAAACGATGAATTTGATGAGACTGGAGAAGGAAGGGGAAAAGTCAGTCAAAATTTGGACTTATAGGCACACAAATACTCTAGTCGTATTTGTCTTGGGAGAGATATGCAGCTCTACCTACTTATTTATTTATTTATTTATTTAATCATGTACGGGCAAGCCCAATTCAGTACAATAGTATACAACATGTTGAACGTTAATTATAGGAAATAAGACATGAGATGTGTGTGGGGGCCGGGGTGGTGCCTGTCCCGCCCGGGGGTGGCCTTCCTGGTGGGTTTTTTCTGCTGTCCTTGCCGGGGGACCCACTCTTGCGCAGTGATTCCTCGCTGGTTTTGGACTCGGGATGCCACCGTGGTGGGCGGGTCCGGGCGGGGCTGGGGTTTCCCCCGGCCCCGCATCGCGTGCTGCGGTGTTCCCTGCTACACAGGGTGTTCACTATCGGGTCTTCTTGGCAGGAAAGAGTAAATACGTTTAAATAGCTCTCTCCTTCTTCCTATCTAGACATAGTGTTGTTATTACTCTTTTGTTATTATTATTATTATTTTGACAATTGCTTTTGCACACTGTGTCCTGGCAAATAAAAACATTGATTGATTGATTGATTGATTGACATGAGAGGTGACTTTAATACTGCGAGAGACTTAATACTGACTTAATGCCAGCGACTTTAATAATGCGAGAGAGGAGTTAAAAAAGTCAAAATTTGGGTGAAGGGACAAAAAAAAGATTAGCACTGCGTGGTAGACGGATAAGAGGACGATTTCGCTGGTAATTGTAGGGGGAAAACGGAACATAGAAGAGAGGAGATGAGCGGGCAGCTTCGCGTGGAACATGGAAGTAGATCCTTGAGAGCAATGAAGGGCAGTTTATCGTTCCATTTATGACCTTGTACAGCATGGCGAGATCAGCGGATGTGCGACGGGTTTCAAGAGTACTCAGCTCACACCGCTCCAGCAGGGAAACATAGTTGACTTCCGCAGATACTACTAATGAATGTAGGTAGGTACACTTTTAAAAATTAAACTGAATGAAATATAACTGAGTGTGAATTTATTCAATTTAGAAGGTGGGTTTTTTTAATTTTACGAGAAGTTCACGTAATAGAAGTGAATTTAAGTTGGAACTGTACGTTCAGAGGGGGCGACAGACCAGACAGGTTCACCACTCCGACAAATTATTTCTCCAAATTAGTATTTCTCCAAATTTTATTTGACTATTGTTTTAGTAATCTTCCTTCTCCTTCTTCTTCTTTTCTTTTTCTTCTTCTTGTTTTAGTATTCTTCTTTGTTTTAGTTCTTCTTCTTTCTTCTTGTTTTCAACCCTTTTGCGCTCGCGTCGTCTCGTATGTGTTTGTCCCAAGCGACTTTGAATTTGATTTTCAGGGGTAAAAGGATAAAAAACCCGAAAATATAGCATATTTGTATTCAGAAGGAGGGAAAAATAAATTCTCTTTAAATGTTAATTAGACGAAGCTCCAACTTGAGATGGGCTCTTTATTGTGATAAAACATTTGCACATTTTGATATTGTTAATTCAGAGCGATGGTAAAATTGCCATAACCTTTTGCTTCATGTTTGAACACATTTTATGAAATTTTATTGTTATTTATAATGATATTGTAAGCTGTTGCGACCTCTCGCGTTGTTGACAGAGGGAGGGGGTTAAACCTACCACTGTCCCCAAGGCGTGAGTGTATCCTTCAACGAGTGACGACTGTGTCGTTAATCGTTGAACAATTTCGGCACGAGTTCTGTGGGGGAAGAGAAAAAGCAAATACCAAAACACTGATTACTAAAGTTAATTTAAAGGGTAGCGTGATTATATTTACCTGTGGCGAGGCGGAGTCAATTTTGGAGCTCTGTGGCGAGGTTGTGTCGAAACTGTGTTGCCTGAAGGGCGCTGAAAATTGCAACAGAACACAAGTGTGTCTGGCCTGAGGGGCTTATTAAGTGATCCTGAAGGGATTTTATGAAATGAACCTGAGGTGTGTCGATGCACGTTCCTCGTACTCGTTATCTGAACCAGGGAAAGTCAAGAAAAACTACAAAGGTTTGCAACTACTAGCTTTGTTTTATTAACAAGATCTAAGGCGGTTGTGTGAAGCACAAGATAAGACAAAGCCTGAAGGGCGTCTCAAATTAGACATGAAACAGTCACAATTATGATATGTTTATACATTTCCGTGCGTTTGTTACAAATCGTTTCCATTCTCATTAAACATTGTCCAAGTCCAATATCATCAACAAAAAGCAGTTCAAGGTTACAGTTAGGTTTCGTTTCGGTTTTGTGTCTACCAGTACTAGTATGGTTCTCTATCACTGCACTACTTTGGCCAAAGCTTTATAGTAAAATAGGTTTGTTCACTCACTCTGACGGGGCCCGTAGGAAATCCGTTAGATTCGTGGCGGAGTTGTGAGGTCGTCTCTTCACTGGAGCTGCAGGGTCTTCGCGGCGAGAGTACGAGGTAAGGTTTTTGTGTCGACTTTGTGGAGTTTAACGTGCGCACAAGGGAGACTGGGGGGGGGGGGGAAGAGCAGAAGAGGTAGTGGGCTGGGCTCGCGGCTACCGTTCTGTCTGAGGTTTTGAACAGGACTCAAGCGAAGCCGTTTAGTCTTCTGGAAATTCCGTTGTGACTCCCCACCCTCCACTAAGATGTTGGTCGTGGAGGGATTTCATTGGCTGACGAGGAGGACAGCTGTCCCTCCTCGTGGGGGGTTGGACGCTCGGCTGGAGGTGGCGTCTCGCTCGTCTGGGGAGACTCAGGAGGGAAGCTAACTTAGCCTAGCTCCGCTACTGTTGGTGGTACTTCAGTGAGCGGTAGCTCACAATATTGATATGTTATTTATATGTTATTTATAATGATATTGATATTTTTCAACATTAATATTGATGTTGGAAAATCTTCGTGAAGGCTCTAGGAAAAAGGCCCTCGGGTGTCCGAATATCGTAGATATTGTGAGCTCTTTTCATTGAATGACTGCGGTAGGTATGAACTTTGTCTTCAATTCATGATCAATTCGTACCTAGGCATCAACCCTTAATTTCCCACTTGTTCAAAAAAATTATTTTTTCGGATATTTTAGATGATTTAGGTGTATTAGTATTCAAGATTGTGGTGTACCAACCAAATGACACAGAATTGCTAGTTTTGACCGAAATGCGTGTGAATTTTCTTAATTTGATGAAAATTGGATGGTATATTTTTGGACACCTGAAGAAGGGGGATGACTATCGTTATCATGGCTATTAAGTGGTGGCGGTGGGAGGGGGGATGGTTATCGTTGTTTTAAAAATGGATTCTTAGAATACGTTCTATCCAATTTTGGCTGGATGGAACCAGCAGCTTTTTATTCTAAACGAATAAACGAAATGACACTAATTAAATTGTTAGCCCAATAAGACCTCCTTCTTCAGTAGTATCTTATTGGAATATTGATGCAGGGCAATATCAGTTTTGACTCAGGAGTCGTTGAACAGTGTTCAGAATGCTTAAAAATCGGACTTCCGAAAAGATACTTCAGGATATTAAGGGTTAATATAACAACGTAATTAAACTGGAGTTTAAATTTGGAGTGTTGGGTGACACAGAAAGTTACGTTGGTAAACATGGAGAGAAAGTTTCGTTGGTCATGAAGTTCATGAATATGAAGGCAAGTGGAGAAGAAATGAGTAGGTATCGAAGAAGAGAGCGAGAAAAAAGAAATTTAATTAATAAATAAGCACTAAACAGTTAGGGGGACGGTCAGAGGGTAGAGGAGGCTGTAAGGATGCAAGTATGTGCATAACAAGACGCGGGTGGTGACGCCACGGAGTACACCTGCGTTGATTCCTACGTCACGTAACTCCAAGGTTCATCAATCTCTCATTCTTCGTTTTTACAAACAGAATTTTACAAGAGGATCGCTTCCTTGGCCCAGAAAGGCGTGAAGGTGTCGATGGGACTCGGCGGATGGGTCGACTCGTCTGGTGACAAATACAGCCGACTCGTCAAAAACTCCGCATCTCGAGCACATTTCGTTCGTCAAGTCGTTGGATTCATAGAGAAGTACGGATTCACAGGCCTTGACCTGGATTGGGAGTTTCCAGCTTTTCCGCATAAAGTAAATGACAAATGTGCTTATTCATTTTTCATTATTTTTCATTATTCATTATTCATCATTTCAAAAATAATTACCTCTACAGAAAATTACAGAATATCCTCATACACTCGCCGGAATGAGTAACTTTCCTCCTCTTTTTTTAAATACCGAAAACGAACGAAAACACCTCAAGTCTGCCTGTACCTTTGTTCGACAATTAATAAATCAGATTATAAATAAGTTGGGACAGAAGGAAGTACACTTATGCTCTATAGTCTGACAAACGTGGATCAAATTTAGCCTTCAAACAATCGGTTACAGATACTTGATTTAGTTCCTCCATGGTGTTCAATGCCAATTAACAGGTACCATTGGAAAGAGCGTTAAATTTCCTATCCGTACTCGTATAGTGGGAAAAGTAATTTTTAAAGCTATCTGTCACAGTCAAAGTAGGTCAAATTTTTTTCTCGAAAATCATAAATTTTTAGGCTATTAGCACGCAAAAAGTAGAGCTATCGTCGGGCCCTCAAAGAGAAAACATATTGTTAAGTAATGCATGCATTCCAGGGGACGTCCCATTGGATAAGCATTAGGTTAATTTAAACCAGCTGGTGAGCGATAAAACTTGCATTTTTATTTTCCTTCCTACTGCTCAAAACTGAATCACTCCATGCATTTTTGTGTCACCACTGATTTGTTCCACGGTGTTACAAAGAATAATTCATGAAAATCCAGAGTTAAATTGAAAATGCCCCTTCAATTTCAAAGCTTGGGTACAATAATTGTACTGTAATTGTATAGCTTACAAATTATTAGTAAGCTATAAAGGAACCAAAATATAATGAGGGGTTCGCTTGAGGGAAGACGAAGAGGCATTCAATGGGGAATACGCGAGCGGCTGGAAGACCTTGATTTTGCTGACGACGTTTGCCTCCTCTCCCAACGATTTACCGATGCACAAAGCAAGCTAAGCGCCCTAAGCCAAATTGCAAGCCGGGTCGGATTGCAGATCAACTTGGGCAAGACCAAGGAGATGCGCATCAATGCGCGATGCCAGGACCCACTTGTTCTGAGGGGTGTGCAGGTTGAGCGTGTGGACTCCTTTGTCTACCTCGGAAGCACAGTTACGAGGGATGAAGGTGCAACTGAGGACGTGAAGAGTCGAATAAGAAAAGCAAACGGGGCATTTGTCCAGCTCTATCCTGTATGGAAGAATAGGAATCTTACCCGAAAGACCAAGCTAAGGCTCTTCAATACCAACGTCAAGACAGTACTGCTGTATGGCAGCGAAACCTGGAAGGTCACGGAGTCCATCACTCGTCAGCTGCAAACTTTTGTGAACCGTTGCCTAAGGAGAATCATGGGGATTTGGTGGCCAAATGTAATTTCGAATGCAGATCTTTGGAGAGCCACTGACCAGCTTCCTATCGGTGAAGATGTGAAAATGAGGAAATGGAGTTGGGTAGGCCACACACTGCGAAAGCCCGATGAAGCTTTAGAAAAGATGGCTTTGCAGTGGAATCCTCAGGGAGAGGGGCGACGAAGAGGACGGCCCAGGGAGACCTAGAGGAGGTCTTGCAAATGCTCTTGGTCTGAGGAATTGCGCCAGGTAGGCAAAAACTGGAGTGAAGTAAGAAGGATCGCTGCCAGCCGAGAAGATTGGAGAAATTTTGTTTGTGCCCTATGCTCCAACAGGAGTTAAAGGACATAAGAAGAAGAAGAAAGGAACCAAAATATTAAAAATTCTAACGATTAGAGATAGATTTAACCAATTTGGAGCATCCAGAAGCCGCAAAACATTAAAAGAGGCATAGTTGGAAAACGCTGAATTCATTAAAAAGCTCGGAAACCCCAATTATTTGAAAGTTATATCTTAAGCACGTCCATTACTAGTTCTTTTACCTCACAATAAATGTTTCAGGCATATTCCCCCAGAAGTCCAGCGTCTGACAAACACGGATTTGCTATGCTGGTGGCTGAGCTGAGTGCTGCTTTCAAACCTCGTAGATGGCGTCTATCAGCCGCAGTGTCTCAAGACTCAGTAGTCATAGACGGAGGCAAGTCAATTCTGGTTTCGTTCACTAGTTTACAACAACATAAAATTATCCATATAAGCTCTTTACTTTTGTATTTATACATCGACAGAAGTAAAGTAGTTTCATGATAAGCTAAAATAGTTTTAGCTAAAGGAATTCATTAATAATGATAATTTTAAATTTCGATTTAAATCTTTCAATTCATAATATCGGTTGTTATCATCGATAGTAGTAATCGATTTATATTATTCACATCGTTATGAAAACTGTGATACACTGAAATTTCGTTCTTCTTCGCTCTTCTAATGTGTCCAAATTAAAACGTTTCTTACTAAAACTGTGCATTCATAAAGTGAAAACTCTTTATTAGCTTTCAGTGTTATTTTTCCTATTTGCAGTTTATAAATGTGTGAAAGAATTTCTTGATACTCTATGTTGATTCCTGCATGAGAGTCTCTTCTTCCAAGGGTCTCATGATGAGAAGAGATTAGAGAAGAAGAGATTAGAGAAGAAGAGATTAGATTGGTTTTTGTGCAGGGTACACTTTGCTGCTCAAATATGACGCTTTGTAAGTGTCTAAAGAGTCTGAAAAACTTTGAGAGTTAATGGGTACTGTAAAGTACCCAGTATTCGGACCGCTCTGGAAGCAGCCTTGGAAAACAGGGGTTTTTTAATACTCGATCATGTTGAAAATTTCAATAAAATTATTGTTCGCCTGTGCAGCTTACGACGTACCCAGTCTGAGTCAGCACCTTGACTGGATCGGGCTGATGGCTTACGACTACCACGGATCCTGGGATCATAGAACAGGCCACATCGCACCGCTGTACCATCACGCTGGAGATGTCAACCCCCATTTCAACGTCGTACGTTCCTTTTCAATAATTTTTTTTTTTTTTTTCAAGAGTTTAAACTCGACTTTTTTTGATTACGAAGAATATTGGTGTTTGTAGTTCATCTTGAGGCTAGCTTAATATTACATTCTTTTAATTTTGTCAAGTAGGTTGATATATCCCATGGAAGTTGAAACCGAAGGGCCTTTTCATTTCCGCCTTTCTGAGTTCAAGAGCGGTTTATGCAGTTTAGTATCTGTTTTGCCGGTTGGGCGTTAGTATAGTTTTAGTTGAAGGCGCCCGATGCCATATCAATGGCATGGCAACTTAACTTTCTTTCTTCAAAACTGAATAACCCACTTTGTATGCTTCAGAATGTTTATAATTAAATTATAAACCAAAATATAATTGTAATTAAAACCAAATTTTGGTTTTGGTTTATTATTTTCAATAATAAGCCTTTGGAATCGAGCAAGAAAAAAAATTTTAACCCCCCCTTCAAAATTTGATGTTTTACGTTTCAAGGTACGTAGAATACGAAAATCGAATAAAAAAATTTCCGTCCATCCGCCGTACGCCGTCCGCCGTACGCCGTACGCGGCACTTTTCTTAGCAACACTGGACCGATTTGGTTCAAATTTGGTATATGGGCTCCATTTGGGGTCTAGTTGTGCCGCGAAGCTTTTGGTTGATGTAGGTCACTTCTAACGGGTGAAAATTAAGGGTTGAAATTTTCAAGAGTGCCCTAGCTCGAAAACTCTCGAAATAAAGGTATCGTTTTTTCACCAATTTTAAATAGTATTGAATTTTTTAAAATTTTCGAGACCACCCGGAGCTCTGTAGGACAAACCGTTCGGTCCCTACGAGTAATTGAAGGTTTTCCTTCGATAAAACAGAATCATGAGTGTGAATCGCAAAAGAGGTCTAATCTCCATTCAAATTTTATCGGACTAAAATGCGATCGCTGTTCATTTCTTCGATTTGTATACAGTTTTGCCTTCTGCGTAACCAGTAATCAAATTTCCAAATGAAGCTTTCTATTTTTCGAATCGAGTGTGAAGCGTTTAGTTCTTTCTAATAAACTTGATTGTGAAGGTGTGAAGCCAGTATGGTGTGGTAGGTAGTACCTAGCTGGTAGGTAAAAAAAAGTTGGTAGGTAAAAAAAATGTTGGTGGGTAAAAAACGCTGCAAATCATTGGCTCAAAGGCTTCTTCACTCTTCAGATCACTGATCAGCTGAGTGAGCTCCGAAGCCATTTTCAATCCTATTGAATGGAAGTGCTCTTCCAGGCGTCTCCAGCATTCGAGGAGATCTTCTTCACTCCTCAGATCACTGATCAGCTGAGTGAGCTCCGAAGCCATTTTCAATCCTATTGAACGCAGGAAGCTGAAATTTGAGAGGGAAGGTGCTATTGATGGAGAACAAGTGATCTATACAGAAGGGTGATCTATACAGAAAATAATAAACCTTTGAGCAATGATTTCGATTTACGAAGAATATTGGTGTTTGTAGTTCATCTTGAGGCTAGCTTAATATTACATTCTTTTAATTTTGTCAAGTAGGTTGATATATCCCATGGAAGTTGAAACCGAAGGAAATCAAGAGCGGTTTATGCAGTTTAGTATCTGTTTTGCCGGCTGGGCGTTAGTATAGTTTTAGTTGAAGACGCCCGATGCCCTAGCACAGGGTGCGGCGGTGCCAGTTCGGCATGCGTTCTATCGGTCCGTTTCTGGTTCTGTGTGCGTTCTATCGTTATTCGTTGCGTTCTTTTACCTTATGCATGGAAGTTCTTGATGTCTTCCAACAGGGCTAAGAACAGGTCAGGGCTGTCTGCACGATACATTCTCCAGCAGTAGTGATCGAGGTGTGACTGCAAGTGGTGCTCATTTTTTTCAGCAATTTAACCTTTGCGTCCAACCACGATCTCTCTATGCTCTGCGTGTGAGCTCCATTTAGAGGATTCACGTATAAAATACCCAGGGCCCATCTACCCGTGCACCATGGTTTCGGTTGTTTACTACGTCGGCATCTGAATCCTCCGATGATGGTGGAGCGTCTCCAGCTAATAAACGACCCCGGTTGTACTTTCTTCGTCCCGCGAAACGGGATTCGTCAATCTGAATCGGCATGTCTGCGGTTCCCAATATTTTTCCTTTTTTAGCCAAAACTTTGACCTGTGTACCGATCGCAGATAGGCAAAGAAAGGATAGAGCGCGACGGGACCCTCAGAACGCAGGCGGGTCATAGAACGCACACCGAACTGGCACCGGTGCGGCAACTTAACTTCCTTTTTTAAAAACTGAATAAAACGCATTGTATGCAACAGAATGTTTATAATTTAGGTTTTAGAATTTAGGTACACTTCTAAAGTTTTGTTTTACATAGTTTTGAAGGTAAACTCACTCAAGTGACGTCCCCCATTTTCAATTCGTTGAATATACTGATCCCTGGCCCTGGGGTTTGTCAAGATTCTTTCAAGCATAGCAGGATGGATATTCCTTCCTGATGTCGTTCTTTAAATCTTGAAGGATCCTTGGACGGTCCTTGGATCACTGGATTTCAAAAAACCACTTGGAAAACATATTGTAATGCATGCATCCCAAGCTGGGGACTTTCCATTGGTTAAGCATTAGATCAGTTTAAACCAGATGGTAAGCGATAAAACTGTTTCACTCGACGTAATTTATTTAGTACTTTGGGCAAGAATTAGTGGTCTCTCCCCCCCCCCCTCCACACCATTATCCACCATAACATCTCTAGCGGCGTGCCAGCCTCAAATTTGAAGAGCATTTTAAAATCCATGATCTACGATAATCAACATGGGAATTAGAGTTCACCAAAGTCTGGCACCAAAGCGGAAATACGTCGTAATGTTGAACTATCATCTATCAGTATTAGTAGGCAGTTCGTCGAGGTTCGAATCCGTATTCAAGGTGAAACACAAAAACCCACGAAATATGAGGTTTATGGTGTCCTGGCACCATGGTGGCACCATTATTGGTTCCTTGGTGGTACAGAGAATAATTTATGAAAATCCGGAGGTATAATGAGAATTTTTCCTCAATTTCAAAGCTTGGGTACAATTAGCAAGCTGTAAAGGAGCCAAAATATTTAAAAAATATGATATTTTGTTAATATTATCCCCCACTCGCCCCCTCCCCATGCAAATTTTGATACTCTGGTGAAATAATGTGCAATTTGGAAGATTTCTGAGTCGAACAAAAAAAGAAACACGTGAATCGGTTGGAAATTGAGGCCTGGGCAGAGTTTACAAGATTATGCCCGCAAACGCACGTTTTTCGAGCATTAACCCCCCCTTTTCCCCCCTTAAAAGACAAAATTCGAAATTTCGACGTCGTAGTACACAACTAGATAGTTTTCCGCGTTGAATGAAAAAAGAACCACGAAAATCGGTTGGAAATTGAGGCCTGGGCAGAAGCGAAATTCATGCTTGATAGGAAGCGAGTCGATGCAAGTCTGCAGATCCTGCCAGTCCATTGACCGATTTAATACATTGATACACTTGCCTGTCCTAGAATACTCTTAGTAGCTAAGGGAATTATAATAATCACCTTAGTAACTGCGTGCCAGGATTATTCATTTACTTCCCTCATCGTGTTTCTTTTTTGAATACAAATCTTGTAGGAACTTTATCGCAGATTTCTTCTTCCATAACTCTGAATCTCCTCAAGAACAGTGAGTTCTGTATTGTCACTGTAATTTCCAATAGGTGGAGCACGGACCTTCAGACCTCACGCTTTCCAATAAACTACCTAGCAACGTATGCTGCTTCACAACTCACAGTAGAATCCTTGTTCTCAAGTCGGCTGCCTACCAACTTTACTGTGCATGGCAGAGGCAGGGGTGCAATTACTTTGCAAGCCGAGTAAAAAATGTTCCATCCGATGGCCACGTGCTTAGAGTAACTGCTTTTATTTTCCAGGACTATTCTATCAATTACTGGTTGGCCAAAGGGCTGAGAAATGACAAGCTGGTCGTGGGGATACCGATGTACGGGAAGAGTTTCACTCTGGCAAGTCCTCGTAACAATGGTCTGAATGCACCGATCAAAGGACCAGGCCGAGGAGGACCAATCACCAACTCTAGGGGAACACTCGCGTTCTACGAGGTGAGCATTTTAATTTTATCAAAACTAAACCAAGCAAGGTATTCAAATAAAATTAAAAAAGGATAAGACGTGATAAAAATGGTAAATCTGGATTACAAATGGTTTTACGAATTACAGATTTGTGCAGCTGTAAGAAGAGATCATTGGAAGACCAAACGGGAATCGGATGGCTCGATGGGACCTTATGCCTTCAAGGGTGATCAATGGGTCAGCTATGACGACATTTCTGACATCGAGAAAAAGGTGGGTACCCAGGAAGGCCAATATGTTCTTTTAGGGAGGTACCTTATTATCTGTTGTTTTCTCCAAATTTAACCCATTTCAAGCCGAGGGTAGAAATAACAGATTAATGGGGGGGGGGGGAGGATGAACTATTTTACAGAATGCCGGCCGAAATAAGGCATCATTTGCTCGCCAATCGAGAGCGAAAATGTTCCAAATTTTATGAATTTTACCTTTTAATGGGATTTCAGAGGTCTCAGTTTTCCAAATCGATATAATTTATCCGTTTCATTGCCAAAAATGAAAAAAAAAAATCTATGTAAAATCTAAAAATATATTTTCATAAACCGGAATCTGTTTCGTCTCAATGCGCAGAACGCTCACTCGCCCAGGACCAAATTTGAGCAACCATAATCACGCTTTCGGCCAAAAGGCCTCCTTTTCAAAAAAAAAAAAAAAAATCCCAAATCGCATTGAGCTCCCGAATGTCGAAGACATTTTTCTTCGAACAGTTTAGGAACAGCATGAACGAGAAAAAAATCGTCTACAAAGATTTTCCACTATTTCAATATTTAAAAAAAATCATTATTATGACGATGCAAAAAAGCATTGATGCTTTTTTGCATCGTCATAATAATGATTTTGATTTTTGATTTGATTGGCAAGTAGAAATTGAAGAGACTTTGATAGACCAATGAAACCTAGAAGGATGATCTACCGATCGTATCGATTATGATAAATGAGGATCGGTTCGCCATTTCATGGAAAAACCAACCTAATAGGACGTTCCAGAGAAGAAAAAAACGTCCGCCAAATAGGTGTGGCACATATTTTTTTCGTATCCATAACCCGGCTGTATGGATGGTCCGATGATATGACATCAATCTCCAACCTTGCAGTATCCTAATAGTTGACCATCTACACCCCAATCCGCACGATCCCTGAATATTTCACCAATTTCGATCGACGCAGAAGTTATGACTGTTACAAGGAAATTCACGTTTGGGCATGCGAGGTGGCTACTGTCAGTCCGGAGGCTATGGTTTTCATATGTGACCATTTACACGTCAACTCGCACATACTCTGAAAATATCATAGAAATCGGACTTCTTATAGTTTTGCCCATTACAAGGATTTCATGACAGACACACACCAAAATTGTTCTGGAAGGTCTAAAACATAAAACGCGAGTAAAAATTTTGATTTTGAAGAACATTTTTTGTATGCTTCGAAACAATGCTTCCACTCTCTTGATAGACTAGGAAGCTAAACATCTGCCAAGTGGGTGTAGCTCTCTCGTACCCATAACCTGATCCTATAGATGACCGATGCATAGTAGTTAATGTCAAAACACCAATCTCTAAGTACCTTCCACTACCCTCATAGGGGACCAGCTCGGACAGTCTCTGGAAATGTTTTCGAATTCGATTGGGAAATGTTCAAATTATGGTTTTTACACGGTTTGCGCTATGCCCAGAACTACTGTCAAGCCAGGGGCAATGGATTTTTATAGGGGACCATCTACACGCCATCCTCCACACAATCCCTGACATTTTCATCGAATTCGGGTGGAAAATATAAAATATCATTGGTGTTGAAAGGTTTTTACGTTTGCGCATGCAAGAGGCAATAACTTCATATTTGTTGGGTTGCCCGTTTCAAGGATTTCATGACAGACACTCAGACAGACACGGAACCAAAATTGTTCACGAAGGTCTAATACATAAAACGCGAGTGGGAAGTGATAACAATGCTTGACGCCACTTTCGTCGACTAGGAAGGATCTGCACAAACTTACAATGATTGCTCTCTTAATAGTTTAACATTAATTTTGAAATCAATAAAATGTAGTTACCTACTTATTAAATAGAGTATTACATTTTAGGAATTGCTATGTGGCTTAGCATGAGGTATGTAGCATTCGCACGTCGAATTGCAGGTTTTACACACCAAATTTGAGGTTAACTCATCATTTTGGAGGTTTTTCTTTTCAAATTGGAGGTTTCACATAAAATTGGAGGATGACAGAAACACATAATTTAATCATGGGAAAGCAGTAACCACAAATTAACGCAATACTAGAATGCCAGTTGGAAGGGACATGAAATGGAATGTCTTCGTCGTGTTGCACGGAGTAGGAATTTCCAAATTTCAAAAATAGTAAAAAAAACGGGGTTTTCTCGGTTTTTGTGGTTATTATTTTCACAATCATAGAAATATATGGCAGCGTGCGTTTTTCGGCGGCCGGGCCATCGCCCACCTCGTCACAACTTATGGCGGTGTAGTGAGGCAATGGGAAGCCATGAGCGAAATCATCAGAACAAATTCTGATCTTCCCTTTGGAAGACAGCTGATGACGTCCGCGACGCCAGGAATGGCAGTCGGACGAAATTCCAACCTGAAATTGTTGTTTACCTTACTTTACTTTTACTTACTATATGCTATATTCGGATTCAGCACAACATTTCTGATACCGATTCACTTTCCGAAAATGAAAATTGTCTAAAAATGAAAAAAGTATATACTGTATACTTTTATACATACATATAGTGTATACTTTTATGCAGTAGCCGTGTGGGTACTCTATGAGTTTGTGGAGACGAGTAGAACATGAATTAGGCAATCCTTCAAAGCATACCCATTTCATACAATATGTTGGTATGGTATACTGAAATTCGAAAAATATCAACAATAGGGGTACTCTATGAGTTCGTGGAGACGAGTAGAACGTGAATATGGACTCCTAACATCTTCATTGTTCCTTTTCTTAACCAAACCTTCATCTGCAAGATTTCTTTGAAAATTCGCTCATTAATTCATGCTGCATAAATGGACTTTTCGTCTTCTAGAAGCGTTGTTTAAAGTTGATGGTAAACAATAATCTTTCCCATCCTCATCCAATTTCAAACGAAAAACCTCCAAATAGATGTCTATGAAACCTCCAATTCGGTGTGTAAAACCTCCAATTACATTTACACGCGTAAATGCTGTAATTTATACTATGTGATTCGCCATTCAAGTTTTAGGTAAGTTGGATAGTAAAAATCTACATTAGGTCCATCTTTAGTCCTGGCTCACACATTGATAATGATTTATAACATTCTTTTCGCAGATTCAGCTGATCAAGTCTAAGGGACTCGGTGGCGGCATGATTTGGGCTCCTGACTTCGACGATTTCAAAAACACGTGCGGTTGCGGGCGATATCCTCTCCTGACTGCGCTCAGCAGCACCCTCAATGGCGGACCGGCGCCTCGTGTCAGGAACTGCGCGTCGTAAACTAAATCAGCCTTGCCATAACGTGAAGGCATTCGCTTTGTCTGTAACAGCAGCTACTAATTTAGGAATCAATTTATACTAACCTGATTTCCTTACGTCCTATCAATATACTTTTAAAACGAGTAGTTTCCTACCTACTTCTGTAAAAGAGTATCTAATTCCAAAGTTCTGGAACAAAATCTGAAAGAACGTCTGCCAAGTGGGTGTGGCACATAGCTTTCATGGTAACTCTAGGGTACCTACCTAACCATCTGTTAGCAAAGCTGGGGTTGTGTGGTATCGCTGTTAATACCAACAGTTGTCAAGGAGTTGTAATAGGGTATTTCGGTGGGTCGGAAATTCAGGTTTTTGACCTCAAATTTGGATTCAGTGTAATACGCCAGAATCAGCAGCCACGCCCCTCAGGCAAAATTCAACTTTAATTCATAACACTCTTCAATTCCACCTTCATGTACTTCCATGCGAGCAACGGGGAGATCGATGTCCGCCAGTAGCACCGAGGACCGATGTCCCCCATCAGCCAACCAAGGACAGCAAGCGCGCCACCATCGCGGCCTTCTCCGCCCAGCGGCCAAGATGGCCGAGGGCTTATAAGGGGCTGCCCCCTCCCTCGTGCCCTCAGTCCAAGCAAGTAACGCGTCTCGTCAAGTGGTCCGAACGAACCTAAACCTTGTAGACTCATCCCCCCTAAGTGTAACGTGGAGTGAACGAACTGAGAAGAGTGAGTGTTCCCGAACCATAAAAGTCTTCACTTCAACCCGCCAGTCTTCGTTCCTGTGTATCCGTCAAGCCAAGGCCCGGAACCCAGGACATTGCCGCCTTCTCCATTACGCCAAACTATGATCGTACCGAACCCCGGACGACCCCCGAACCGAGGCAGAACTGCCCCGTTCCAGGCTCCCCCATCGACAAGCCTTCAGAAGGAGAGGCCCTGGTCAACTCATCAGCTACGGAGAACTTAAGAAGGTCCAAGCTCGGCACAATGGTGAGCCCATTCCCTCAAACCCCATCTGTAAGCGCTTACATTCTTATTCAAAATCTGGCACAATCCCCCTCTTGTCTTTAGTCCCGCCATACAAAGAGTAATAGAGAATTTGAAACAATATTGTAAAAATAACCTTTTATAAAGTTAACGTAAACGAAGTAGAGTATAAGAAAGAAGAAGGAATACTAAGTCAAGAATTACTATTCAAGTAGAGTCATTATTTTATTGTTTGATATCTTTTATGTTCCTAACAAGACTTTTCATATTTCACAAATTGAAGTACTAGTGAAGTATTTATTTTTGACTCCTTCAGAGTGTGTAAAACAAAATTCCGCTTCACGGTCAGTACCTTATAATTTTCTTCAATAAAAACCCTACGTGTTTAACTGTTGTTGCTCATTTCAGCTTTCTACCCTTTTCAACTCTACGAAAGGTTCAGGTAACTCGCAAGTAGGATTTTGGTATTTCCCAGGGTCATTTACCGACTCAGGGTGGTGGCAGCGACCACCTAGGAATTTCAACCAGGTTCGATCAACGACCTCAAGAACCTTCAGTTCGAGGCCCTTTTCTACCTACAGTAATCCCTAGGTCAATACACAGCTTAACTTAACTTACAACTAGAAACATAAATAGGAGTAGGAGGAATAAAACTAGAACACATTTAATAATAGTAAAATCATTTATTTATTACAATTTAACTTCATTCGAAACTTAATCGTAGATTCACTAAACCAGTACTTACCGCTCTTACCAGTACTTACCTGCCTTCAGCATCCTTCAACAACCTACCTATTTAAAGTTTCAATAAAACAAAAACTAACCTCATTAAACAAACAAAATAAAATACGCCAAAAATCCATACCATCAGCACCCTTGAAAACCTCTATACTCCAACTTTAAGCCCAATGATACTATAACAGGTGGTAGAAAAATTAATTTAAGAGATCACACGTTTGAAAAAAAGGCGGGCCTTCCTTAACGCACACACACTTATGCCGCGCACGTGTGTGAGTAGTATTTTGTAGTATCCAAGAGGTCCTCCAAGGGTTTCATCTCTTCTCTGTGCATGGATACTTTTTCAAAGACAGTTGGCTAGCTACTTCACGATTGACTAGCTACGTCACACCATTCAAATCTTCAACTTTCCTTAGCTTCTCTGATTTTTTAAAAACATTTTCTCGACGAACAGACCCGATTACCGTTATTCCTGAGCCATACCCTTTTGAAAAAAAAAATTTAAAAATTAACTGAAATACCCCATTGTGACATGTATTGAGAAATACATCTATTATTCATTCGTGATTGTAAGCTAAAGTATCTACTTATTGTAATACTAAAGGTTGGCTCCCCAAAATTCAACACCAGAAGCTGCTGTCAGCAAGATGCTGGAAGGTGAAAGGAGCTGGAGTCTTGTGGCGACTGAGAGCATCCTGACTAGGAAGACACATCGATGTATTATACTACATAGTATAACACAAGGTAGGTAATACAATAAGTAATAATAAGTAGGCATAATACAATAAATAGGTAATGTAATACATGGATGGAAGACATTGTTAGAACCGGAGAGAGAAGGGAGCACTTGGTCCGTCGCGCCATCCTGAACTGATGAAGCGCCCCAGGAATCAGCCAGTAGTAATGTGTTAAACAGTTCCTGGCTGAGCGGAGGTTTTTTTAGTGGGTTTGAATCCCATACAATTGGCCCTACAGAGCTCTGGGTGGTCTCATTCGATTCTGAAAATTCACTACTATTTTAAATTGAAGAAAAAAATACCTTAATATCAAAATTTTGTGAGCTGGGGCGTTTTGAAAAGTCAACCCTTATTTTTCAACCCTTAGAAGTGACTGACATCAACCAAAAGCTTCGGGGCACAACTAGACCCCAAATGGAGTTCATATACCAAATTTCATCAAAATCGGTCCATGGGAACTGAGGAAAGTGCCGCGGACGGCCACATTTTTATTCGATTTTTGGATTCTACGTACCTTGAAACGTAAACCAACAAATTTTGAGGGGGAGTTAAAATTTTTTTTTTGGTCGATTACAAGGTTCATTGTTGAAAATAATAAACCAAAATGGGAAAACCCGTTTATTTAGTTACGTTTTTCCTATTTTGATCTGGCAATTATTGTTCGATTTTGATTATTCAACCGACAATCTTTTAGTTTTGACATTTTCTGTCTTTGCTTTGGCACACAAACGAAAAAAAGCATTAAGAAAATGCTTTATGGTTGGGAGCCGCTGAGTGGCTAGCGGGGGGAGGGGCGGGGTAGTTGTTGGGGTGTATGTATATAGATAGAAGATGGTCCCTTATGAATTGGAAGATGGTCTCATAAAGTGAAACATAAAATGTCCTAATGTGTTGCAGACTCGTTTGCAAGCGTTTTTTTAAAAATATAAGGAGGATAAGGAAGTAATTATATACCTTTTACTTTTTTTGTCTTTTATTCTATTCAAAGCCAATTTTTTGACCGACTTCAACAGCGCCGAAGGCACACAGTTCGGTGTGTCTTGGGGCGACGATTTTCTTGGATTCCGAGGCTAGGAGGAGCACTGTTATTCCTTTCCTTTTTATTTCGGATTCCAAACTTAGGTGAGCACATAATATGTTCATATTATGAAGAGTTTGATTCCAAAAGGTACTAAAGATCATTTTTATCGAAATCGAGTTAACACTTTCCCTGGGTTTTAGGGGAATTTCTTCACAAAAATTCGATCGTTTTGGAGCAAAAGATAATCTATTTCCTTGAAAAACGAGGATGAATATTCCGTTTAATCTCCAAAGGCACTATATCCAGCACAATGGCGGTCTCTCATCCGTTTTGATTCAAAACGTAGGTACTTTATCCACTTCGTTAGTTTTCAAGAAGTACTTTATCCATAAATCTGATATTTCAAATCTCATTTAAAATTATTTTAAACTTTGAACAAATTTACTTTTTATTCCTATAATTTTTGATATTATTTAGAAATATATAAAAAATAACATCATTGGTTTAAATCAAGTTTTTCAGGTCGCTATGGTTTTTCGCTTTTTTCTCAAGTTTGACCATAATGGATATAGTACCTTTTGAAATCAAGCTCCTCATATCCCTTCTCCTTACTTCAGACTCCAAGTCTAGGAAGAGCACTTGCATTCATTTTAGTTCTTCTTCTTACTTCAGATTCCAAAATTAAGAAGAGTGCGTACATTCCTTCTTCATACTTCTAGGCGAGCTCGTATTCAATTCCCTAGACTGCTGCACTAATGAAATTCGAAAATCCTTTAAATTTTCAAATTTAGGTTCAACTTTTGAAATTTGAGCCCCAGTAATTTAGGGAAATACTAGCCAAGAACGAGGAACGAACGGCGACCGACTGAGACCCTCTTAATGGCGATGAGCTATGATGTGCCAACGTGTTTCTACCCATAGGTATACGATATCCCCATAGGTATACGATATCCCCATAGGTATACGATATCCCCATAGGTATACGATATCCCCATAGATATACGATATCCCCATAGGTATACGATATCCCCATAGGTATACGATATCCCCATAGGTATATGATATCCCCATAGGTATACGATATCCCCATAGATATACGATATCCCCATAGATATACGATATCCCCATAGGTATACGATATCCCCATAGGTATACGATATCCCCATAGGTATATGATATCCCCATAGGTATACGATATCCCCATAGGTATACGATATCCCCATAGGTATACGATATCCCCATAGGTATACGATATCCCCATAGGTATATGATATCCCCATAGGTATACGATATCCCCATAGGTATACGATATCCCCATAGGTATACGATATCCCCATAGGTATACGATATCCCCATAGGTATACGATATCCCCATAGGTATACAATATCCCCATTCTTCTTCTTCTTGACTCTACGGCCCTTTGAGAGCCTTGGCCTGCTCAGTAATTTGTCTCCAGACTGATCTTTCCTGTGATTTTCTTCTCCACTGTCTCACTCCCAGCTCCTCAATGTCATTCTCCACATCCTCCAACCACTTCTGCCGCGGTCTTCCCCGAACTCGACGTCCTCCAGGGTTTCCATCGAATACTTTTCTTAAGGCACTCTCTGGATCAGCTCTCATCACGTGTCCCAACCATCGCAGCCTCGCGCTCTTCACAATCCCAACTATTCCATGCCTCTGGTAAAGCTCCATTAGCTCCAAGTTTTTCCGGATCCTCCATGTTCCCTGATCACATACCAGCCCGAATATCCTCCTGAGAATTTTCCTCTCCCATACCTCTAGAGCTCTCATATCTTTGCTGGTGAGAACCCAGCACTCTGAGCCGTATGTCACTATGGGGCGGATGATTGTCTCATACAGTTTGATCTTAAGATTTCTCGAGAGCACCTTCGACTTTATCAGGCCTTGGAGAGCAAAGTACGCCCGGTTCCCTGCTGCCAGTCTAGAACGAATCTCTTTGGAGCAGTCGTTGTTGCTGGATATCATAACACCGAGGTACTTAAACTCTTTGGTGGATTCAAAAATAGAGCCATCTAACTTCACAAAATCAGGATAATTCTCCTCGCTGCGGGACGTCTTCATGTACAAGGTTTTGTCCTTGTTAATGACCAACCCAACATCTTCAGCTGCAGCCCGCAACTGTAGGAAAGCCTCTTCGAGGTGCCTCTCTGACCTTGCAGTTACTACAACGTCGTCAGCAAAAGCTAAGAGTTGTGTGGTTCGGTGGTAGATGTTCCCGGAGATGTTAACCTCCAGCTTACGTATGACATATTCCAGTACCAAGTTGAACATAACGGTGGAAATTGGGTCTCCCTGACGCACGCCGGAGGTGACTTCGAAGGCATTGGCTCTCTTTCCATCAATCTTAACAGCACACTTGCTACCTTCCAAAGTCATTGACGCTAACCTAACCAATTTTCCAGGAATTCCGAGGCTTTTCAGAGCTTCGTTTAGCTTACATCTGCTTATACTGTCGAAGGCTTTGAGAAAATTGATAAATAAGTGATGCAAGGTGATGTTCCTTTCATAAGCATTCTCAAGCTCTATTCTGAGCTTGAAGATTTGGTCTGTTGTGGAACGTGCCGCCCTGAAACCTGCTTGATATTCACCCAATATAACTTCTGCAATTTTCTGGATCCTTTCTTTAATGGCAATAGACAGAACCTTGTAAGAGACATCCAGAAGAGAAATGCCCCTATAGTTACCACAATCCATTCTGTCTCCTTTCTTATGAATAGGCACCACAATTGCAAGTTTCCATTCCTCTGGGATCTTCTCTGCCCTCCATATTTTGGATATCAGCTTGTGAAGAGCCACCATTAGCACAATATCCCCATAGGTTTACAATATCCCCATAGGTTTTTTTTTTTTTTTTTAATATCTTTATTTATGTCATGTACAATAATCTATATACAAATCAATGATAATTACTTACTTATAGGTACGTAATATTATTCTAATTTACAAAATAATACCCCCCGCTCGAGCTCTGCTCATATAGCGGGTGGGGAGTACAGTTCGATCGATCATGTGACCAATTTATTGCTGATAATTTCATCACTAGTACTTGAAATTACTTCATAATATATTCATATCCATAACCATTACCTATCTTTTCTCTTCGGTGTAGGTATAGGTATCTAACAAAATTTAACGGCAAAATCTTCATTGCTAATCAAATAGACAAAATAAAAATGAAACTTATATATAATATATAGTTAATAGACACTGTTTTTTTTTTACTTGTAATTAAGAAATTATTGTTAATTTGTTTAAGTAATTCTAGTTTGAATATCGAGGCAAAGGCGTGATCCCGACTATGAGAAAATTGGCAAAAATTCAATAAATTTCTCCATAAATTTTTCATCAACCATCATACTATTTATGGAGGTTTTTATGTTTTTTGATTCAGATAGACCGGGAGGTAGGGCATTTAAGATTTTTGGAATGAGATAGCTTAGGTGTTTTTGTCCTGCTGCAGTATTCATAAATGGAATTTTATGGTTACCAAACATCTCTCCTCGTGTGTTTTTACCATGATTTATTATTGGGAGGCTGTTTTTGTGGGATATTGCAAATATGATCAGCGTTCGCAATGCTAGGTATTTTAATTTTAATGTTTGTAACTTTTGGAAGAACTTATCCGATCTAGCTATCACCATAGGTATGCGATATCCCCAGGGTCAGTCATTTCTCTCGAACTGTTAATATATTTACCAAGTTTGGAAGTAGGGTAGGACGGTGACCCTGAAACTGATTGTCCTGTTACGTGAATCATGATGGTTATTTGAAGAATCCTCGGCTGAATTAAAGGTCGGCTGGTGGTGAATTCTGACGGGAAAATCGAAGTTGCTCATCAATGATTCACCTTCAAATAGTCCAAACAAGTCAAGGGCTGTGCAGCGAGGATGTTGCTCTTGAACTTTTCCCATGAGGGCGGAATCGGAGGAATTTCGTGACCCCGTCCACCGCGTCAAGGTCGGGGGCGGGCGCAGAAGTGACCCACATGCCGCCCCCCGGTCAGAACGCACCCCCGCCGCCCCCTTTCTGCCGCCTCCTCCCGCGGGAGTCACACGTGGGGGCGGCACAGTTTATGGAGAACGGCCGATTCAGCGGTAGATCTGACGAGCTCCCTGCCGCCCCCACAACAGCTTGTTGCTCGCCCTGCAGACGTCAGCCGGTGCGCACCTTCACCCATCAAGTACTTCCATGCGGTAACAGTCGGCCGCCGCTCCGGGTTAGTATTTCTCTCTAGAACCGGTGCTCGAAGTTTAAAAGTAGTTTTTAAACTTCCTTTTAACTTTTAAAAGGTTTAAAAGTAACTCTTTTAAAAGGTTTAAAAGTAACGCTCGAAGTTTGAAAGTAACTTTTAAACTTCCTTTTTAACTTTTAAACTTCCTTGAAAATTCATTAGTGCATCTACGTAGAGAATTTAAAATGCTGCAAATGATTACACAAAGGTTCATTACTTTTATATATAGATAGATATAGATATATACAAAGAACACAGCTTTGCATTGCCACCATCTACCTACCACATACCTACTTCACAATCAAGTTTATTTAGAAGAAAAAAACGCTTCACACTCATTTCGAAGAAAAAGGGAGTTGAGGTTGCCCTAATTATTAGGAAATTTGATTTCTGGTTGCTAAGGACGCAAAACCGAGTACAACTTGAAGAAACGAACTACGATCGCATTTGGGTCAACTAAAATTTGAACGGAGATTAGGCCTCTTGCGATTCACACTCGTGTTTCTGATTTATCGTAAGTCCAATCCTCAAGATCTCTTAGGGACCGCACGGTTGCGATTAGTCGTATAGAGCTCTGGGTGGTCTCATTCAATTCTAAAAATTCAATACTATCTTAAATTGATGAAAAAACGATACCGTTTAATCAAATTTTTTAAGATATATCTTATTTTCCAACCCTTAGAAGTGACTGACATCAACCAAAAGCTTCGGGGCACAACTAGACCCCAAAATGTAGCTCATATACCAAATTTCATCAAAATCGGTCCATGGTGGCAAAGGAAAGTACGCCGGACGGACGGCCAAATTTTTGATTCGATTTTCGGATTCTTCATACTTAGAAACGTAAACACAAAACAAATTTTGAGGGGCGGTAAAAAAAAGTCTGCCAAGTGGGTGTGGCACATAGCTTCCTCGTATCCATAACCCGATTATATAGATGATCCGATGCATAGAAGTTAATCTCAAAACACCAATCTCTAAGTACCTTTCACTACCCTCATAGGGGACCATCTACACGCCGATAGGGACAATCCTAGAAAAATTCATCAAATTCGGATGAAAAATGTAAGTGTTTAAAAATTCAATACTATTTAAAATTGGTGAAAAAACGATACCATTATTTCGAGAGTTTTCGAGCTAGGGCACTCTTGAAAATTTCAACCCTTAATTTTCACCCCTTAGAAGTGACCTACATCAACCAAAAGCTTCGCGGCACAACTAGACCCCAAATGGAGCACATATACCAAATTTGAACGAAATCGGTCCAGTGTTGCTAAGAAAAGTGCGGCGTACGGCGGACGGACGGAAATTTTTTTATTCGATTTTCGTATTCTACGTACCTTGAAACGTAAACCATCAAATTTTGAGGGGGTGTTAAAATTTTTTTTTTCTTGCTCGATTCCAAAGGCTTATTATTGAAAATAATAAACTAAAAATCTGGATGAAAACTTCAAAAAAGTAGATGGTAAAGCTGGCCCTTCCTACGCTTCTGGTGCGCACTAACTTATGACAATGACATACGTAAATATTTTTGCCTTTCACCTCTTGTATGAAGTTACCAAAATTATAAATAATTGATTTTTCAGAAGTGAATTTTCATTTCCATGTTCGTGAATCCCACCCTGTCAGGCAGTAGGAGGGTTGGGCATCTAGCGCTCAGCAGACTGCCCAGCTCTTACGGCTTATAACTTTCAATTTGGGACCCCTTTGGTTTCTGGAACCCCATAGTGTTGCATATCAAACTCATTTGTACAAAACGGAGATTTTAACAGTACCAAAAAAATTTTTTTTTTTTTTGGTCAACCTATTTTTTGACTCATGAAGGCCCTTAAGTGGCTGTACCTACCTTGTTGAAATGATTACTGGATTCCTGTCTGGCTTTAGTGAAGAGACCCTGTATAAAGGGAAAAATTCATTAAAAATGTGAAATTGGAAAAAAGAAACTGGTCTTGATCTTCACGTGTTGGTCCACTGATTACCTGAAGATCCACTGGGTTAATCACTTAAGCACCTGTTCGATCCATATCGATGTTGTCGAAGGAACCAATGCCGTTTCAATGGCATTTCGAAGGCGCTGAGGCCATCTAGTGGCAAAGACCTTGAGCTCGAGGATTCAACAATGGAATCAGAAGTGTTTGCGTAATAATACATTGATTGTCACGAGCCTTGGGGGATCCCTAAGTGGAAAAGACCGGTTGTCGAAAAAGGTTGAGGGGCTGCTCGTCTTTTGAAGGATCCGTCACTGTGCGTTGTCGAGTTGTTATAAAAATTAAAATAAAACGGGCCAAATAGGGTACGTAATATAATTTTTCAGAGTTTTTCCTTCTAAGTTGTTAAAAATAAATTGTATTGAAAGTAAAAAAAAATTTTTTTTTAAATCATTACGAGTATTTGTATTTATGACGAGGATTTCCAGTTTAAAAAATTATGAGTATACTTGCAATAATGAAACAGGCACCAGGAATTTTAAAGGAGAAAACTGTATTAATGAAGAGTATTTTACAAGAAAAGATTCGTACCTACTTTTTGGTGAACCAGATTTTTAGAAAGTTTACCTGGACTTTACCTTCGACTTTACATGGACTTTATCTGGACTTTACCTTGACCTTATCAGGACTTCATCTGAACTTTACCAGGACTTTAACTGGACTATACCTACCTGGAATTTACCTTCGACTTTACATGGACTTTATCTGGACTTTACCTTGACCTTATCAGGACTTCATCTGAACTTTACCAGGACTTTAACTGGACTATACCTATCTGGACTTTACCTTCGACTTTACATGGACTTTATCTGGACTTTACCTTGACCTTATCAGGACTTCATCTGAACTTTACCAGGACTTTAACTGGACTATACCTACCTGGAATTTACCTTCGACTTTACATGGACTTTATCTGGACTTTACCTTGACCTTATCAGGACTTTATCTGAACTTTACCAGGACTTTAACTGGACTATACCTATCTGGACTTTACCTTCGACTTTACATGGACTTTATCTGGACTTTACCTTGACCTTATCAGGACTTCATCTGGACTTTACCTTCGACTTTACCTGGACTTCATCTGAACTTTACCAGGACTTTCGCTGGACTATACCTATCTGGACTTTATCTGAACTTTACCAGGACTTTAACTGGACTATACCTAGGTACCTATCTGGACTTTATCTGAACTTTACCAGGACTTTAACTGGACTATACCTAGGTACCTATCTGGACTTTATCTGAACTTTTCCATGACTTTAACTGGACTATACCTATCTGGACTTTATCTGGACTTTACCTTGACTTTACCTGGGTTTGGAAAAGGGTTAATTTGGTTTGGAAAAAGATTAATTTAGTTTGGAAAAGGATTAATTTGGTTTGGAGAAGGATTAATTTGGTCTAGAAAAAGATTAAGTTGGTTTGGAAAAAGATTAATTTGGTTTGGAAATGCTAAGTATACAGGGTGTCTACACTTTCGATGGGCATAACTTCAGGGTTCGATTCTACAAGGTATTTCCAACAAAAAATGTCTCTTAGCAATTTTCTTTTAACCCACTCAAAATTCCTTTTTTTTTCACTTTAAAGTTTTTCTCCGCGTTTTCGACCTTACGGCACTGATATGGTCATAACTCCCTTATTTCTCCTGAAAATTCGATTCTGACTACACCGTTAGAAAGAGCGTTAAATTCCTAAGCTACCTAGTGCAAAATCAAAATTTTTCAGCAATAAAATAGTTCCAAAAAATCAAGTCAAAAAGCCAACTTTAAAAAAATTTTGAAACTTGACTTTCTTCGACCAAAGTTTTCACTCTAAATCCCTGCCCATTTCGATGGGCGCTCTTCGGAGAAAACATGCTCAAATTGTCAGCTTTTCAACGGTCTATCAATTTTTCTTTTTAACAGTCAAATTGGAAGAGTAAATGAAGTTTGAATGCCAAAAAACGTGTGTTTTACATGAAAATCCAGTGTTTTAAGCGGTTTATGGTCCCCCTCGACCTCAAGATGGCTTGACGATTTTGGTATCATTTCCTATGTAATTTTTCACGCTGAATCCAATGGTGATACTTCCGAATGATTCCGACTGCTAGAAAGTGGATTTTTCGAAGAAAACCTTCGTTTTTCGTACATAAAATACGCATTATTCGTAGATATAGTCGTGAGCATAAAGTAACACCTTTCTACTCAATAAAAACACCGAATTTATAGCTGATTGAAGGTTTTGTTGAGTAGAAAGGTGTTACTTTATGCTCACTACCATATCTACGAATAATACGTATTTTATGTACGAAAAACGTAGGTTTTCTTCAAAAAATCCACTTTCTAGCAGTCGGAACCATTTGGAAGTATCACCATTGGATTCAACGTGAAAAATTACACAAGAAATGATACCAAACTCGTCAAGCCATCTTGAGGTCGAGGGGGACCATAAACCGCTTAAAACACTGGATTTTCATGTAAAACACACGTTTCTTGGCATTCAAACTTCATTTACTCTTCCAATTTGACTGTTAAAAAGAAAAATTGATAGACCGTTGAAAAGCTGACAATTTGAGCATGTTTTCTCCGAAGAGCGCCCATCGAAATGGGCAGGGATTTAGAGTGAAAACTTTGGTCGAAGAAAGTCAAGTTTAGAAAATTTTGTAAAGTTTGCTTTTTGACTTGATTTTTTGAAACTATTTTATTGCTGAAATATTTTGATTTTGCACTAGGTAGCTTAGGAATTTAACGCTCTTTCTAACGGTGCAGTCAGATTTGAATTTTCAGGAGAAATAGGGGAGTCATGACCATATCAGTGCCGTAAGGTCGAAAACGCGAAGAAAAACTTTAAAGTGAAAAAAAAAGAAATTTTGAGTGGGTTAAAAGAAAATTGCTAGGAGACATTTTTTGTTGGAAATACCTTGTAAAATTGAACCCTGAAGTTATGCCCATCCAAAGTGTAGACCCCCTGTATAATAGCCATGTGTTTTGGTACCTGAAGCATTCCACTGGCATTCCGTGTGTAACGTGAGATCGGTATCAATTTTATTCGCCTTGACTGTACCCAACTTGTGGCAATTAGACCTATTTGTTCATTTTTAGATGCGAAGACTCGAATTAGTGGCGGAGGGGAGTCTTCCACGTTGATGTTTGTCTGAGGAAGGGAGACGGCCGCGTTGGCCTCCCTCCTCGCCTCCTTCCAGGTGCTGCAGAGACAGTCACCTCTCGGACGCCGTCCGATCCTCTTCAGCGGGGTCGTGTTGTACTTCTATCCGGCGTTGTTCGCGATCGCTGTGTTGTTGTCAACCGTCTTCCTTCCTGACTCGACAGCTAAACGAAGGTATACCTTATCCATGTATTTGGGCATTAGTCAACTAATAATTAGCTATTTATCAGTTAATCTTTCAAGTATAATAGATAAATCAGCTTATAGCTTTTTTTAATAGCTAAAAGATAAATTTAGGTATTAGCTGTTGAGAAACAGCTAAAATTTCCAGCTAAATTAGCTACCTAGTCGAGACGTGTAGCTTACAGCTTTATCTGCGGTGATGTAGCTCTCAGGAGACCACCCAGAGCTCTGTAGGACCAACCGTTCGGTCCCTATGAGAACTTGAGGGTTGAACTTATGATAAATCAGAAACACGAGCGTGAATCGCAGAAGAGGTCTAATCTGACCGAAATGCCTACTTTCTTCAAAATGCCATTCTTCGACTTCAGTTTTGCGTCCTTAGCAAATCTGTGTTCTTTGCAGGCGAGTGATCTAGGCAGAAAAAAATAAACCGTTGTGTAATGATTTGTAGCTGTTGAGGTTTTCGGTGGAAATTATCCTCTTTCACACATCAAAGAATACGATAGAGGATAATGTTCATACGGATATATTCGAAATCTGCGTGAAAATTTTTATCAGGAAACATCAAAATTGTCATCCTTCGAAAATAGTCAAAAATGAGTTGAATAGGCATTTTTGAAATTGACTCATCAACTCAAGCTGCAGGATTGAAATTTTTTGGAGTCCGCCTGCACAGCAATCCATCAACTTTCCTTTGTTAGACGTGTATTTTCATGTTGCATGCCAAACCTAAGACTACGGGCCAACATTTCAGACGTCAATCTGTGAATCCATATGGACCCCAAAAATTTTAGTTTGTGGCAAATCGTCTGCACCAGTGGCTTTGAAGTGGCAGACCTCCGTTAATAAGTTACAATTTTCTCTTAGTATCTTGGTTGAAAATTTCAGTCTTCTACCAATGAGTCCATTTTTAGACCGTTAGCCTAATGAGGATAGTTAATTACCTGAGTAGTGAATGTTCATGAAGTGTTTTAACTATTTAAGGTAGTGTTCAATTTCTACTAACGAATGAAACCACCCAGACCATCATAAATAGAGATGATTGTGCGTTATGTAGTGAAATTTATCAGAAGACGTGGTTCCCAGCCAGGATAGGTTCCTTATAGCCTCTAAAAACCCAAATCACCTCCCCCCTCACCTGCCATTGGTCCTTAGAAGGTTATTGACTGCTGTCTCTCCCTCAGAATATTGTCTCAGTTACTCTATTTTGGATTAATGATGAGTCAGAAACATGAGTGTGAACCGCACGTAAGAGGGGCAAAATCATACTCATGAATATGATTAAGATTTTTAATCACAGGAATATGTTTCTGTGATTATGAATAAGATTAAATTTGTATTCACTCACTATTAGTATGGTTAAAATCATAATCACGGAGTATGATTAAAAGTACATTGTTAATCACAGGAAATCTGTGATTAATCACAGGAATGATAGGAATAAAATGAGGAATTTCACCATGTCGGAATTTCCTATTTTTGACCCCAAAATCGGATTCAGCACCTCGAAAAACCCCCGACGGCAAACATTCAGCCCGAACTTCCTAATTTACGAATAAACAAAACAGTGTAGAAAATATGAATGTTTAAAAAAACCGGGAAAATGACGTCATCCTGGAATAGTTCATTTACGGCCGCTTGAAGCGCTGAGATCGAGAAATCTATAGTCCCCAGATGCAAAATTTCACGAAACAGTAAAGTTCGAAATCGAAAAACTGAAGAAAAAAATAGAAAAAGCAAGATGGGGAAAATTAGGTTTCCCCTGTTTTTGTTTGATAACTTTCCTCTTAGAAAACACGATTTCGTCGTCCCAATGGGCAACACTGGAGACGGCGATCCGAACAGCCCAATCAGCGAGCGTTCCCGCTGCACGTCCGTTTTCCCGGTTAGTTTTGAAATCAAACATTTTGATTGTCTCCCAAAAATAACAGGAGACTTATTTTCCGAAATCAGCCCGATTGTCATCTATCCCACACCATTAACTATTCAGGAAAAATGCAAACAGAATTCGGTGAAATTCCTCATTGTATTCACGCACTATGAGTATGATTGAAAGCATAACCACAGAAAATCTGTGATTAATCACAGGAATGATAGGATTAAAATTGTATTCACGCACTATGAGTATGATTGGAAATCTGTGATTAATCACAAGAATGATAAGATTAATTATTTTTTTAAATCGTGATTAATCATAGGATTCTGTGACACTTTATGGAATTTTTTAAAATTAATCATGGACATTTTTTGATTAATCATGAAAAATTTGTAATTAATCATAGAATTCTGTGATTAATTATGCATTTTTTTTAATTAATCACAATTTAAAAAATGATTAATCCTATTATTATTGTGATTAACCCTGGAATGGAATCGTCACCCGATGTGTGCTTAATGGAAACGTCAGGTGTAATTTTTACACCAGTCAGAAAACATCAACATTCAACCTATTTCGTCAGCTCTCTGCATTGATTTACACTTTTTTCATTCAAATATAGTTCTCTACTACATTTGTGGCCGTTCTCGAGATGATTATTGCCTCTATACTACTAAAATGAGGGGATTCTGAGCCAATTCTCTTTGCTTTCTCTATTTTCCCTTGATTTCTATTCGTTTTCTTGGGCTCAATATCCAAGTTCAATACTTCTGCTGATTTCAATAGCAAAAGGGGTACTGCCAGGTGCTACTACCAGTCCAATAAATAGTTTTTCAACAATGAACACATTTTTATTTTCAAGCTCGTATTACAAAATATAACTCAACAGTTTTCCTCTCAGTCTTTCAAGGTATTTGACAAGCTAGAAAAAGTAACCTCCAACAATGAAAATCACTTCAAAGGAACAGGAAAGCAAATTGCTTCGTATTGATAGACTCGGAAGCAATAGAAGATTTAGGAATATTACTGTGTTTTTTTTTATATACGGCTGTTTTGTGAAACAAAAATGATGTTATTTCGACACCATGAATGGGGCAGGGAATGGAAACGTGGTGTGAAAATTACACCGTTCTACCTACTTTATTGGAAACGTTGTAAAAATTACACCATGAGTTCAGTTTACAGACCTGTGAGAGACAACAGCGACAAACTCGGTGGCAGAGGGCATGCGCGACTGAAAGGGGACACCCTAGGGATAGCATAGGTGGGGCGGTGCCATCCCGCCCTTTTTGCTAGTGGGGTGGGCGACTGTTTCAAGGCCACAGGTGTAAAATTTACGTGACGATTCCATTCCAGGGTTAATCACAGATTTCCTGAGAATATGACATTAATCATAAATACTTACAGTGCGTGAATAAACGTTTAATCCTATCATTCCTGTGATTAATCACATATTTCCTGTAATTAAAAATCTTAATCATATTCATGAGTGTGATTTCGCCAAACACTGTTCGCTGAAGGAAGTTATTTAAATTTCAGCTGATCAATAGACAACCTTTTTTTGTTTCCTCGAATAGAATTTCATGTTGCATTAATGGAAAAGCCGTGTTCCTCGCATACGTTAGATATTTACAGAATAATAATAAACCGTTGAATAGCCAATAATTTTCAGCGTTTAATATCCTCACTTCACATGTCAGTTTTACAATGTGGACAGTTGTTCATGAGACGGTCATAAATTTAAAGGTAGTGACTGGCGAATAGAAGAGTACATTTGAATATTTGCATTAACAAAATTATTTTGAAAATTCGCTGTGATCAAGTTTTTCAAGTGAGTGTGGTGGGGGGAGCGGTAGCGGGGTATGGCAAACGTTTTGTGAGCGAAAGTCCTATACAAGTTCATTCTATCTGACTTTCCTCCCAAAACCCCTACGAAGAGCTAGATGAAATTTATATTAAATTCCTGATTCGTTTAATATGTACTTTATATTAAGTTTTGCATTTTCATAACCTCCAGAAAATATTTCCTGAAGGCGTAAATTAGCGTGAAAACTGAAAGAAATAACCATTTTCCGGTTTTCTACCGGCGAGGGAAGTAGTGACAAGCCTTGCACTAGATGTTTTCATCTCGGTTTCTTCGATTAGTTTTAAAGAACACAAATCGTCGAGAAGGCTCAGGCATTGAGTGACGAAAGTGCGTTTTGCGTCATCTCGTTTCACAAAGCGGGCGAACCGACCTGTTCGGTGTTTCCGTTATCACAAGATCTCTCAGCGATATTCGACGGAAGCACATGAGAATTTTCCCAAGGGGTGTACGAATTCTCAAAATTAAAACGTATCGC
Organism: Apolygus lucorum; assembly: GCA_009739505.2. Classification (NCBI taxonomy): domain Eukaryota; kingdom Metazoa; phylum Arthropoda; class Insecta; order Hemiptera; family Miridae; genus Apolygus; species Apolygus lucorum. The sequence continues at coordinate 65,453,125 of CM019178.2, forward strand.
TTTGAAGAAATGAATATGTTAAAATCCCCAACTAGGTAGGTTATTTAAATTCAATTAATTAAAAATCTGCCAAGTTGGGTGGACAACAAGGACCATTCTTTTGGTTCGAAAATTATTAAGCTAATCAGAAACATGAACTTGACGATCACGTTGTTGGCTCCCTTCATGTAAAACGATTAAACATTTTCACAATTGATTTTTCAAAATATTTTTCTTCTGATTGGCTTGCTTTAAGAGTAAAAAAAAATTTTTTTGAAAAAAAAAATCGATTTTAAAATTAATTTACAAGTTATCTATGAATACATAGGGTTTGAATTACTTCAAAATACCTACATGTAACCTACATGTTGAAATATTAGTTTATATAATCATCATATTGTAGATGTACAATAATTTTTCCCTTCTCGTCTGAGAAAGTGATGGAAAAATGGATGAGTGATCTTTATTGCTTTCTGACGTGCACCCAGCTATTTGTCGGAACCACTTTTTTAGTTTCGTTTACTTGGGTTAAACACACAAACGGTGGATACAGCTTTCGTACAAGTACGCAACCACGAGAGACATTTTATGTCTTATGTTTAATAAATTGAGAGCTTTCCAATGAGTGGTGAACGATTTCTGTGGGGTGGAAAATGAGGAAGTTAGTTTTCCCTAGGAACGATTGGTTGTACGTGAAAATCATCAGAAATTTCCGCGTAACGCTCCCCTCGTAACGCTCCCCGCGTGACGTTTCATTTATGTGCCATAGTAAAGACATAAAATGTCAAAAATATTTTAAAATTAATTTGCACAATGTACTGTATCGATTGCTCCAATAATTATTTGAAAAGGACATTGGGAAGTAGGCTAAAAATACGTTCAAAGTCGGGTATCTCAATGTATAATGCAGCTGATTAGTTTATTAAGGGCGTCTCCGAAGGATTCAACATCAATGTAAAGTGTGTTTTTGGTCTCACAATTGTCATAATCAGCAATAGTTAATGATGATTTTCTCTCGGAATGTGATGGGGAGGAAGCTGAGGCAGGAGTACTAACCATATTCACTTCTTCTAGGTTCACATCAGGGACATGCTCCACTACAGAGTTGTCCAGGTCCTTCTGAGAAGTTCTTGGACGAACGGATTTATAGAAAAACGCCTACCTAGTGGTATCCTAACAATTCTTTTGAAAATACGTTTTGATCTCGGCATTTTGTCAGCAAAAATAACGAAGAACGAGTTCACTACACGACAACAACAAATAACACGGGAATGTTTAAAAAGCAAGGTTATGATAACAAAGCCACTCAGAAGGTTTCTTTGAATCATGGGAGGTTTAGATAATACATGATCACTCGAAAACCACAGGTTTTAGACAAAAACAACGACATGACAGGAAAGCTTGAATTTCGAAAATTCGCCTGAAAAATTGCATTTGCATCACAAGAGTACCTTTTTCTCTGGCTCTAATCAATAAAATTAAATGCAATTTTTGCCATGCGTGTACCAACTATCGGTACACATTTAATTCAGACAACTATTGAATGACTATTGAATGGAAGTGCTCTTCCAGGCGTCTCCAGCATTCGAGGAGATCTTCTTCACACCTCAGATCACTGTTCAGCTGAGTGAGCTCCAAAGCCATTTTCAATCCTATTGAATGGAAGTGCTCTTCCAGGCGTCTCCAGCATTCGAGGAGATCTTCTTCACTCCTCAGATCACTGATCAGCTGAGTGAGCTCCAAAGCCATTTTCAATCCTATTGAATGGAAGTGCTCTTCCAGGCGTCTCCAGCATTCGAGGAGATCTTCTTCACTCCTCAGATCACTGATCAGCTGAGTGAGCTCCGAAGTCATTTTTAATCCTATTGAACGCAGGAAGCTGAAATTTGAGAGGGAAGGTCAAGGGAGAATACAGATGGTGGTCGGTGCTATTGATGGAGAACCAGTGATCTATACAGAAGGGTGATCTATACAGAAAATAATAAACCTTTGAGCAATGATTTGCAGCGTTTTTGAAATTTGTAACAGATCTGGAAAAATATTTTTTTTAAAGTCAACATTTCACTAGAGTTTTTTATTGTTTGTGTAATATGGCACCAATTTTTGTGAATGCAGTATTTCCAGAAGTTGTCTGACTATAATGCCTATAAAAACTCCTAAAACAGTTACATCATAGTACCTATAACAACTCCTAAAAATTTCAAATCGATATCTTCAGTAGAGGAGAAAAAGATACTTGAATATGGCCACTTTCTAGGCGTTTTTCGATATGAAAACCAAATTTCCTTCTACTCTTAAGTCTTCAGCAACTATCTTAGCCTAAGTCCTTATTGTCGGAAGACTCTTCAGGGAAAGTAATTCTCCTTGGGTTTCTCCACCTACGGCTGGGAAGAGCAGCGTTATAATCAGCTTTCACCGCAGTTTTCATTGTTTCTGACGAAGTGAGGGTCAAGCAGTCTATTGTTGGACAAGTAGACGTTTCCACATAAGTACTTGAGAGAAGACATCGACGTTGGAATACGTTTATGATTGAATAGTATTAATTATTATATTATAGTATCTTTCACACTGATGAAAATTACCTACGTACTAAAACTTATTCAAATTTAAGCTGATCAAGTTCAAATAAGTTACCTACTTATTATACAGCATGCTCGTATTTTCGGCATTCCCAAATTTAAGTAATATTTTCGATTAACCCATTTCAAGCCAAGGGTAGAAATAACAGAGTAGTGAGAGGAGGAGGATGAACTGTTTTACAGGATAGCGGCCGGAATAAGGCATAATTAAATTATATTTTCGCTCTGAATAATTGGTATAATTAGAGTATTTTACATTTTATTGGGATTTAAGAAGTCTCAGTCTACCAAACCGATGTGATTTATCCAATTCATTGTTGTTAGTGAAATGTAAAAATATATTTTATGGACCGGAATCCGTTTCGACTCGTGGCCCAGAACGCTCAATCGCCCAGGATCGAATAGCACCATAATCATGCTTTCGGAAAGTCGAAGAATTTTTGACGATTTCAGGAACAGCTTTTCCTAAGCTTCTTTTAGGAAGATTTTCCACTATTTTCAATATTAGAAAAAAGGCGATGCGAAAACGCATCAGTGACCGAAAATGGGTTAAAAAATAACTAAAAATTGAAATGAAAATGCAATAGACAGATTTCTGACGGCAAATAAACGATTTTTAAATTTTAGGAAACGTTTTCCAAGATATCATGGACTTTTGAGTGACCGTTAAAAACTGTCACAATGGACCAACCATGGTCTAACGGCTAATCCCGAAGCCAAAAAAGATCTATTAAAATGATTATCGAATGCAAATTATCGAATCTTTGGTTATTTTACTGTATAGGTCGCCCACCTGCATAGAACGCGGCTTTTCCATCAATACTACTTACGAGCAATGACTTCGCTACCTGAGGGCCACGACTGCCTTCATTGCGAAATTTGATACTCCTTGATACTCTGATAACGTATAAAATCGGGGATACAAGGCAAAATCCTAACACAATCTACGATCCGCCATTAATTTTCTCGATTCCGAGCAGATAACCATAATTAACTCATCCAACCCCAGTCCTCTGTAGGGTTACGTAACCCAGGTAATCTTTTCGATTGTCTCGAAAAATAATCGATTCTACAAGTTTTTTGAACGCAATTTTCCTTACCAGGGTTACGTAACTTAAAATTCAACCTTGGGGTTGAATTTGTTTTTTGAACCTGCTTTAAAATTGAGGCAGAACTACCTAATTCATGAAAAATAACGAATTACGGGTGGAGTCTCTTTTTCAAGGGTTTATTTCCTCAAAGGTACATGTTTCGGCGAAACATCGTCGCCTTCATCAGCCTAAAATACATTATATAAGTTACATATAGTTAAGATGAAATAAAATTAAACTAATATAATATAAATATAAATAAAATTATATACATAATATATAATAATAATAACACATATATAATCTAATTCTAAACTGCATAGCAGTTTTTGTCAATGTTTCATTTTATATTTATTTTAACTGACCTTTGAACATCATTCTGGGGATATAACTTGTTGCATTTATGATTAGCGTGGCTGGTGGAGTGAAGGGAGTGGGCATGAGATGAATATTCAAAAAACAAGAAGGTAGATCTATAGTAAAAATGCAGATAGTGATTTTTATTAATAACCAGATTTGATATATAAATTTAAAAATTGGTAGAATAAAATAAAAACACGACTTTAGGGTTGAAGAACCGGTGAGGGCGCCCTCCATGAATAATAATGGACGAGAAATCATAAAAGCAACAAGTTATATCCCCAGAATGATGTTCAAAGGTCAGTTAAAATAAATAAATAATGAAACATTGACAAAAACTGCTATGCAGTTTAGAATTAGATTATATATGTGTTATTATTATTATACAGGGTGTCCCCGAAAACGTTCCCCCCCATGCTAAAATCGTCCAGGTAGTGGTAAAAGAAAAATTTTTTTTTGAATCTTCATGATTTTTCCCAAGGATCTCAAATATGACCACGGTTCGCATTGCGCACGTGCGCAATCGTGCGCAACGCACACCAACTTCGTTTTTTCAAACATTCTACGTGAAATTTCATGAACATTTCACCCCTCAACCGATTTTTTTTGTTGCGCGCAACCCGCTCAGTGCGCGCTCAAAGATGCGCAACCGCAAGGTTGTGTCAAAATGTACATGTACGAAGTACCTAAGTGTGACACATGATATTTTAGTATTTTTTTACGCTGAATCACGTGGTGATGTTAGTTTCTTGATTTTACTGCATTTTTATCAAATTATCGACGAAAAATGAACTTTTAAAAAGGAAAATTGCATTTTTTAAGGGCAAAACCACCCCGTCTACTTAAAAACTTTTTTCCAAGATAATCAAAAAAAGATTTTAGACTTTAAATTTTAGATTTTAAAAGAGAGTAGACAAGACGGGGTTTTCATTACAAGTAGAGAGTCCTTGTGAAATTACTAGTGAAGAGTCCAGTGTGATAAACAATCGTTTTGACATGGATATGTCTTTTGGCTGGGGGTCAAGGAATTTTTCGCGGCACTTTTTTTTTATCACAAAAAATGCAACGCTGCAACCAGTAAACAACATCATAGCTGCATATCGGTAGCTGTGAAGCAAGGTTCTCTAGAATACTGCAATAAATTACGTGCGATCGGAGATTTTTTTTTTAAATGTCAAAACATAAATTTCAATTTATTAACAAGGATGAAGTTAACGGATGGGCAAAGAAGATGCGTAATGAGTGAAAATGCAATTTTCCTTTTTTTAAAGTTCATTTTTCGTCGATAATTTGATAAAAATGCAGTAAAATCAAGAAACTAACATCACCACGTGATTCAGCGTAAAAAAATACTAAAATATCATGTGTCACATTTAGGTACTTCGTACATGCACATTTTGAAACAACCTTGCGGTTGGCGCATCTTTGAGCGCGCACTGAGCGGGTTGCGCACAACAACAAAAATCGGTTGAGGGGTGAAATGTTCATGAAATTTCACGTAGAATCCGAATCTGCAATAAAAAATGGGGGGTCTCATTTGAAAAAACGAAGTTGGTGTGCGTTGCGCACGTGCGCAATGCGCACCGTGGTCATATTTGAGATCCTTGGGAAAAATCATGAAGATTCAAAAAAAAAAAATTTTCTTTTACCACTACCTGGACGATTTTAGCATGGGGGGGAACGTTTTCGGGGACACCCTGTATATTATGTATATAATTTTATTTATATTTATATTATATTAGTTTAATTTTATTTCATCTTAACTATATGTAACTTATATAATGTATTTTAGGCTGATGAAGGCGACGATGTTTCGCCGAAACATGTACCTTTGAGGAAATAAACCCTTGAAAAAGAGACTCCACCCGTAATTCATCAATATGGTCACTCCATATACCCACCAATGAAAAATGACGAAAACTTGTAAATATGTACTGGAGTTTGAAGATTTTATGAAATAGGCAAGTAAAACTAGTAAATTGTGAGTCACTGGTGGGAGTCAGTGGCTCTTGAACGTTTCGTCGATTGACGTTCTAATTGGACCATCGAGAGATAAATTTCCCTTTCGATGTGAGGAATCCTTAGAGGGGGACTTCAGAGGTTTCCCTGACCCGAAAAAACATCACGTGAACGTCATTTCAGTTGTTTACTAGTCAGCATTAATTTAAATTAGATGACGAGGCAAGTGAACACCACCATATTTGCTTGCTCTTACTTTCTTACAAACACCGCTTGGAAATTATCTTGTCTGTTCTGGGTAATTTACATTTTTCTCAATATTGATGAGTTCGCAGGGGCTACCAGGGGTTCTGGTAGTTTAGTTTTTGGACGGCTTCCAAGTTACGCACAGGCTGGGAGTCACGTGGTTTTAATCCGATCACGCTCCCTTTCTGTGCTCACCTTCTCTTGGAAAATGATATTGAGGTTGCGTGGATCTTATGATTCATTAGGAAATCCCAACAAGCTTGACGTATCTTATGAATCATTCGTTTTATTCATATTTACACAAGAAATAGGAAGACAAAAACGCAGTTTTCCAAGGACTTCTCCTGTGATCCAAAATTCAAAGAGGAGATCACGGAAAGAAATAGTTTCTGTCCACAATGTCGATTTTAGACTATGGAAGGTCAATAAAATTGATTTTATTTTCAGAAAATAAGCGCGTTAGTCCCAAGGCTGTTGATAGCGAATGCGCATCCTTGAAACGGCAATCTCTCAGTTTCCAAAATTACTCGAATTAGGAATGTTTGAGTGTAGCTTCGGAAACGATTGAAGATAAATTAACTTCATTGTATTCGGATCAATAGGAGTCATGCTCATGGTAAAACACAAAAAAAAAAATCCTAGAAAATTTCATCAAATTTGGATGAAAAATGTAAATGTTATGGCTGTTACAAGGATTTTACGTTTGCGCATGCGCAGAGGCTTCTGTAAATTTTAAGGGCTTGATTTTCATTGGGGACCATCTACAACCTAATCTGCGTAATCCCTAAAAACGTCTGCCAAGTGGGTGTGGCACATAGCTTCCTCGTATCAATAACCCGATTATATAGATGATCCGATGCATAGTTAATCTGAAAATAGTTAATCTGAAAACTCTCTCTAAGTACTTTTCACTACCCTCATAGGGGACCATCTACACGCTAATCTGGACAATCCTAGAACATTTCATCAAATTCGGACGAAAATGTAAGTGTTATGGCTGTTACAAGGAATTCACGTTTGCGCATGCGCAGAGGCTACTGTAAATTTTAAGGCCTTGATTTTCATTGGGGACCATCTACAACCTAATCCACGTAATCCCTGAAAATTTTCATTGAAATCGGGTAGAAAATGTGGAAGTTATGGCCGTTACAAGGAATTCCCGTTTGCGCATGCGCAGTCGCTTCTATCAGTCCGGGGATTATTATTTCCGTAGGGGACCATCTACAACCTAATCCACATATTCCCTGAAAATTTCATTGAAATCGGGTTGAAAATGCGAAAGTTATGGCTGTTACAAGGAAATTCACGTTTGCGCATGCGCAGTCGCTTCTATCCGTCCGGAGGTGGTGATTTTCATAGGGGACCATCTAAATACTAATCTGTAACAGCCCTGATAATTTCATTGAAATCGGATGAAAAATGTAGAAGTTATGGCCGCTACAAGGAATTCACGTTTGCGCATGCGCAGTCGCTTCTATCAGTCCGGGGATGATGATTTTCATAGGGGACCGTCTACACACCATCCCGCATAATCCCTGAAAATTTCATCGAAATCGGACAATAACTTTGTATAGTTATGCGCGTTACAAGGAATCTCTGACAGACAGACAGACACACAGAAACGGAACCAAAATTGTTCAGAAAGTTCTAAAACGCAAAACGCGAGTGAAAATTTTGATTTTGGAGAACTTTATTTTTTCATCCTTGAAAAGTGAAAACAAAGCTTCCGCTACCTTGGTAGACTCGGAAGCAAAATGTCATCGAAATCGGGTAGAAAATGTGGAAGTTATGGCTGTTAAAAGGAATTTACGTTTGCGCATGCGCAGCGGCTACTATCAGTCCGGGGGTGATGATCTTCATTTGGGATCATCTACAACCTAATCCGCATAATCCCTGAGAATTTCATCGAAATCGGGTAGAAAATGTGGAAGTTATGGCCGTTACAAGGAAATTCACGTTTGCGCATGCGCAGTGGCTACTATCAGTCCGAAGGTGATGATTTTCATAGGGGACCATCTAATCACTAATCTGTAACATCCCTGAAAATTTCATTGAAATCGGATGGAAAATGTGGAAGTTATGGCTGTTAAAAGGAATTTACGTTTGCGCATGCGCAGCGGCTACTATCAGTCCGGGGGTGATGATTTTCATAGGGGACCGTCTACACACCAACCCGCACAATCCCTGAAAATTTCTTAGAAAGACAGACACACAGGCACTGAACCAAAATTGTTCAGAAAGGTCTAAAACTCAAAACGAGAGTAAAAATTTTGATTTTGGAGAACTTTTTTTTTCGTCCTTGAAAAGTGAAAACAAAGCTTCCGCTTCCTTGGTAGACTCGGAAGCAAAATGAGGAAGTAACTTTTGACATTTTCATGTCTGCTTTGGCACATAAACTGAAAAATCGACACGAAAACTTGCTCACGCGACCAATAAACACTGTGTTGCGTAGAGAACAATCAACTGTTTTCTTATTTTGAAGCTTGGGTACATGAACTAACAAACTCACTCGCTACCTTGTACTATATCACCCACTGTTTCTTAGCTTACCTACAAGTACAATACATACAAATTTCAAGCCTAGACATCGGTCTAGCAAACAAAGCAATAAAGTTCTGATTGTGAAAATAGAAATTTTTGGAGCGACAAATGTTGAAAATTCCGAAATATTAAAATTTGAAAGTCATAACTGGGAAATCTAGGAGTAGGTAGGTACTCACCTGCGAATTCATTGTTTTTCATGAAATTATTTTGTCTCAAAATGAGAGTCAATACTTGGTTGATTCAAGGGAGCTAGGGTCAGGTAGTAAAAGGGTTCTACCAACTCATGTGATGTCACAGTCCAGTCCTGGTCTCGTTGTTGCCTCAAGACGTTTCCTAGAAATCCCAATATGGGATCAGGCTAGTTGTAATGCGAAAGACCTCCCCCCCCCCACCACCAGAGCATGTAGGTACCTGCATGAGCGAATATTCTGAGAAAAGTCTAAATAACTGGTGATTTAAAGCGGGCCCCACACGATCAAACATGCTTGACAAGCATGGTTTGACAAGCCGCGCTTGTCAAGCATGTTTGACGTTTGACGCCGCACCCACACGTTCAAACCAACTGTTTCAACCGCATCCACCAAGCTTCAGTAGCGATTTAGATTACAATTTTTTAGAACAGCTTTTCTTAGTAAAAAATAATCAAAATCAGAGATTTTACCCCAATAAGGGGATCTTCAGAGATGAGAACGATAATTTGGTTAATAATGGAGTATAAATATGAGTATAAATATCGGAGTAGTCCATATCGATAAAAAAGCATCGATAATCGGAGGCAGAATATCGATATTATCGATAATCGTTTTGCATCCCTAATGGAGACTGTGATTCACAGACGCCAACTCGGTGATTCACGGAAACTAACTCTGTGATTCACAGTAAAATTACCCCCTACCACCCTTTTTTCTTGATGGTTTGAAGGTTTGATGGTTTGACGCTCACCCACACGATCAAACTTGGTTGTCAAACCTCATGTTTGACAGCAAATTTTCTGACAGTGACTGAAAACCGTCAAGCGTGCTGTCAAACCTTCAAACCTTCAAACATGACCCCCCACACGATCAAATCTGCTTGACAAGCAAGGTTGGCAAACCATGCTTGTCAAGCATGTTTGATCGTGTGGGGCCAGCTTTACAGCCCTGTTATCTGAGATGCTCAAAGTACAACAAGCAGTGTTGTGGAAACCCTGGGATTCTGAGTAGGGACTCCAAGGGACCAGCACGTGTAGGTCTTAAGCTCCAGGTACCAAGAACCCATCTTTTCCTAGAATCGCCTAGAGGAGCAACCACTTGTGTGAGAACTTGAATACTCTTGGCTCTCTGGACTGAATAAGAAACAAAAGTACATTCATACAGCATGAGATAATGAGCGAATTTTCATTGAAATCTAGTATGGTTTTTTCACAGACAACACTGGAGATTAGAACGCTCCAAAACGGATTTCAATTACTTTTTTTTCTCAAAAACTCATAAAACTATCAGCAATAAGAAATTCTATTGTGTAGGTATGTATTAGGTATTTTAAACAATTTAATTCTTATAGAAGATTAAAACTGGCACTTATGTACTCAGATCCCCGGTATAGGAAAATTACAACATACATTCATATTGGAGAACCAACCAATTCTGGTGGAGCTCACCAACAGGGTTGTAAGAAGCTAAAGGAGACGTTGTGAAGGGGACTCACATGGGAGACCTGACTAAATTGTGTAACAAACCGGTCTTCTCAAATTTCCAAGGTGGGGATTTCACACTGCTCAGAGTTTTTGCATATAAACCTAAGCTTCACCAGGTTCCAGAAAAATCTCTTATTTTTGTTGTTGGATACAATTTAGTAATAATTGTGTGACAAATGTGTATATGTCTTCCCAATGTAAAACCTCACGTGGAGGTTATCAACCAATAAAGCGATAGGTAGGTACCGCATCGTTCATTCTCGTCAAATCTTTTTTCACGTTTTCCGTTTTAATTTTATGCCTCTTTTTCCTATTTATCAATTATTTATTGAGAATACATCAGAGTAACAAATTGCTATTTTCAAATTTCCAAAAATTTCGAATACTGGTAGAAATTTCATGTATGAAATTTCTACCAGTATTCGATATTTTTGGAAATTTGAAAATAGAGGTATACCTCTCAGAGTTTTTGCGTATAAAACCGTACTTCCCCAAACAACCTACATTTTCGTTCGGAATTTTGAAGAAAATTGTAACTCTTTGAATGTTACTAAAAATCGTTTGCTAAGTTGGGTTTGCAGTGAAGTTTCTCAAAGAATCTCTCCCGAAGAATAACATTTACTTATAGAATCTGTTAGTGTAAAAGCAAGAGTACATTCCAGGTAATGATCATAGATTTACTAGCAAGTTAATGTTTTCCTATATTTTGAAAAGCATCAACGAGAATCCCATCCTACTTATTTTGAATATTCTGAATTTGAACCTCCTGGATACGCAGATCTTTAGTCTAAAGCATCTACAAGGTTGACATTGCAGAACCAGCCTGTTCTGGAGGAGCTTCTCATCGGTAGAGAGAAAGCTAAAGGAGACAATGAGAAGGGAACCTCGAAGTGAAAACCTGACTAAATTGTATTAAAAAAAAGCTTTTTCAAATTTCAAGGTCATCGTTTTTTGTGGGAATTTTTCACTTTTCAGGTTTTTTGCAAGCAAAAACAACTTCACCAGGCAGGTAAGTACCTTCTTTCGCTCGGAAATTTGGAGAAAATGTAAATAATAATCGTTTGCTAAACTGGGTGTTTAGAGAAGTTTCCTCACAAAGAAAAATTTTGGCTTATTGCCTGGGTTTCCTAAATTTAAAAAACACCCTGAAAAATATGCTGAATATTAGTCTCTTGTTTCTCTGAGCAATCAACCTCAAAATGTAGACCGCACCCTGAGAATTTTGGCACCAACCGCGACCTTCTAGCGTGAGTAGATAGTTTTCTATGATTTTCCAGTTTCGACCGTTTATGACGTCACAGAGGGCTGGGGGTCCCGCCCAGGCGTGAGGGGCGCGTGACGTCATAAACTAACAGATTCTATGAGTAAATGTTATTCTTTGAGAAACTTCACTGCAAACCCAACTTAGTAAACGATTTTTAGTAACATTCAAAGAGTTATAATTTTCTTCAAAATTCCGAACGAAAATGTAGGTTGTTTGGGGAAGTACGGTTTTATACGCAAAAACTCTGAGAGGTATGGAATCTCTACCAATATTCGATATTTTTGGAAATTTGAAAATAACGATTTGTTACTCTGATGTATCCTCAATAAATAATTGATGAATAGGAAAAAGGCGCTTAAAACAAAAACGGAAAACGTGAAAAAAGATTTGACGAGAGTGAATGATGCGGTACCTATCGCTTTATTGGTTGATAACCTCCACGTGAAAAATGTGCGCATTTTGCAGGAGAATTCTAGTCCTCTCTATTTCCGCAAGAACGATATAAGTCCGCGCGCGCGTGGCAACACTGCCACTTTTTCTCTCAAACCAAAATATTTGGAGTTTCTGAACATTTTCTTTTTTCCCTAATAAAGGTTTTTGATGAAACGACTGCTTGCCTACTTATCTATTCATTCATTTTTCAAATCCTTAAGATAGTAGGAACTATTATTTTCTCCTTCGTGTTACTGATGGTGAAACAAAGAAAACATGGAAATTGAACCAGCAACATAGGCATATAAAAAAAACATTTTAAATGTTCTAGTTGTCAGTTTTTAAACACAGTTCGAAAATAGCTTCATTATTATTATAAAAACAGAAAATTTGATTACCGTCATAAACATGCAAAACGTGTTCACGTCATAATCGTGCAGTACTTGGGCTTCAATGAAAATTCAGCAAGAACCAAACAAGTCACGTTTTGCAACAAGAGGGGGAAAATTCAGGAAAAGGCCTTTCACAAAATTCAGCAGGTTTAGAATTTTCGATTACGGACTTATCTTGTTCTTGTAGGAAACCCCTCAATTGTTTAAAATACCTAATACATACCTACACAAATAAAATTTCTTATTGCTACCTACCTAATGGTTTTATGAAGAAAATTGATTTTTTCGGGTTAGTGAATCATCCTGTTCACTGTCAATAATGCATGAGTAAAGGTTCAATCATGGCTCCCCTCTTGGATCCATCACTTGATCGGTCTCAAATCGTTGGACATTAACTATGCATCAAAAAGTTTTCTGGGACTCGTGACTGCTTGTTGGCGGAACTAGGAAATGCGTTTGGTGTTGGTGCGTATGGTTACAGATTCAGGCTGGTCGATATAAGTCAGCTCGAGCTGCTTAAAATTCACTGAGAGGCCTAGTTTCGAAAAGCGTCGGTCAGTCACGCGAATCTTGTGCTGCAATATGATCGACCGAGCTTGCCATTGTGTTGACGTAGATAGGTACCAACTACTATATTTACAAATTAACTACTGGGTACGAGTGAATTACGTAGTTTTTAAAAAACTCCTTTAAATTTACACCTTGAATGAAAGCTAGGGTAACAGAGAGTACGTTAAGTTTGGATAATCACAAGAGGATATACAGGGTGTCACCCTAACTCGAGGACCAAACTTCAAGGATCGATTTTACAACAAATGTGCAAACTTTTTTGTCTTTTGACTTTTTTTTAAACGCTTTAAAATTATACTTTTTTCACTTATAAGATTTTTTTCGTGTTTTCGACCTTGAGCCATTAAAACGGCCATAACTCCCTCAATTTACTAGATAAACTCAAATATGAGTATGTATAGGTGAATAAATTGGTCAAAGTCAGAAATTTAAAACTTTTTTGAAAATCACCATTTTTCAGGCTGACTCTTCTTATGTAATAAACAGCCGTATCGTCGGGCACTCAACGGAAAAAACTTGCCCAGAATCTCAGCTTTTCAACGGTGTATCATTTTTACCTTTAATTTTGAATACACTCCATAAAATTACGTTTTAAAGTGAAAAATAGGGATTTCTCGTTAAGGAGACACTTGTAGGCTTGGCGGGCTGGCGAGCTATCTTCCATTCTTCCCTCACTCAATCAAAACTCGCTTTGCCTCCAACTCCCAAATACAAATTTGTATCTCAGTCAAATATGAACATAACCAATCAGCAGATACTAGAGACAAATCATATCGGCCTCATATAAGCCGAAATACTGGGTGTTGATCTTTAACCGGATTGTAATCAATTTTTCCCCTTTCGGAACCAAAATCTTTTGAATGGCTTTGAATTCTAGTCTGTGAATCAAAAAGTTCAAGAATTCAAAGCCATTCAAAAGATTTTGGTTCCGAAAGGGGAAAAATTGATTACAATCCGGTTAAAGATCAACACCCAGTATTTCGGCTTATATGAGGCCGATATGATTTGTCTCTAGTATCTGCTGATTGGTTATGTTCATATTTGACTGAGATACAAATTTGTATTTGGGAGTTGGAGGCAAAGCGAGTTTTGATTGAGTGAGGGAAGAATGGAAGATAGCTCACCAGCCCGCCAAGCCTACAAGTGTCTCCTTAACGAGAAATCCCTATTTTTCACTTTAAAACGTAATTTTATGGAGTGTATTCAAAATTAAAGGTAAAAATGATACACCGTTGAAAAGCTGAGATTCTGGGCAAGTTTTTTCCGTTGAGTGCCCGACGATACGGCTGTTTATTACATAAGAAGAGTCAGCCTGAAAAATGGTGATTTTCAAAAAAGTTTTAAATTTCTGACTTTGACCAATTTATTCACCTATATGAAAGGCTTAAAAAGTTTTGTGTCCTAATGAACTGATAGGAAATTTAACGCTCTTTCCAACGGTATACTCATATATTTTATTTATAATATTGAGCAAATATATTTATTATATTTATATATATATATATTTTCTCAATATATTTTTTTTTCTCAATATATTTTTTTCTCAATATATAATATTGAGCAAAATATTTATATATTTTATTTATAAATTCCTTTATACGTTCCTTTCAAGAGTGCTGAAGACCTCGGCCTTAAAAGTAGGACCCAAACTGTTCAAAAGAGTATTTCTGGGTACCTTCCAGGTTATTTTTTTGTAAATCCGAGTTGATGCGAATGCACCACTTATGACGTGTACATAACGTTTCACGGAACCGCTGACCCGCCACGTCAGTCGCGCTACGTGGTTCCCCAGTCCTTGAATTGCTAAACCAGCTCGCGCTCCACAAAGCCTCTGCGTCCAGAAAGGCTACAGTTCTGAACAAAGAGACGAGGAAAGGCCTGTTCATTTAAACCCGAGACCTTTGTATCGGTATTCTCTTTTTCTTACCGTCGAAAATGAGAAGCGGTTGGTTGAGCAATCGAGACCATCCAAGCGTGCGAATTCCCAACTTTCAGATACCTACAATGCAAGGTTGACTCAACCAAGAGATTAGGAATAAATTCACTGCCAAGCAATTGCAGTTCCATCAAGCTTTTGTTTACATATTTTACTGTATTGAGCCTTCAGTACCTTCCCCACAATACAACGAGTGAATCGACGCTCTAAAGCTCCCTAACGGGGACTATGATGACTATTTGAGGGAAACTAAGTCGCAGAAATGTCGAGAGTTGCTTCCGATTCTACCAAGGTAGTGAGGCATTCTTTTCACTCTTCAAAAATACAATGTTCTCCGAAATCGAAATTTTAGAAATTTTCCTACGTTTTAGACCTTTATGAACAATTTTGGTCCCGTGTCTGTCTATGTGTCATGAAAAACCTTGTAAAATCCATAACTCATACATTTGTCATCTCTTATTTATTCCAGAACCATTTAACAATACTTTAAGACTCGATTCTACAACAAATTTCCACTCTTAGCACTTTTTTTAAAAGCAAAAGCCACTTTTTTCAATTTGATGGTTATTTGAGCCCCTGAAAAGCCAAGTGGCATAAGTCATGGAAATCTGTTTTTGAGATAAAGCATTTGTTGCGTCCAGCTTACTGAAAAACTCCCAAATTTATGTTCCCATTGTGATGCCTTCTCTTGGGCTATTCTCGAAGCGCTAGACTTATGCTACTAGGCCAATAAACGAAGCTGAATGTTCATATTACGTTTCCGCACTTATCTCCGTTTCATCCGAAATTTGACTTATGCCACTTGGCTTTTCAGGGGCTCATTTGAAGCACTAAAATTGCCTTAACCCCTTAATTTTCCATTCAAATTCAAATATTATGAAGATAGTTCAATGTACTTAGAGATTGATGTTTTGAGATTTGCTTCCACGCATCAGATCATCTATGCAATCTGGTTATGGATACGAGGAAGCTACGTGCCACACCCACTTGGCCGACTTATTTTCAACCTTGAAAGTGCAAACATTGCTTCCGCTACCTTGATAGTCTAGGAGCAAAAGTTACATTATAAGCGAGATGAAAAAGTTCTGCGTGGGAAAAGTTGTCACAAATTAGTTGTAGAATAAATTCCAGGAATCTCGCTGATTGGTTTCAGGAAAGGTAAAAACCTAAATTTTCATTGAAAAAACACAGTTGGTCGGATTCACACACCATTTCTCCCCTTAAATTTCATATTAAACCTAAAACAACGCTGCAAATTATTTCACAAAGGTTTATTATTTTCCTGTGTAGATCACTCGTCTGCAAAGATCACAGCTTTGCCATTGTCACTATTTATTTATTTTTTGTTTTTGCCTACCAACCAGGTACCTACTAGGGCATTTTTGAACATTTCGACCCTTAATTTCCATTTGGATTCCAAAGTTAGTGCAGCGTACGGCGAACGGAAGGACAATTTTTTATTCGATTTTCGGATTCTACGTACCTTGAAACGTAAACCATCAAATTTTGAGGGGGGTTAAAATTTTTTTTCTTGGTCGATTCCAAAGGTTCATTATTGAAAATAATAAACCAAAATGGTTTACCCTTGGAAAGCTGATGAAATATTGCACGTTTAAAGCTTTTGAGGGGCTCTGAAGAAAACCGTGTTTTAACAGAAAGAAATCAACAAAATGATTGAAAAAAAAAACCACAGAAATTGACAAATTTTTAAATATGAGGTAGTAAGACTATCCTAGCGTACAGCTTTCAGAACTGGTCAAGAGCTCATCATAATTATAGGAAATTTAACGCTCTTTCTAACTGCGTTGACAGATTTGAATTCCGGTGGAAAATGAGGGAATTATGACCATAAAGTGCCGCATAAAGGTAGAATACACGAGAAAAACATCTGCCAAGTGGGTGTGGCACATAGCTTCCTCGTATCCATAACCCTACTGTATGGATGATCTGATGCACAGTAGTTGATCTCAAAACATCAATCTCCAAGTACCTTCCACTACCCTCATAGGAGACCATCTACACGCTAATCTGGACAATCTCTGAATATTGTTGGAAAATGTAGAAGTTATGGTTGTGGCTAGGATTTCATGATAGACACACAGACTGACAGACACGGAACCAAAATTGTTCAGAAAGGTCTGAAACTTAAAACGCGAGTGGAAGTTTTGATTTTGGAGAACATATTTTTCACACCTTGGTAGACTCGGAAGCAAAAATCAAAGTGAAGAAAGTGACAGTTTTAGCGGGGTAAAAAAGAGATCAGAGGGAATAGTAGTGGTAGATTAGTTATAGAACCTCTTCCCGAAGTATCGTTGATAGGTTCATACACCCTGTACAGGTAAAACAACAGTCAATAACTTCTTCACCAACGCAATCGATAACCATGTTATTCTATACGTGAAGATACTATATTCATAATATATTTTTAGCATGGTCTGAATGTCTGAAACGAAGGTTATTATTTCATCAGTTGAGAGTTGTCCTGTTTCGATCTAGATCAATCGACTTAGGACGTCTCTTACAACTGAAGGACGCTCTAGAGACTCTGGGCCTAGAATTTCTTTACTAACGAGTCCACAACATTTGACAAGTTTTCCAGTCTCTTCAACGGAAGGTGTAACGTACTCAGGAAACTGAAACCCATATCGCTAAAACTACGTCGGATGAAGGAAGAAGTTGTTTCGGAGATGACCCTGTGCCGTTTCCGAATATTTTATCTATCTAGTACAAAGATAAAATAAATTGGGTGCTACATAAATATCCTTCCTCTAAATCCGCTACAGCCCTCTGAATCTAGTAAGGAAAGTAAAAGAGTTACGGAAACAATTATGTCCAATCTAAGGACCCGAGTGACCTAATTTGTGAGAGATTGGTCGCTACAGACTCCACTGTACCACAATACGAGTAAATCACGCATGTAGTTCGCTTGGGAATTCCTTCCCACACATCAAGTCGAGTTGGGTTGACGATGGAAACGAGAATAGATCAATTCCTCACAGCTAGGAATAAACCACTCACCAGCGACTGTAAACTTCAAAAACACGCATAAATTCGGTGGCTTTTGATAGCAACCGGCTGGCAGCTTGAGGGTTCAAAAACTCACGTATATATAGGACTGGAAGGCTATTGTGATTAATATTTAGTTATCAACACAGTTCATAATTATTATTTGAATAAGGAAGCTTTGTTAAGCTTTCTTCGACTATAAAATTGAAAAATTAGGCTTCCACCGAAATTTTACCGATAAATTGTATCCTTCAATCCAAACAATCAAACATTGATGACATAATATGTCATTATATGCTCATTATATCTGCGGTATATCTGCTTTGTATCTATTATAGTCATATTATGACTATAATAGATACAAAGCAGATATACCTATTATACAGGGTGTCACCCTAACTCGAGGACCAAACTTCAAGGATCGATTATACAACTAATTTGCAAACTTTTTTGTCTCTTGATTTTTTTTTTAAACGCTTTAATATTATACTTTTTTTCACTTTTAAGATTTTTTTCGTGTTTTCGACCTTGAGCCATTAAAACGGCCATAACTCCCTCAATTTACTAGATAAACTCAAATATAAGTATACCGTTGGAAAGAGCGTTAAATTTCCTATCAGTTCATCAAGACACAAAACCTTTTTAAGCCTATTGTATAGGTGAATAAATTGGTCGAAGTCAGAAATTTAAAACTTTCTCGAAAACCACCATTTTTCAGGCTGACTCTTCTTATGTAATAAACAGCCGTATCGTCGGGCACTCAACGGAAAAAACTTGCCCAGAATCTCAGCTTTTCAACGGTCTATCAATTTTTCTTTTTAACATTCAAATTAGAAGAGTAAATGAAGTTTGAATGCCCGAAAACGTGTGTTTTACAAGCAAATCCAGTGTTTTAAGCGGTTTCTGGTCCCCCTCGATCTCAAAATGGCTTGACGATTTTGGTATCATTTCCTACGTAATTTTCTACGCTGAATCCAATGGTGATACTTCCGAATGGTTCCGACTGCTAGAAAGTGGATTTTTTGAAGAAAACCTTCGTTTTTCGTTCATAAAATACGCATTATTCTTAAATGTGGTAGCGAGCATGAAGTAACACCTTTGAACTCAACAAAAACTTCAATCAACTAGAAATTCGGTGTTTTTGTTGAGTTCAAACGTGTTACTTCATGCTCACGACTATATATAGTCACTATTTGATTCAGCGTAGAAAATTACATAGGAAAAGATACCAAAATCGTCAAGCCATTTTGAGATCGAGAGGGACCAGAAACCTCTTAAAACACTGGATTTGCTTGTAAAACACACGTTTTCGGGCATTCAAACTTCATTTACTCTTCTAATTTGAATGTTAAAAAGAAAAATTGATAGACCGTTGGAAAGCTGAGATTCTGGGCAAGTTTTTTCCGTTGAGTGCCCGACGATACGGCTGTTTATTGCATAAGAAGAGTCAGCCTGAAACATGGTGATTTTCGAAAATGTTTTAAATTTCTGGCTTTGTTATTTTCTGGCTTTTTATTTATATATTTACTTAAGTATTTTATATACTTTATTTGTAAATAAGAAACAACGTTTTTCTGCCTATTTTGCGTAGTTTCTCTCCCAAAATCATCACCAGAGAGCTGACATGCTTCTTAATTTGTTCATCCTCCCACTGTAGGTATTCCCTGTATGTGTATTCCATGAAGTCTGCAAATTGGAGTTTTTCAAAATCATGCACACAACGGTTGTTGCCTTACACCGTACGCTCGGTCTTCGAAAAATCATTAGAATTAGTAAGAATTATCATCAATTATTAAATAATTACCATTATATTCAAAACACGCTGCAAATTATTACACAACGCGTGTTTTTTAGCTCATCCGCTGAGAAAAGCTTTCCTTTTCCTTCCTTTTACCCATATTATTGCGCCAAGTAAAAAATTAAGTTTATTTTGACAGATTTCAGAGTCTGCAAATTGGAAGTTTTCAAAATCATGAACACAGAGGTTGTTGCCTTACACCATACGCTCGGTCTTGTACCATAAACCATAATTATACACCATTATATTGCCATTATATTTTTAAAAACGCTGCAAATTATTACACAACACGTTTTTGTTAGATCACCCGTCTGAGAAAAGCACGGCTTTTCCATTAAAAGTTCCTTTTAACCATATTATTGTGCATAGTAAAACATCAAGTGTATTTTGACAGATTTCCTACCAGCTGATTTGATTATTGGTTGTTAAGGAAGCACAAGTGAGTGTCAGGGGCGTGGCGTCCATAAGGCCACTTTGGGTCTAGCCCCGGCAAAATTTCTCTCACTGTAACCTGGATTTTTTACCCCAAAGTTGGAAAAACTCCCTTCAAAAAGTGTTCTCCACAAAGTAGAAAAAAATCCCTAGCAGAAAGTTTTTTCCTCAAAACTCACTCATGATCCATGGAAGCATGGAGCTTTTACAAGTAAAAAATAATTCTACACTGACATGCAGTTATTATGTCAAATTTCCATGGTAAAACCCGAGGCCATGGAGCTAGGTTCCATGCCTACTACTAGGTCCATGCCCAAGGCTGTCTCCATGGCCTGCTACGAGAGAGAAGAAGATGTAAGATGGAATCGATAGGTATCCAACAATCGATTTGTATCAAACAATCGATTCTCCACTCCCGAATTCCCAAGATCTGGGGCTAGACCCCACTAAACCCCGGCGTCGTCATGCCAACGTGTTGTTTATTTATAGTTTTTCTCCTTCTGCACATGCGCAGTAGTGTTATTTTAGTTTATCCCCTCCCTTTCTCGGCCCCTGCCCTGGAAGACAATCGATTTTTTATTCTTTCTGATGATGACTTGTTTTGATTCAACTAGATGGATGGATACTCTGTTCAGGTTGCCATGAAAGTTCATTGTATAACAATGGACTCATCATAGGATGTAAACGCATGGAGTACTTCTGATATCAGTTATAGATGGGTTAAAAATAGAATGGATACTCCCTACTTTTACAGATTTTCACAGTATGTTGCCCAGACTGCACGATTAGGTGTTTAGTGTGTTTACACAGTACATAACATAGAACAGTACTGGAAACAACCGACAAGAGATAAAGTTTATCTAATAAACAGGAGGGTGGTTACATCTTGACATGATACAATTTTGCTGATTGACAGCAAAATTATGATTTTTGGAGTGTTATCATTGTTGTGGATGGCGTTTGCTACACAGAGATTTCATCACATAGGTATGAAAGTAAGTTAAAACTATTGTAAGTTCAAACGAAGTTTTAAAATATTGCTGAAGTTGTTATCTTCAGGGGTTTTTCTCCGAAATGACTAGTCTCTCTGGAGCTCTTTACCTACTGTGTTCCCTAAAGTGTCTTGAAACAATGACAGTTTACGTTCCTGACCAGAAACTCTTATCATTTTCGGTTTTCCATTCCATTTTCCCTGCATTTCAAGTCGTCTTGGTGTTTGTTGTAATACGATCTGATGGAGTTGACCACTGATTAGACTTACCTACCTACTTATCGTATTTTTTCGTTTCTGTTCAACATTTCGGTATGGGGAAATACAATAGGCAGCCTGGTGCTCTTCAGTTCCACAACTTTTCATATATAAATGCTACGTAGGCCTTGCAAAAGATAATTAAAAGTCATCAAAGGGAATATGACCCTCGAAAAGCCTTATAGACATTTCGACTAATATGTAGAATTTGTTAAGACACTTTTTTTCATGATCTCGTCTTTATGATTAAGAAATTATGTGCTTTTCGTTTTAAAAAAATTGAATATTTAATGTTTTAGTAACAAATTAACATTTTTATCTTTTCGAGTCCCAGAAATGATTTTTTTTGTTTCATCATTAACTGGAATGAAGTTGAGATGTGATGTTTCCCCACTGGGTCCTCTGTTTGACGCAAAAGTATGTAGGTATGTGTGATCCTAGGGTCAAGTTCATGTATTTTCTGGTTTGGTGCCCCACCACTTTCAGAGGTCACCCAACGCCCCTGGTGAGTGTCATGAAATTCAATTCGACAAACGAAAAAAAAATCGTTTTCCATTTCAAATTTCATCAGCTCAAACTTGGCTCCTATCTGCCCTTTTCACCTTGAAGGTTTTTGATATTTGGATTGAAAATTTTGCTTCCGAGTCTACCAAGGTAGCGGAAGCTTTGTTTTCACTTTTCAAGGACGAAAAAAAAAATTTCCCCAAAATCAAAATTTCCACTCGCGTTTTGCGTTTTAGACCTTTCTGAACAAATTTGGTTCCGTGTCTGTCTGTCTGTCTGTGTGTCTGTCATGAATCCCTTGTAATGCGCATAACTATACGAAGTTATTGTCCGATTTCTATGAAATTTTCAGGGATTGTGCGGGTTGGTGTGCAGACGGTCCCCTATGAAAATCATCATCCCCGGACTGATAGAAGCGACTGCGCATGCGCAAACGTGAATTCCTTGTAACGGCCATAACTTCTACATTTTCCATCCGATTTCAATGAAATTTTCAGAAATGTTACAGATTAGTAATTACATGGTCCCCTATGAAAATCATCACCTTCGGACTGATAGTAGTCACAGCGCATGCGCAAACGTGAATTTCCTTGGGTTGTTGGGGTAGGGTAATAGAGGGTGTTTTTATCTCTTCGGAGCCCTTCTTATCCCTACTCAAGTCAAGGTCATGCGTCCCCGTCGCACAACCCGGGCCCCCTGGGATGGACAGAGGTGGTCCCATTAGGTTTCCCTGGTGGACCCCTCTTGAACTTCCAGGGGTGGCTGAATGACCCTCTGGCGACTAGGGAGGGGACCCCTGTTAACGGGTTCCCTGACCCTTCAATATTAGCGCCCCCCGTTATGATTAACGAAGCAGACCAGCCTCATAACCCCCGCCAGCCCATTGGCTCGCGGGGTATTAGGGGAGGCGCTCAGAGGCGCCCCAGGCAGGGGCGTCGGCCATCCTCTCCCTCCTCCTCTTCCTCATCATCCCTACCCTCTTCCTCTTCCACAGCCTCTTTAGACCACCAGTGTGCCCATTGTGAGCGGGCATTCACCTCCAGGTCTGGCCTTGGTGTCCACGTCAGACGGAAGCATCCTGTTGCTGCTAATGCTGCAATTGAAATAGAAAGAGTACAGCCTAGGTATGCTTCCGAGGATTTGCGCAGGATGGCGGCAGATGAGGTGGTGGCTGTGCGCAATGGGGTACGTAATATAAATGTTTATTTAAGCGAACGTTTTCCCACGCGCACAGTCATTGCCATCAAGAACCTCCGCCTGAAGCCCCACTATAAGCAGCTTGTCCAGGAAGCTATCCTGGCAAATAGCGGTGGGGCTTCTCCCGCATCTCCTATTGCTGGCGTGGACCAGCAGTCTGCCATTCAGTATCCCTCCCCCGGGACCTCCGGTCTTCTTGCCGATTTGAAGACCGAAGTCTTGAGGCTCGGGGGGCAGGTAGGTCGTATTGAAGGCTACGAAAGCACCTACCTGCAGGATCTGGCGAGGCGGGCTGCTGAAGGGCTGGACAACCTGGAGGACACGGTTGCGGCCTATCTAGGGAGAATCTTCCCGCGGGTTGGGGATGCGACCGTGACGCGGCACCAGGGGAGACCTCCTCCCAGAGTGGTGTTGCGTGGAGGTCGCAGAGCAGCTAAGCAAGCAAGACGGCAGGAGTACCACCGGGTTCAGAGTTTGTGGAGGAAGCATCCGGCACGTGTAGCTGCGGAGGTACTGGAGGAGCCTGGGGAAGATCAAGTTCAGCCCCCTCTTCAGGAGTTTGTGGATTTCTGGGAGCCACTTTTGAGTGCTCCCAGCTACAACCCTGGGGAGCGAGTGGTTCCCCCAGTCTCCACCAGGGATTCCTTACGTAGCATCTTGTGTTCGCCGGTGCTACTTGACGAGGCACACAAGTGCCGTGTCAAGAACTCCACATCCGCTGGACCGGATGGTGTTTCTGCCCGTCGCTGGAATAAAGCACCGAATACGATTAAGCTGCTCATCCTCAACCTGCTCATGCTTGCGGGAAGACCCCCGAAAGCGTTAACCCGTACCCGAACCGTTTTTATTCCCAAGAAAGGGGGAAGTGGGCCTGGAGGCTATCGACCGATCTCAGTGTCCTCGGTAGTCTTCCGCCACTTCCAAAAAGTACTGGCATCTCGCCTCCAGGTGGCTGGTGTCATTGGTGATGTCCAGAGAGCGTTTCGGCCAGCAGATGGCACAGCAGAGAACCTTACAGTTCTCCAAACTGTCATCTCGCTGGCCCGTATTAAACGCCGGCAACTCCACCTCGCCGCTCTGGACGTCGCTAAGGCCTTTGACACAGTCAGTCACTTTGCCCTGACCGATTGCCTTCGTGGTGTCGGGGCCCCATCTCGATTAATTGAGTATGTGGCCTGTCTGTACCATGAAGGCGTGACGGTCCTCGAGGCAGGGGGCGAGGTTTCAGGGGATGTACGGATCGGGCGTGGGGTACGCCAGGGGGATCCCCTATCGCCACTCCTCTTCAACCTGGTCGTGGATACGGCCTTGGGTAAGCTGCCCACTGAAGTAGGGTTTGATCTCGCCCCTGGGGTGCGAGTAGGAGCATTGGCTTTTGCCGATGATGTTATCCTACTCGCAGAAACCCGTGAGGGCTTGCAGATCGCCCTCAATGCATTTGCTAAGCAGCTAGCCAGGTGTGGACTTGTGGTTAACCCCGATAAGTGTGGGTCGGTCTCCTTGGTCCCGTCGGGTCGCCAGCACAAGGTGAAAGTTGTGGATGGGGGTTTTGTCGTAGGACAGTCCCCCATTCCATCTCGATCCGTGCTGGAGGTTTGGCGGTACCTTGGAGTCGACTTCATGGGGGTGGCCACCATTACCACCAGCCGTGTGGACCTTGGTAGAGCGCTAGCTCGCGTTACCAAGGCTCCATTGAAGCCACAGCAGAAGCTGCGCCTCCTCCGCACGTACTTACTGCCAAAGCTGACTTATGGGTTAGTCTTTGGCAGGCTTACGGCGGGGAGGCTGCAAGAGTTAGATCGACAAGTTCGCTCTGCTGTGCGCTCTTGGCTGAGGTTCCCACCTGGTGTCCCAAGTGCCTATTTCCACGCACCAGTCAAATCCGGTGGGCTTGGCATTGTGTCTCTCTCGGCATGTATCCCTTCACTGCGCCGCCAGCGCCTGCTAGCCCTTCAAGGGTCGAGCTGGGAGGTCGCCCGTGCGGCTGCTGATCTTGATTTTGTCAAGCAGCAGTTAGCATGGTGCGACCGAGCAACACCATCTGCTCCAAAACCCAGTTCGTCTGCTGAGTTTGCTGCTGCCCTGCATGAGTCAGTAGATGGTAAAGAACTCCGACAGTGCTCCGAAAGCCTTGTCTCATCCCAATGGGTAGATTGGGCTTCGGAGGGCATTGGGGCCCGTGACTACCGACACTTTCACGCCGTCCGCATGGCAACTCTGCCAACTGCGGTACGGTGTTCGAGAGGTAGTCGCGGGACAACCCTACCCCTTTGCCGTGCCTGTCGGAGTGGAAATGAACATCTTTATCATGTAGTGCAGCAGTGTCCTCGGACTCATGGGGGCCGCATTCTACGTCATGATGCGGTCGCCAAGCAGATAGCAGGTGCTTTGTCATCTAGCGGCTGGGATGTTGAGAGGGAGAGATTGTATCACATGCCAAGTGACCAGGGTAAGAAGCCCGACATCGTTGCCGTCAAGCCCGACCAGTCTTGCATTATCCTGGATGTCCAAGTTGTCAATGGCAGCTTGGACATGGAGCAGACTTGGCGGGCTAAGATAAGAAAGTATGACAGAGATGATTTACGGCAAGCGGTGTGGGAGCTGAAAGGAGTGGTACCCAACAACATCAGGGTGATGGCTGCAACCTTGTCATGGCGCGGGGTGTGGTGCGGGAAAAGTGCCACGGAGTTGCGCGAGTTGGGCATCTCGGTAGGCGTACTCCGTGGTATCACCACCCGCGTCCTGCTCGGCTCGTATTTGAACTGGTGGTCGTTTTATAGAGGCACTTCCCTTCATCCCTCTCTCCCACCCCCACCTTCCTCATCTTCCCTCATCCCCAGGGCCGGCGTCGGGTGAGTCCTGGGCGTCCTCCCCATTATATTTGATTTATTTATTTATTTTCATTTATGGCGTGCCCCCTCCGTCACAAAAGACATTCTGTCTTTGAGGGGAGTTTATTTAAAAAAAAAAAAAAAAAAAAAAAAAAAAAAAAAAAAAAAAACGGCCATGACTTTCACATTTTCTACCCGATATCGATGACATTTTCAGGGATTATGTGGATTAGGTTGCAGATAGTCCTCTATGGAAATCATCATCCCCGGACTGATAGAAGCGACTGCGCATGCGCTAACGTGGATTACTTGTAACAGCCGTAACTTCAACTGTCCCCCAGGGGTCGCGGGTTCGAATCCCAGCCGAGGCTAAGTATTTTTTTTGATCCAATCACATACATCTAAGTACTCACTTAATTTTTCATCCGAATTTGATGAAATTTTCTAGGGTTGTCCAGATTAGCATGTAGATGGTCCCCTATGAGGGTAGTGCAAGGTACTTAGAGATTGATGTTTGAGATTAACTACTATGCATCTGATCATCTATATAATCGGGTTATGGATACGAGGAAGCTATGTGCCACACCCACTTGGCATTTTTTATTGTGAATAACGCAAAACAGAAATTTACTATTTTTTTTATAGCTTCACTGATTTTAAAAGGATTAATTGAATTTTACAATGATTGCAAATCGTGAGTTTCGGTGAGAATCATCTATGTGTGCTACGCGAGAATTTTATCTTTGAATAAATAAATTTATTTTTCCGGCCTTCAAAAAGGGCCGGAATTTTAACAACATAAATGTAATTATTTATAGTAAATACACTAAACTGCATTTTGAATTGAGTTCAAGAATGTAACAAAACATCTGCCTAGTTGAGTGGACAGTATATCTATTCCTTCCATAGAATATCATGGATTTACAGTATTTTTGGTGGTGTGGAAACAATTGAATAAAAAAATGTAAGTGTTATGGCTGTTACAAGGATTTTACGTATGCGCATGCGCAGAGGCTTCTATAAATTTTAAGCCCTTGATTTTCATTGGGGACCATCTACAACCTAATCCGCATACTCTGAAAATTTCATCGAAATCGGGTGGAAAATGTGGAAGTTATGGCCGTTACAAGGAATTCACGTTTGCGCATGCGCAGTCGCTTCTATCAGTCCGAGGATGATGATTTTCATAGGGGACCGTCTACACACCAACCCGCACAATCCCTGAAAATTTCATGGAAATCGGACAATAACTTCGTATAGTTATGCGCGTTACAAGGAATTCATGACAGACAGACAGACAGACACACACACAGACAGACACACAGACACGGAACCAAAATTGTTCAGAAAGGTCTAAAACGCAAAATGCGAGTGAAAATTTTGATTTTGGAGAACTTTTTTTTTCGTCCTTGAAAAGTGAAAACAAAGCTTCCGCTACCTTGGTAGACTCGGAAGCAATATCAGAGCACCCATAAATTCCCTGAATTCCTTGAATCTTCCCAATCACATTGATATTTAATACATTCAGAAACATCAATAGGGTTGAGATTTTCTTGTCCTACGAGTTGGATCATGAATTGAATGGCCTATGTAAAGCCAGAAAATTTGATCAAAATCAAACAAAAATTACCTTTTATACGAATATACAGCTTCCCTACGTTGAGTCTTCAATAGACATTTATTTCTAACTGGCATCAAACGGACATTGGAAAGTACGGGGTATTTTGCGGGACATGATGCTAAAGCTTTTTTCGCATTTCCAGCCAATACAAGGGATTTCCCATCATGACCACCCACAACATGCTACCCACCTATCGACTGGATCAAGTTCTGTCCTTGAATCGACTGGGAGCGGCGCATTTCCTTTAATTCGCGTTTATTTGTGCCGTCCTTGACGCGGTTAGGAAACGCGACGAGTCCGCGACCATGCGATGGGACGAGGGAATCTTCGAGTTGACGACCTGATGAGTTAATGGATCTCCACTTCCCAGATGTTTGATGGTCATCTTGATGACTGGTGTGAGAGGCAAGTGATGTTAGTTAAACGCAAGCCTGTCCACTTGTGTCCACTCGTCTGGTCTTCGCAAGACAGGAAAAATACTTTATAAAAGTTTCACCAGAGGAGTATCCAACATTTGTATAAGAAATAACTATGACAGAATTGTTTAGTCAAATTTAGGCAAAGAGTGTAATTTATTGCCGGAGATAGGCTGTCCCATCGTCTCTCCTCTCAAATTTCTTATCTGCCAATTCTCCATTACCTGCTCTTGCATCGTAGGTGTTGATTATTTCCCCAGTGTAGGATCATAGCGAGGATCAAAAGCAAGTTGTCTCAATTCAAACTATTCGAAAATATAAGCTATTAGAAAAGGAGAAGTGTAACAGGACTGTTGAAGTGGCTACTCCATAACTATTAAAATAACATCCCTAGCAACGAGTAAACATAAATGTGAAAAACCGTAACCTATATCGAAATTAAATTATTGTGAAGTCTGATGTCAAGTCGAGTCTGTGTACTTTATTTTATTTAGTTTAGTGCATTATTTAGGATTCGTTTACAACGCAAGCTTCACACTGGCGCAGTCGGTAGGACCTTTTCTAGTCCTGATCGATGAATTCTCACGGTATACCTATGCAAAGGCAATGAAGGAGAGTTCAGTAGCAGTATTGAATTACCTGAAAGCCTTCCCATACCTGGATAAGGTGAAGAGAATAGTGACGGATAATGGCCCTCAATTTGTGTCTGCCGTGATTCGAAAATTTGCTGATGATCATGGAATCTCGCTGATAACTACGGCGCCATATCATCCTGCTGGTAATGGGCTTGCAGAACGCAAAGTTCGGGACTTGAAACAGTTTTTGACGTGTTACCCAACAAATGCTGGAGGATGGAAAGTGACTCTCGAAGCAGCAGTTAAGCATTTGAATAGGACTCACTCTGCAGGAATTGGATGTTCTCCTCACTTCATGTTATTTGGAATCCCACCCTTATTTCCAGGAGATGGTGAATATGGCATCACAAGAGACCAGCTTAAGGAACAACCTTTGACTGAAGAACAGCGAAATGCATATCGTCGGAGAATGAAAGCAAATTTTGATAAGAACCACTGTAGTCGCACACCACAATTGAAGGTTGGCGATCTTATTCTAGTTCAGCATGGCTACTCAGGAAAAACACCGGTCGTTAAGGGTCCATACAAAATAAACGAAATCATCCTGATGAATGGATTTCCCAAGGCCATCAAGTATGCTTCTGACGATGGACAGACAGCATGCGCGGCAATAAAAAATGTCCTTCGATATCATTGCAGGAGCAATGATGAAACTTGAGTGGGGGAGAGTGTAACAGGACTGCTGAAGTGGCTACTCCATAACTATTAAAATAACATCCCTAGCAACGAGTAAACATAAATGTGAAAAACCGTAACCTTTATCGAAATTAAATTATTGTGAAGTCTGATGTCAAGTCGAGTCTGTGTACTTTATTTTATTTAGTTTAGTGCATTATTTAGGATTCGTTTACAACGCAAGCTTCACACGAAGTCAAGTATCTGTCAAATCCAGGGCCAAATTCTGATAGACATTGGATTTACTCTGCGTGAAATCATACATGTTTCAATGACAGCAACCTCTGCACCCATAATTGAGCAAACCCGGATGTTTGATATATGATAGTTAGCGTCAAAAAGTATGACATGAGACTGCTCTTGCCCATCGCATTTCATGCCTCTCATGAATTGGTCCCCTATTCAAGAACTCACACATGGTTCATTCATCAAAACTAAAAATAAATAAATTCATTAATTTGAAAATGTATTCTGGGAAGATTTTGTACTCTTAGAAATACTATTAAAATTTCAAAATTTATTCAACTTTGGTGAAACTGGAAAAAAGTACGAAAATGCCCTTTTCCATACTTTTAGGGATCATTCAATAGTTGATATTGGAGGATGGTCCTCTATGAATTTTTTGTGTGAAATAACGTTTTCATGGGTTACTTTCCATCATAAATTGACTTCCCTACATGGGAATGGAACAATTTTAATTCAATGTAAAAAATGTATAGATAAACGAAAATCAAAGCAGGTTTAACTAAAAGTTAAAGTACTATAATATCAAAGTGTGAAATCCAAAAAACTAGTTTAAACGCTGGGCGAAATAAGAATTAGTTCCTCCATGGGCGATGCTGCTGTTTCAGAGCTTATGACTACATCTAGCAGACATAGTTCCTTCAGAAGATGCCAGTAGGTCATGAAGGTCATATCCGGGTCAGTAGGTCATGTATGATACGATCCTCCGATTCATTTTTAAAATTCATACTTTGATATTATTGTGTTTTACTTTCTAGTTGTGGTGATCTTCTCTAGTTGAGAATTTAGTCGAATTCCTTAAGTATGATTTGTTTCCCACGATCACCATATTGTTTATATCTAGAATTTCATATTGCTCACTTGTACGTTGTATTTTGGCTAAATACCCTTGATTCCAAAAGGTTTTAACCCGAATTTGGACCATTGTGTCACTAGTGTCACCGAAAACATCTTAAAAATTCCACAGCTGTCCCAAGGTGTAAACTGATTGACTAGATTTAAATTAAAATTTAAAAATTAATGGACAGCCGAATTTTTGAACCATTTTGTATAAGTTATTAAAACTCAAAAAATGATATGACAAACATTTTGCAAATTTTTTCATCGATTTCTTTGAAAATAATTTTCGTTACCCCGGTGACACTTTTGGGACCGCTGTGGGGTTGTGAGATGAGATGAGATGTTTTTGGTGACACTAGCGATACCATGGTCCAATTAGGGTTAAACCCTTTTCACTTTGGATTACATCTTCTTTGAATTCCATTTATACATTTTTACTTGGAATTAAAATTTGTCTATTCCTATGATGGAAAATAAATTTTTGAAAGTAATTAACCAATGAAAACCTAATTTACACTCAAGAAGTTCATTGGAACCATCCTGCAATTCAGAATGGGCATCATCCAATTCGTCCTCCAGCAGGTATTGTTGTTGCAATAATTTAAAATATCAGCGAATTCTAAGAATTTGATGACACCACGGAGACCTTTGAAGGGGGCAAACGATCGCTAAATGGGGATAATAAATTAGCTAGTGTTAAATTTATGAAAACTAATAAAACCTCGATCATGAACAAGTTGAAGAAAATAAAAAATAGGTGTACCTCTGTAGAGCTCCGGTTGGTCTCATTGGACTGGAGGTGGTTTCAAACAACGTTTTTCCCAAGGGTGTATTGGTTAGAGAGCTAAATTCGGTGGTTTCTAGGTGTAGAAACGCTTAAAACTGTCAAAAGGGTCAAATCTGATAAAATCAAGAAATGCAATTCTGCGACCCCTTATGTGGAGTGAATTTCCGATCAGCGAGAAATTTCCTGTAAAAATCTCCAGATATTAGCATTTAGTCCAATGCGACCATTTCACTGGTCGCACGACTGTGCGACGTCGGCAGTAACTAACTTTGCATTAACATCAGCCTCAAGTCATTATTAGAATAGAATATTTATGTATTGACAGAAAGAAAATACAAGTCGAGATATCTTACAAGCTGTTGGAAAAAAATTGAAAGTAAACCATAATAGGGTTTAAGACCATAATATTATTAACCCTAATAGGACCATGGTGACACATTAGGACATCTGTGGAGTTCCTAACACGTTTTTGGTGGCAATAGTGATACCATGGTCCAATTATGGTAATAGCTCACAATCATGCATCAATGGCGATATTTCCTAAAACATTTTCCTCTGATTCCCTCCGCCATAACATTTCAGGAGTGTCTTCAACGATAACGTTTGTAACTAAACTTAATTTGCATAATTATAACTTGGCAAACTTAAGTGCAGGTTCAGTATCCTAAGAACCAATCCACCTCTGAGCCGTCAATACAGAAGCATCACGATTTGATTTCATTTTGCACAACCCGGAAACTCCAATCAGTAAATAACCACAATATTGCTCAATTTGAAGAAAAAATCTCATAAAAAACTTTTGGATAAATTATAGAAAAACATTCATGCGGATTTTAGTTGAAAAGTAAATTTCCCAGGCCTGTCATTTGTTATCATTTCAATTTTAGTAGGTATTGGATAGCAAAAACGTCTGCAAAGATTAACGTTTTTTACGAAAATTGACAAAACGATTCTGAGCACGGAATTTAACATAGATGCAGATCAAGCTCCACTTGCTATCTGGTATTTTCAAGTTGGCGTGTTTCAAGGAAGGACGCGGTGCATAAAATATCAAGGTGAAGGAGACCTTGAGGAGGGCAGAGGTGCTTGCCGGTGCCTGGCCTCCAGACCTCGCCAATTTCGTGACTGAACGGCTGAAGCCAGCCAGACATCTTCTAAAATAACCTACGAGTATATTACCCTCGTTCAACTGATGAGATATTGAAGGTTTTCTTGTTCCGATATACTTTCGTCAGGGACGAGTCTGCAGGTTTCTAAGAACTTTAACCGTTGTGTTGAGATACTGAGTCAAAGTCATTATCAAGAAGTTAGCTCAATACACTAGGTACAGTTTCGATGTGATGCTAAATTACATAAACAATAAAGTCTTCGAAAAAAAATTGGTCGAGTTCAGTTTTATTTTATGACGTCATCACAACATCGGTAAGATGTCAGATTACTATACTATAATCAATTAAGTAGCGACAGCATCGGATATGAAGACTCCTCAAATTATAGGTGGAGAATTATGTAAGATATTTATACAAAAACCTTGATTTTGAACAGGTTTGCTCTTTCGACCCGAGCATGTTTCAGGGTTCTCGTTTTTTTCCGAAAATAGGACAGAGCTCATACAAAATAATGTTGGATAATAATGCATCCAATGTAGTGGTCCCAAATTCGTTATTGACATTTTCATAAAATAGACTCACTGTGTTGCGTAGTGAACAATCAACAACCTTATAATATAAGGTTTTTATAATATGAACAATCAATAACCTTATAATAAAATATTATTTTCCTTTGGCATATGAACTGAAAAAGTCTGCCAAGTGGGTGTGGCACATAGCTTCCTCGTATCCATAACCCGATTGTATAGATGATCCAATGCATAGTAGTTAATCTCAAAATATCAATCTCTAAGTAACTTCCACTACCCTCATAGGAGACCATCTCCACGCCAATCTGAATAATCCTAGAAAATTTCATCAAATACGGATGAAAAATGTAGATGTAATGACTGTTATAAGGATTTTACGTTTGCGCATGCGCAGTGGCTACTATCAGTTTGGGAGTGACGATTTTCATAGGAGGCTTTCTACACGGTAACCCGCGAAATTTCATCGGAATCAGATGAGAATTGTAGAAGTTATGGATGTGGCAAGGATTTCATGACATACACACAGACAGACACACACGGAACCAAAATTGTTCAGAAAGGTCTGAAACGTTAAACGCGAGTGGAAATTTCGTTTTTGGACAACTTTTTTTTTCCAACTTTGAAAATTGAAAACAAAGCTTCCGCTACCTTGGTAGACTCGGAAGCAAAATACGAACTTAACTACCAAAAAATACGAACTTAACTACCAAAAAATTTGGCTCAAGAGAAAAACTCAAGAAAAAAAATCGGATGGAAAATGTAGAAGTTATGGCCGTTACAAGGAATTCACGTTTGCGCATGCGCAGTGGCTACTATAAGTCCGAAGGTGGTGATTTTCATAGGGGACCATCTAAATACTAATCTGTAACATCCCTGAAAATTTCATTGAAATCGGAGAGAAAATGTAGAAATTATGGACGTTACAAGGAAATTCACGTTTGCGCATGCGCATTGGCTACTATCGGTCCGAAGGTGGTGATCTTCATTGAGGACCATCTACAACCTAATCCGCATAATCCCTGAAAATTTCATCGGAATCGGGTAGAAAAAGTGGAAGTTATGGCCGTTACAAGGAAATTCACGTTTGCGCATGCGCAGTGGCTACTATCAGTCCGAAGGTGATGATTTTCATAGGGGACCGTCTACACACCAACCCGCACAATCCCTGAAAATTTCATTGAAATCGGACAATAACTTCGTATAGTTATGCGCGTTACAAGGAATGAGGAATTTCACCATGTCGGAATTTCCTATTTTTGACCCCAAAATCGGATTCAGCACCTCAAAAAACCTCCTAAGACAAACTTTCAGCCCGAACTTCCTAATTTACGAATGAACAAAACAGTTTAGAAAATACGAATGTTTAAAAAACGCGGGAAAATGACGTCATCCTGGAATAGTTCATTTATGGCCGCTTGAAGCGCTGAGATCGAGAAATCTATAGTCCCCAGATGCAAAATTTCACGAAACAGTAAAGTTCGAAATCGAAAAACTGAAGAAAAAAATAGAAAAAGCAAGATGGGGAAAATTAGGTTTCCCCTGTTTTTGTTTGATAACTTTTCTCTTGGAAAACACGATTTCGTCGTCCCAATGGGCAACACTGGGAGGAGACGGCGATCCGAACAGCCCAATCAGCGAGCGTTCCCGCTGCACGTCCGTTTTCCCGGTTAGTTTTGAAATCAAAAATTTTGATTGTCTCCCAAAAATAACAGGAGACTTATTTTCCGAAATTAGGCCGATTTTCATCTATCCCACACCATTAATTATTCAGGAAAAATACGAACAGAATTCGGTGAAATTCCTCATTCATGACAGACAGACAGACAGACAGACAGACAGACACACAGACACACAGACACTGAACCAAAATTGTTCAGAAAGGTCTAAAACGCAAAACGCGAGTGAAAATTTTGATTTTGGAGAACTTTTTTTTTTCGACTTCGAAAAGTGAAAACAAAGCTTCCGCTACTTTGGTAGACTCGGAAGCAAAATCGTCACGAAAACTTTGATGCTTGGGTAGATGAACTATCAACCTGACTTCACTACCTTGTTGTGTAGTGGTTGACATGAAAATGTCCCAATCTGTTGCAGACTCGTATGCAAGCATTTAAAATTGAGTTTATGATTTTCACTTCAAGTTCGAATCGAAGTAAGTAACTGGAACAGCTGTTACATTGAGTAGTAATACTTGCTAAATACAGCGGCATAGCATGTCGCAGTGATGAATCTTCTCTTGATAACACTGATTGCTAACCTACCAATGTACTTATAATCCAATAATAAAACGTCTGCCAAGTGGGTGTGGCACATAGCTTCCTCGTATCCATAACCCCATTATATAGATGATCCGATGCATAGTTGTTAATCTCAAAACACCAATCTCTAAGTACCTTCCACTACCCTCATAGGGGACCATCTACACGCTAATCTAAACAATCCTAGGAAATTTCATCAAATTCGGATGAAAAATTAAGTGAGTAGATGTATGTGATTGGATCAAAAAAATACTTAGCCTCGGCTGGGATTCAAACCCGCGACCCCTAGGGGACAGTTGAAGTTACGGCTGTTACAAGTAATTCACGTTTGCGCATGCGCAGTCGCTTCTATCAGTCCGGGGATGATGATTTTCATAGGGGACCGTCTACACACCAACCCGCAAAATCCCTGAAAATTTCATCGAAATCGGGTGGAAAATGTGGAAGTTATGGCCGTTACAAGGAATTCACTTTTGCGCATGCGCAGTCGCTTCTATCAGTCCGGGGATGATGATTTTCATAGGGGACCGTCTACACACCAACCCGCACAATCCCTGAAAATTTCATAGAAATCGGACAATAACTTCGTACAGTTATGCGCGTTACAAGGAATTCATGACAGACACACAGACAGACAGACACACAGACAGACAGGCACGGAACCAAAATTGTTCAGAAAGGTCTAAAACGCAAAACGCGAGTGAAAATTTTGATTTTGGAGAACTTTTTTTTTCGTCCTTGAAAAGTGAAAACAAAGCTTCCGCTATCTTGGTAGACTCGGAAGCAAAAATTGATCTTCACATTTTCCGATGTGAATATTTAACAATGCAATGACGTAAGTAGTATGTAGTGACTGCATTGGATGCATTATGTCCAATATTGAAGTCCATTACTATGTAATAAATTAAACATTATCAGTTCATCTTAATCAAAGCTATTTATATAGTAGGCTGATACCTACCTATCTACTTGTTACAGAATATCTGTAATAAAGATGAATTGGAGGCAAATTTTGTTGGAGTGGGAAATACCTCAGGAATCGATTCTACAACTAATTTGCAACAACTTTTCCCTCTTAGCTCTTACCCCGCTCAAAATGCCACTCACGTCACTTTGAATTTTTGTGTGTGTTTACGACCTTGCGGTCTTTAAAATGTCATAACTTCCTCATTCTCCATGCAAATTCAAATCCTACTGTTGAAAATAGCGTTAAATTTCTCATATGATGAGTTCTTGACCAGTTCAGAACAACTGTACAGTGGGATAGTCTTTCTATCTCAAACCTTAAGATTTGTCAAGTTTTTGACGTAGATATGTCTTTTGGCTGGGGTCAAGGAATTTTTCGCGACCCTTTTTTTTGCCACAAAACATGCAACGCGGATACCAGTAAACGGATAGCTAGTTTCATATCGGTAGCTATGAGGCAAGGTTCTCTAGAGTACGTGCAATCGGAGAGTTTTTTTTTTAAGTAAATAGGTTCATATAGGATTATGGATATGGACATATCCATGATCTATTGTTTTTCCGTCTTAGGGAAAAATTTCGATTGACTCCTTTTTTTCGAACATTTTGGTAATATTTTCCGGCTAAAATACGGTCTTCTTAAGAGGCACTTAAAAGCTTATAACACGCTACATTTCATCAGCTATCCTATCGTAACCCATATTTTACGTTTACTATAAAATGTAAGGGGGAGAAATAGTGTTTTAATGCGAGAAAACGTGTTATTTCATCCAAAATTGAGTGTTTTTCACCATTTCAAAGTGAGAAGAAGGAGTTGGTTAGTTGTACAATCGATTCCTCAAGTATTGCTGAGTAGTTTTGGGACACCCTGTAGTAGCAGTTTACCAATAATCCTTGAAAAGTGAAACAAAACGTCAATTTTCGCTTAAATACCACATTTTTTGCCATTCCACCCCCTCCCCCCCCCTATAACTCCATAGAAAACCTATAAAATGGGTTGCTCTTGGACAGCTGATGAACATGTTTTAAGCTTTTTGAAGGCCCCTGAAGAAGACAGTGGTTTACAAGAAAAACATCTCCAAATGTTTTAAAGAATCAGAAATTGACAAATTCGTGACGAAATGTGAGGTATAGTTTTTTGGAACTGGTATGGCATTTTGAGCGGGTTAAGAGAAAAGATTTTCAAATTAGTTGTAGAATCGATTTTGGTTTATTATTTTCAATTATGAACCTTTGGAATGGACCAAGAAAAAAAATTCTTTACCCCCCTCAAAATTTGTTGGTTTACGTTTCAAGGTACCTACGTAGAATCCGAAAATCGAAGAAAAAATTTTCCGTCCGTCCGCCGTACTCGGCACTTTCCTTAGTTCCCATGGACCGATTTTGATGAAATTTGGTATATGAGCTCCATTTGGGGTCTAGTTGTGCCCCGAAGCTTTTGGTTGATGTCAGTCACTTCTAAGAGCTGAAATTTTGAAAACGCCCAGGCTCAAAAAATGTCGAAGGTACTTATTGTTTTTCCATCAATTTAAGATTGTATCGAATTTTTAGAGACCACGCGGAGCTCTGTAGGAAAAACCGTTCGCTCCCTACGAGACCTTTAGGGTCAGACTTACGATAAACAGAAACAAGAGTGTGAATCGCAAAAGACTCCTAATGCCCGTTAAAATTTTAACTGAGCAAAATGGGATCGCTGTTACAGCTATACAGCTAGGTACCTACAGTAGGTACGTGGTAGGCAGGTGGTGACAGTGGCAAAGCCGAGTTCTTTGCAGACGAGTGATCTATATAGAAAAATAATAAACCTCTGCGTAATAATTTGCAGCGTTAAGTAAAGTAGATTGGTTCTGGGACACCCTGTACCTATACGCGGTTTCCACTTGCCTTAAAACGTGAACAGCAGTTTTTGACGGGGGTTACGCTCTTTATTCTGCGGTCGTTTCCAAAGGGTTCATTGTTGTAAATGGTAAACCAAAAACGCAGGTATATAAACACAGGATTAGGTAGCTACTGCAAACAATTACTTTTTTCTTGTCAGAGCTCGATTTTCTGTCACTATACGACACATCGTCACCCATAAAATGATTTCTGAGTTTGAGACTTGAGGGTTTTCAGGTACACCTTAAATATTTTAACGCAACGTTTTACGAGAAAATATTTTAGCGTAACGTGATCGGAATGTCCTTTAAATAAAGAGATTGGAAAACCTTATTTTCCTGCGTTGGTATGACAAAATTTGAAATGTGTCGATATGTTCAGTCAGTGGTTGTGATCCTGTTTCGCCCATCTGTGGGAGTGTTTTTGTTCTTCAAGCTTCTGGTAGGTTAAGCCCGATTTAGCTGAGAATGAGTCGGATTCAGGCCTAGCTCCTCCAACCATACTATTTGACGTAGTTCGTTGTGTAAGAATCGTTCGACTGTAACTGTTCTCCGTCTTTTGAAAGAGTAGATTTTCTTGATGGGAGTTGAGAAGGATTTCCGCGTTTCGTTCTGATTGGTGAGCCCACTCAGGCCTCAGACCAGTCTCTTTGCTCCCCTCCGCCTTCTCCCAAAATATTATTCTGGTTTTCTTACTCCTGTTTTTTTCCAATTTGGTGGTAAAACTAGCCAAAACTGATCATCTTGTACTTTGTACTCTTGTTCAAACCTGATCATCTTCTTCTTAGGTTTTTGCTAGTGTTTCTTTCTTGTTTTAAAGTGTCTGCTCTTGAAGGAATCGGCGCCCAATAAATTAATTTATTATTTGACGAGAAATTCGGACAGCATCCTTAAATTCGGAGAATAGAGATGATGTTATACCTAATGGATAAAATTTAACACATTAATTTTTAATCTACAATAATAAAGACAATGAATTGAGTTAATGGCGATAGTAATACGAATAAAGATATGGAGAATAAAGATAATGTTACTATAGATAAAGATTTCGCATATTATTTTTAATTTGACATTTTAATGTCTTTGCTTTGGCACATGAACTGAAAAATCGTCAAGAAAACTTTGATGCTTGGGTTTACTTCACTACCTTGTTGTGTAGTGGTTGACATGAAAATGTCCCTATGTGTTGCAGACTCGTATGCAAGCATTTAAAATTGAGTTTATGATTTCGAATCGAGTGTGAAGCGTTTCAATAAAGAGTTGGTGCAGATTAAAATAAACTTTCTTATAGCAATCTAGAAACCTCCGAAAGTAACCAGGTCTTGTTTTCGAACATGTTGAAGCTGAACTTATCGGTTTTATAATTAGGTATTTGATTGAATTAAACATGGCGAAATAACAAGAGTTCTTTGAAATTAGGTGACTAATCTGGAGCGTCGTAGACAGTATTATCATTATCGTAGAGAAGGGAGGTGACACGAATCCAGTTCCAAGTATAACGGATGTTAATTTCTTAATAATTAGTCTCTTGGTATTAAAATGCTCTTTTCGGGGGGGTCCCCGGCGATTTTGGGATAATTTCCACGATATAAAGACCGAAAAATTAGGTCATGGCGACTTTTTTCTCCTCTTTTGTTATTGTCGTTTTATCAGCAAAGGTCGATGATGCCATTTAGTAAATTATACCAGCGATGTCGCGGACCTTCACGCTTCGGGCTGCAGGGAGCCCACTGAGCTTGCATAATAGATTAGGCTTGCGACACTAGGAAAAACGCTGCAAATTATTACGCAGAGGTTTATTATTTTCTATATAGATCACTCGTCTGCAAAGAACACGGCTTTGCCATTGTCACCACCTACCTACCATAGATACTAACTACCACATACCTCGGTACTTCAGTCAAGTTCATATCGAAGAAATAATCTCTTCAGACTCAGTTCGAAGAAACAGGGAGTTGTGGGTGCCTTCATGAGGAAATTTGTTTACTGTTGCTAAGGACGCAAATTTGAGTAGCTACAACTCGAAGAAACGAACAGCGGTCGCATTTTGGTCAGCTATAATTTTAACGGAGATTAGGCCTCTTTGGAGATTCACACTCGTGTTTCTGATTTATCGTAAGTCCACCCCTTAAGTACGGTTTTACCTGCAGAGCTTCATTAGTACCTGTTCAATACGAGTACTATACCTCGTATATACGAGTACTATACCTCGTATATACAACTCGTACTATACCTTTATTTTACTATGTCTTTTACTATTACTATACCTTTATTAATTTAATTTTACTATTACTATACCTTTATTTACTATACCTCTTATATACAAGTACTATACCGAGTACTATACAACTCGTACTATTCTTGAAAATTTCAGCGCTTAGTTTTCACCCATTTGAAGTGGCAGACGTCAACCAAAAGCTTCGCGGCCCAACTAGACCCCAAAAGGAACCCATGTACCAAATTTCAACCAAATCAGTCCATGGTTGCTTAGAAAAGTGCCGCGTACGAAAGAAAGAAATACTTTCGTTCGACGGTTTCGTAACGTTTTTGCCCAGTTAGGTGATGGCTAAAGCATGTTACACGTAAATATGGGAGTCATCTATTCCGAAATGAGCGGAATACAAACTTTCCGATCAACATCGGTACCTTTTTAGCCATTCATAAATGCGCTCATAGTTCTTAGATTTCTGTTTTGAACTCATCTCAATGGCATTGTACAATAATGATCAAGGCGTCTGAGTGTCCATATTCGACGTATTTCATATATAGCATTTCCGAATTGAGTTAAACTTTTTCCATTTAGGTTTAGTCATTTTTCATTTTGGTTTAAACCTTTTCTATTTAGGTTTAGACCTTTTCCATTTAGAGTTAAACCTTTTCCATTTAGATTTAGACCTTTTCCATTTAGATTTAGACCTTTTCCACTTAGATTTGGACTTTTTATATTCGGATTTAAACCTTTTCCATTTGGATTTAAACTCAGGAAATTATCGTGGAGTTAAAGGTAAAAGTACCCAAGTCACAAATTCAACACGCGGGAAAATCAAATGCAGAATATTATGAAACTGTTGTTATTATTGGTGATCAATATCATCAAACTATGTATCCAACTTAAGAAAATAATTTATTATCATATTTACCAAACTAACAAATTCCTTCTCAACCAAACGCCTATTATCCATTACCGAGATTTCCGATTGATAACAAGCTTTCAAAAATGCGTATTTTCTCTAACCGTTTCCTTTTTTTAGGACGTCCCACTGTAAGACTTGGGCGTCCTTATGCGATCGATCTGGGGTGAAGTTGGACAACACTCAACAGAAAAAAAAATAACCACACAGTAATCCGTTTTAGACCATTCTGAATCCAAATCCGCGAAAAAAACCATAGGTGTATGTCTGTGTGTGTGTATGTGTGTGTGTGTGTGTGTGTGTGTGTGTGTGTGTGTGTGTGTGTGTGTGTGTAACAAAATCTTGTGTACTCTGCCCAGGCCTTAGTACTCAACCGATTTTCCTGGTTCTTTTTTTGTTCGACGCGGGAAACTATCTAGTTGTGCACTACGTCGCCCGAATTTCGAATTTTGCCTTTTAAGGGGGAGAAAGGGGGGGTTAATGCTCAAAAAACGTGGGTTTTTGGGCATAATCTTGTGTACTCTGCCCAGGCCTTAGTACTCAACCGATTTTCCTGGTTCTTTTTTTGTTCGACGCGGAAAACTATCTAGTTGTGCACTACGTCGCCCGAATTTCGAATTTTGCCTTTTAAGGGGGAGAAAGGGGGGGTTAATGCTCAAAAAACGTGGGTTTTTGGGCATAATCTTGTGTACTCTGCCCAGGCCTTAGTACTCAACCGATTTTCCTGGTTCTTTTTTTGTTCGACGCGGGAAACTATCTAGTTGTGCACTACGTCGCCCGAATTTCGAATTTTGCCTTTTAAGGGGGGGAAAGGGGGGGTTAATGCTCAAAAAACGTGGGTTTTTGGGCATAATCTTGTGTACTCTGCCCAGGCCTTAGTTCTCAACCGATTTTCGTGGTTCTTTTTTTCTTCGACGCGAAAAACTATTTAGTTGTGCACTACGGCGCCGGAATTTCGAATTTTGCCTTTTAAGGGGGGGAAAGGGGGGGTTAATGCTTAAAAAACGTGCGTTTGCGGGCATAATCTTATAAACTCTGCCCAGGCCTCAATTTCCAACGGATTTGTGTGTTTCTTTTTTTGTTTGACTAAAATAACTTCCCCGTTGTACATGATTTCACCAGAGTACCAAAATTCGCAAGAGGAGGGGGTGAGTGGGGGATAATATTCACAAAATATCCGATTTTTCAATATTTCGGTTCCTTTACTGCTTACTAATTGTACCCAAGCTTTGAAATTGAGGAAAAATTCTCAATATACCTCCGGATTTTCATGAATTATTCTATGTGCCACCATTGAACTAGTAGTGGTGCCACCATGGTGCCAGGACACCATAAACCGCTTATTTCATGGTTTTTTTGTGTGTTTCACCTTGAACACGTATGTGAACCTCGACGGACCGCCTACTAAAACTAATAGGTAGATGAAAGTTCAATGTTACGACGTATTTCCGCTTTGGTGCCAGACTGGCACCATTGGTGGTGGTAAGGGGGGGGGGGGTGAACTCGAATTAGCATGTTGGGTATCATAGATCATGGATTTTAAAATGCTCTTCAGATTCGAGGCTCCCTTACCGCTAGAAATGTTATGGTGGATAAGGGTGAAGAGGGGGGAGTGGTGGGGATAACTATTTCTTGCCTAAAATGCTCAATAAATTACATCGAGTGAACAGTTTTTTCGCTTACCAACTGGTATTAATTGACCTGATGCTTATCCAATGGGACGTCCCCTGGAATGCATGCATTACTAAACAATATGTTTTACTTCTAGCCTAATGAAATTTTAGTAGGTAGGCACTTACTTTCTATGATGGGGCTAACTACTGACGTTTTGATGGAGTTTAAATCCAAATGGAAAAGGTTTATATCTAAGTGGAAAATGTTTAAATCTAAATGGGAAAGGTTTATATCTGAATGAAAAAGGTCTAAATCCAGATGGAAAAGGTCTAAACCTGAGTGGAATTTAATGCTATATCTCATGCGTTCTTCAGAACGTGTAGATCTCTGTTGATAGGTACTTACTTACCTGTACTTTGAAATTTAGACTGGGCACTTCTTTTAACATACCTTCGTATTTATTGTTTCAGGTAACGTACAAGGAGTGACGTTTGGACGCTGCTAACTAAAGGTGGGATTTCGCATGGAGACGCGACCGCCCGACCGCCGGCGGAGAGGGTAGTTTCGCATGTCGGCGATGGAACGCGGCGTCCCGTCGATCATCAGTCTATTTTTTTGGTTCAACGGGAGCGGAAACGTGATGGCAAGAAGGAAACTCGCGGTGTGTTTATTAATGAATGAAGAAGAGGAGGAAGATTTTAATTGTACTATCAGAAGACCAATAGGTCCAATGTTTAAAAAAAGAAAAGAGGAGGGCTTTTTCTCGAAACTAGTGCAGTTGCACCTCGAGAACGATAAAGAGAAGTTCCGACTGTTTTTCCGGCTCAACTT
Organism: Apolygus lucorum; assembly: GCA_009739505.2. Classification (NCBI taxonomy): domain Eukaryota; kingdom Metazoa; phylum Arthropoda; class Insecta; order Hemiptera; family Miridae; genus Apolygus; species Apolygus lucorum. The sequence goes on from CM019178.2 coordinate 65,496,696, forward strand.
CAACCAATTTGGTTTCATCACTTCCCTCGTGGAAGAAGATCTGATGAGGACAATTACGAGATGTACAGTATTTCCCTTGAAATGAACGGGTTTGCGTGAATTACAGTCTTCACCTCCGTGATGTACCGAATTTCACTTGAAATGAAACGGGTTTGCATATACAGCCGCCGGAAGGGGCGCGTCTCGACTGGTCCCTCGAGCAGTCGAGCCGCCGAGACGCGGCGGCCCGAATTTCTGACCGCGGCCGCTGGCGGTCATGTCAAATCGGTTTCATTGAAATACACAGAAGGAGTAGTGGGCGGCTGGCCGCCGCGTCTCGGAGACGCGTACGCTGGCCGCAGCCGCTGCATGCGAAATCCCACCTTAATTATCTTATTATTGGGTACGTAAACTAGTTTCTTTGTATGAATGAAAATAACACTGTTTTCTACATCAAACGAAAAACTAATTGAACCATTAACGTTGGAAAGTTGAAACAATCACGATCGCTCTATAATGGCGGTTCCCTGGATATTCCTGATTCATTAAAAACATAATCAAGTTATTAGTTTGAAGGTTAATTTGATTTTTCTACTTACTCGTAATTAGGTTACTGATTACGACTGACGTTGGGACTGATTCCCGTAAACAAGTCATTGAAAATGATTCTTTATGTTTGCGCATACAGGGGGGGGGGGGGGCTTTATGACGTGGTCTCGAACTCTTACCCTCTGTATGACTTGAAAACGATTAAAACTTTAATGAAATGAGTTTGATGTTTAAAGGTTGCTAAAATACTCGAAGGACCATTTTTTTTTTTTTTTTATAGAGGAGGAAACCGTTTATTGGTTGACAGCGGGAGAGGGATGTTTGTCTCACCGCCCTTTATGTGGGGGTCCGGCCGCTATAAGCAACTGGTTACCCACTAAAACCTCCTCTGTTCGTCTGGACTGCCCCGGGACTACAGTTGATGCATTACTTCGGGACAGCCCCTTTTTCAGCCCGGCTGTTGCTGGGCTTCCTCTTTGTGAGGCCTAATGTCTTTAGGCTCCTCCTTGGCTTCGATAGGGGATGGGGCATTTATGATGTTAAGCCTTCCCAATCCCTATTTCTTTCCTTCTCTTTGAGAACTGCGATGACGTAGGTATTGATGGCATCCCAGTTCTCCTTTGTCTCCATCATCTTATTAACGATGGTCTCTGGCTGAAGTTCACCGACTTCGTCAATCAGGCTACTCCGCATTCTCTCCCATCTAGGACACTGGAAGAATGTGTGGTACACATCGTCTTCCTCGATCTCCAGGCCTTCTGCGACTCCATCTTGATCCTGTTGCTCGTTGTCTGTGATGCGGTCACACTGCTGCTGGCAGTAAAGACACCGCGAATCCGTGGTCCGCCCAATCTTTTTCAGGAAGGACCGAAAATAACCGTGCCCGGTAAGGAATTGTGTAAGATAATAATTCACTTCCCCGTGCACTCTCTCTGTCCATTCCTTGACGCCATGAATCAGCCTTGCAGTCCATCGTCCTCGACTCTCAGACCTCCACCTATTTTGCCACCTCCTCATGGTCTCTTCTCGTTCTTCCTTCTTAACCACCGTCGGCGCATTCTCCGCTTTCCTCAGGTGGATCCTCCTGCGCTCGTCTGCTAGTAGGTCAATTGGTGTGACCCCGGCAACAACCTGCACTGCAGGGGCTGAAACCGTCCAGTAGCCGCTGCATATCCTTAGTGCACCACGTCGCTGCACCGATTCAATACGCGTCCTGTATTTTTGAAACTTCAGAGCGTCTGCCCATACTTCAGCACCGTACAACAAGATGGCATCGGTTGTTCTCATGAGCAGCCTGCGTTTGGAGGAGGATGGGCCGCCTATGTTAGCCATAAGACGGCCCAGCTTCCCCACCACTGCAGCCGCCCTATCAGCTGCCTTACATATGTGCGCCCAGAAGCTCAGTTTCACATCCAGCATGACACCCAGATACCTTATTACGTCAGACGTGATAATGCTCTGGCCGTCGACAAGCATCTGGATATTTCTGTCTATTCTCTTCCGGGTTAGAAGGACAGCTCGAAGGACCATTGGAATACCAGAATGTTGTAGGTATAGGTATATTAAATAAAGCTGTGAAAACGATGATGATTCGATTATTAAATGATTTATTAAACAATTTATAAGGCTCGTGAAAAGTTGAATTTATAGTAGACCATGCAGAGGCCACTGTTTCTATTTTACCTACCAAAGAGCTAGGATTAAATTTTCTATGATTTTTATATGATTTCTTTGTTGCATAAATGTTCCTTATTCCGTTGTTGTTCGTGGAGAATCCCAAAGAATTTTGAGGTAGGTAGATGAGCCTCCAGAAGAGAAGAAAAGCAAGGTAGGTAGAAGTGGCTTACCAGGTTCCTGGTAAGTCCGCCGAACGAGATCCCGGGAACGATTCCTCCGTGGATTGTCGATGTAAGGTTCTGGTTCCTCCCAAAGGAACGATGGGGAGCCGCGTTTTGAACCGGCGGTTGCTTTGGCCGGCCGGCAGATTTCTTGGAAACCAAAGAGTTGAGGCAGGAACGGGCGAAAGATGGCGACAGAGTGACGTCGGTGATGTGTGAAAACTGGTGCAAAATCACACAAGTGGAAATTTAACTTTTTCTCCACACACAGCACTAATAAATTTATCTCAAATGAAACTAGGTATAACAAAATTTTTCATGTAGTTAGTTGTATTAATCTGCCAGAAATTGTGGCGAAAAAACGTCGTGCAAACATGCAACTTGTTAGAATGCAGTTCAACAGGTTGGCAACGCTGTTGACACCGGCCGCCTATCAGCTGAGGAACAAAGTGAGTAGTGGGGCGGACGGATTGTTTACAATTTACAATGATGGATTGGTCTATTGATTTAGGAGGGTTTGAGTGGGAATTTATGGAAAACTATTGGAAAATGTGAAGGAAGTGAGTGTAAAATGAATCGGTGATGAAGTGAGGAAACTATTGAAGGATGGAGTTGCGAATTCACAGGTAAAAGATTTCATTCTTGTACAATGTTGGATCTTATTATAAATCGGTCTCGAAGCTTTTCATGGCTGAAGGCTTTATTGGTCGATGGTTACGAGAATTGCTTTCATTCGGGAGATTTTGACTTGGAAAATTCACTTACTACGAGAAATTATCGACTTGATGCTCATGTATGACCAATGGAGGGGCTTCCACATTTTCTAATTATAACACTTAAATCCGAAGTTTCGCCTATTGCTTTCGAGTCTACCAAGGTAGCGGAAGCTTTTTTTTCACTTTTCAAGGACGAAAAAAAAAGTTCTCCAAAATCAAAATTTTCACTCGCGTTTTGCGTTTTAGACAGAAGCCTCTGCGCATGCGCAAACGTAAAATCCTTGTAATATCCATAACACATATTTTTCATCCGAATTTGATGAAATTTTTTAGGATTGTCCATATTAGCGTGTAGATGGTATCCTATGAGGGTAGTGAAAGGTGCTTAGAGATTGGTGTTTTTAGATTAACTACTATGCATCGGATCATCTATATAATCGGGTTATGGATGCGAGGAAGCTATGTGCCACACCCACTTGGCAGACGTTTTTGGTTTATTATTTTCAATAATGAACCATTGGAATCGAGCAAAAAAAAAATTTAACCCCCCTCAAAATTAGACGTTTAAACTTTAAACTTTTAACTTTAAACGTCTTACACATTTTGTTTAGTTGGTACTTCATGGTTGTATTTATTTCAAATCCCCTATAAATAAAAATAAATAAAAAAGCTGGTACGGTGTTGTGAACCGCCACGAAATTAGTAGGTACCTAACCTCAAATGAAGATTGATCATGTCGACCTCCAGACTGGTGGTAGGGTAATGAAATGAAATGGGAGGGAACATAAGACAAGTCAGGTACCTCAACTGGCTCTTTTCAACCCATTGGTGGACTTCCACAGTTTGCTCGTCAAAACGTTAATTTGTGTTTTTCCTAATGTGAGTCACTTTTCAAAACAGCGAGACAATTTAAAGATCTGTTACTTTGTAGGAACATTAGCTATAGATATTGCAGAATAGGTAAAACATCTTACCATTCGTCCTCTTCAACAGAATGAAAATTCGATGCATTGAAAACGGAATTGATTACAATGTTCTGCAGATACCTTATGTGAATGACAAGACAGGCTCAGTCAGAATCGTCACTCTCGTATCTGTTGTTATTTATTAACAATGCCATGATTCGGTTACGTTCATATTATTTTGAAACTGCTCGTGTATGACGAACGTTTTATTTATAATGGCTCTCCCTATCGTTTGTTTTTCCTGGAAATTTTCCGAACGATCCTGTTAATGATTTAGCACATCAAACTAATGAGAAATGACTTTGACGGACTAAGTTATCTAGCGAAATTTACTCAGTTATTTACTTGTTATTTTAATTGTATTCTGTATTTATTCGTGGCGGTATAAAGTGGTTGCAGTGGCATGAATATTGTTTGTGTTTCATCAATGTACTTGGAGACTTAATCGAGTGAATATCTCAGACTGTTTTTCTCTATAGGGCTTGCTGCTTCGTCCCCGCTATAGTGACTCCCATCAATTTCTTTTCTGAGTTATGGTTCTTGGCCTGGTTGTAGTACTCTCACTATAGAATCGACAGTCCATCATCGGTACAAGTATGGATAAGTTTATTAATTGGGGGGAGTTAATAGTTTTAGTAAGTACCTACTCAAGTATCCAATAATATTTATGATAAAATTATAAAAACGTCTGCCAAGTGGGTGTGGCACATAGCTTCCTCGTATCCATAACCCGATTGTATAGATGATCCGATGCAAGTAGTTAATCTCAAAACACTACTCTCTAAGTAACTTCCACTACCCTCATAGGGGACCATCTACACGCTAATTCGGACAATCCTAGAAAATGTCATCAAATTCGGATGAAAAATTAAGTGAGTAGATGTATGTGATTGGATCAAAAATATTCTTAGCCTCGACTGGGATTCGAACCCGGGATCCTTAGAGCACAAATCAAGACTCAATCCTCTGCGCTATTGAAGCCTCGTCTCTCTCACAGGAGACCGTTCCTCTATGAATGAATCCCTCTATGAAAAACAATTCTCTATGATTTTCATAGGGGACCATCTAAATACTAATCTGTAACATCCCTGAAAATTTCATTGAAATCGGATTGAAAATGTAGAAGTTATGGCTGTTACAAGGAATTCACGTTTGCGCATGCGCAGTCGCTTCTATGAGTCCGAGGATGATGATTTTCATAGGGGACCGTCTACACACCAACCCGCACAATCCCTGAAAATTTCATCGAATTCGGACAATAACTTCGTATAGTTATGCGCGTTACAAGGAATTCATGACAGACACACAGACAGACAGACACACAGACAGACAGACACGGAACCAAAATTGTTCAGAAAGGTCTGAAACGCAAAACGCGAGTGAAAATTGTGATTTTGGAGAACTTTTTTTTTCGTCCTTGAAAAGTGAAAACAAAGCTTCCGCTACCTTGGTAGACTCGGAAGCAATAATATTATTCTAAATTACTTTTTAAGAATTTAACTAAATTTAGGAATTAACTTTAAATGCTACTATTTACAAATTACTATTTACAAAATTTATTAATTGGGAGGAGTTAATAGTTTTAGTAAGTAGGTACCTACTCAAGTATCCAATAATATGTATGATAAAATTATGAATAATAATATTATTCTAAATTACTTTTTAAGAATTTAACTAAATTTAGGAATTAACTTTAAATGCTTGTATTTACAAATTTGTATACAGTAACAGTAAGCCATTTTCACCATCCATGGAGGGGATGTCCCTAATGAGTAGGAGCATATTATTCCATGGTAGCATTGGAGTATAGCTTCAATACTTCAGGAGCGAATATCTCTCTGAAGAAGAGAACAGTCATTTCGTTGTGCGGGAACTAGTAATTCTCCTAAGAGAACACAGCTTCACTACACGATTTAAAATTTAATCCCTGAAGCTTACTACCAGCTCTTTACTTCCCTTGAAAAGGAAAAACAGCTGAATAGACAAGTACTTCATGTAGGACAGCAGAACTGCTTTACTATGTGCAAAAAGGCCTCCCCTTCCTGGCCTCTTGGAAAAAACACCTGACCTGCTGGGGAAGGCCCTGGAGGAAAACCTGAGTCTTTGACTTTCTACTTGTGAATTTATTAAGAAACGTAGTTTTCAACAATTTGTTATGAATTTTATATGGTTTGGGGGGGGTTCATAACCGGAGGGATTACATGTTGGTTTATTATTTTCAATGATAAGCCATTGGAATCGATCAAGAAAAAAAAAATTTACCCCCCCCCCCCCCCAAATTTGATGTTTTACGTTTCAAGGTACGTACGGCGTAAGGCACTTTTCTTAGCAACACTGGACCGATTTGGTTCAAATTTGGTATATGGGCTCCACTTGGGGTCTAGTAGTGCCGCGAAGCTTCTGGTTGATCAGTCACTTCTAAGGGGTCAAAATTAAGGGTTGACATTTTCAGGAGTGCCCTAGCTCGAAAACTCTCGAAATAAAGGTATCGTTTTTTCACCAATTATAAATAGTATTGAATTTTTACAAATTTTTGAGACCACCCGGAGCTCTGCAGGACAAACCGTTCGCTCCCTACGAGTACTTGAGGGTTTTCCTTCGATAAAACAGAATCACGAGTGTGAATCACAAAAGAGGTCTAATCTCCGTTGAATTTTTAGCTGACCAAAACTCGATCGCTGTTCGTTTCTTCAAGTTGTATTCAGTTTTGCTTTCTGTGCAACCAGTAATCAAATTTCCATATGAAGCTTTCTATTTTTCGAATCGAGTGTGAAGCGTTTAGTTCTCTCTAATAAACTTGATTGTGAAGGTGTGAAGGCAGTATGATGTGGTAGGTAGTACCTACCAATAGTTGGTAGGTAAAAAATAACGCTGCAAATCATTGCCCAAAGGTTTATTATTTTCTGTATAGATCCCCCTTCTGTATAGATCCCTCCCTACCAACCATAGGTACCTACTACCTACTAGGGCATTTTTGAAAATTTCAACCCCAACCCCCAACCAAATGGAAATGAAAGGTTGAAATTTTCAAAAATGCCCTAGTAGGTAGTAGTTACCTATGGTTGGTAGGGAGGGATCTCTACAGAAGGGGGATCTATACAGAAAATAATAAACCTTTGGGCAGTGATTTGCAGCGTTTTTGTTATAAGTTTCAAAAAAGAGAAAATTAACCTTGGCCTAAAAACTCTGCTAAAATGAAAAACAAATAATGACAATGCTGAACATAAGGCTGCTTAGCATCCACATAGGAATCAAGAAGAAGGGGAAATCTCACGAAATCAACTCATGCTGCATGAATAATATAATTTAGGTCACTTTGAAACCTTCTTCCTTTGTAATTTTGATGGGTGTGAAGTGAGATGGCAGTTTGCAAGAAGTCAACTATTATGGGACCTACGGTTGAGGGGCGCTTTCTTTTCCAGGAAGGCTAAGGACATCCTCTCCCCAAAAGTCCAAAGACTGGAGCAACTTCTTGCTGGGAGTTCGTAGAATCTAGTAAGAGTTGTTTTGACGGAAAGGTTTCTCGGTACTGGATTTTGGTGAAAAGGTCGTTTCGGATGAATGGCAGGTAGCCTCGCAGCACCGCTGATGTGCAGGCCTGGACATCGTCGATGACGTCAGAGCCCGTACGGCATAAGACTTACTCAGGCTCCACGTGGACCCCTTGGTATCCCAGAGCAGGCCTAGTAGTTCAGCAGCCTTGATTCCTGGTACCTGGAAAGCACCTCAACCGAGAACCAACCCCGACCCCTCCCAACAACCATCTCTTTTCCACAAAGAAGTAAATTCCAATTCACACAT
>CM019178.2:65504643-65654598 GCA_009739505.2 Apolygus lucorum
GAGAAAATTAGGTTTCCCTTGTTTTTGTTTGATAACTTTCCTCTAAGATAACACGATTTCGTCGTTCCATCGGGCAACACTGGGAGGGGATGGCGATCCGAACAGCCAATCAGCGAGCATTTCCGCTTCACGTTGAAGAGGTCCATTTTCCCGGTTGTTTTTTGAAATCCTAAATTTTGAATGTCTCCCAAAAATAACAGCAGACTTATTTTCCGAAATCAACCCGATTTTCATCTATCCCACACCATTAACTATTCAGGAAAAATGCAAACAGAATTCGGTGAAATTTCTCATTGCAAACCATTAGGATTTCAAGTAGAAATATCGTGACAACTCCAATAATTATGTGCAGCTGTAGGTTGCACCCTTATCTAAATATTCCCATCATGTTATGAAATGATTTATAATAATTTATGGTCCATATAATAATGGACCAAACCGATGGAGAGGAATAAATACGTGACCAAGTAATCTTCTATTTGAATATCTGGAGGTCGAGTTTTTAAAAACTATTTTTTATTGCGCCCAGTATAACTTAATAACAATATTATTTTGAAAATATGGACAGGTATTCAAAACTAAGATACATCACTGAGTTTTGTTAATTATGGTGGATGTTTCACTTCACTGTATTAGTGGTTTGGTACGCTTAAATTTTCTGATATCACTTGTATCAAGGAGTTGGACTGCTTCCTCGTTGATGTGACATCTTAGCCGATGAGGTGTCTCACAGCTTGTCGCTTTGTGTTTCTTGTTTCGAAAATGTGTACTTTTCAGAGGGTTGTAAATTCTGATATAATAAGTCTAAATATAAATGATACCACCTCCACCACTTTGGTTCCAGTGTTTTAAATGGGAAGAATTGGGATAATGATTTCGATTCTTTAAAATTGATTGAGGAATTTTTGAAGTCAAGAAACATTATAATGATTAGTATGGATAGTGAAAAATATTCAGGTTGTTTAAAATACCTAGAGTACATTGAAGTAGGTAAATAAATTAATTTTCATACAAAACTCTTGAATTTTTTTTTTCAACTAAATATACTATTGTGGTGTAATTATTTATATTAGGGTCATTTCAAAATTTGGTGTTATTTTGTCCTCGAACTTTTCCATAAATTATTGTTGAAGTTTTCATGTTTTTTCTCCCGTAAACGTCCTTTGTTTTGGCCACTGAGGCAGATCCTGAAGTGGGCGCACACTTTATCAAGTAGTTTCAAATTTATAGAATTTTGAATTTTTTTCCATAATTTCGACTTTGTAGGGAGAGAAAACCATGGGTGAGTTGAACTCATGAAACCTTTTTATTCCTTCAAAATACGAGAATCTTAGTTTAGGAGTCTCTTTTACTTATCGCAATCACAGTCCGAAGCTATAATCTAGGTACATCAGAATTATCAGATTCTTCAAGTCTTTCAATCAGTCTAATCTTTCATAAAATGTGGGTTAATGAAAAGTCAGAATTATATGATCCAGCGGTGTAAATAGTTCAGGTAACTCTTAAAAATGTAAACGGCTTTGAAAAAACAACTTCTCTCCCTGCAATTCCATCTTTCTTCCTACAAACCAGCCTCTTCCCAGAAGTTGTAGGCAGAGAGGTTGTAGGGAGAGAGGTTGTAGGGAGAGAGATTTGTGAGGTTATCACTCTCTACTGGCCTAACCATTATTGATTCTGAACGTTAGAAAAAATACATAACACTATGGCATTCATAATTGTGATTTGAGTTTAATTAAACTTAGTTGAACACTTACCCTGATGAGTGAGGTGGTTGTAGGGAGAGAGAAAGTATTTACCTACTCTCAAAGCTTCAACACTTCACAACATAACCCACACAACTGGGAGCTTGGAAATTCAACAAACTTCAGTAGCTTCGGAAGCCATCTTGCAGCAGTGTTCACTTTTGTTTTTCATGACACAAAATAATCGTTTTCCAGGAGTGGGCGGGCATTTCAAAAAAATTGTAGGGAGAGAGAATAAAACCTTGTGACAGCATCAAAACATAGCAAAAACCCTTCCAATTCATGGAATTTTAGTTCGTTTCTAATTTATTGCTGAAGAGGAGAGTAACCTGGACCAATAACGTTTTTTACTTAAATTAAAATATGAATATAGAGTTCTCCAAAAATTTTCAAAGTTCCCAACCTACCCTCTGTGACAGGTGTAGGGAGAGAGAATTTGGATCATTAATGATTTTTAATTATCTGAGTTAATTGATTAGTGAAATTCATTCTATGTGATCTTTGTAGACACCAACCTGCTGTATCTCCCTGAAAAAATTCTGAATTTCCAAGACAAATAGAGTATTCACAAAAGCTGCGTGACAAGAAATAACCCCAAATTTTGAAATGACCCATTATGCCGGCAGAACCGGATTCATGGCGCAATCGCCAAATCCTATTGGTTTTTTTAACGTATTATCGAAGTTGTACCTATTTATTTTCTTGAATAAAACTACTTTTCTTCTTCTTCTTCTTGTTTCGATTCGATGATCTGATTTCTTAGCACATTGTTCTGGTATCTTTGGATGATGTATCGATTTGACTGAGCCGTACAGCCCCAAAGCTGAGCTTTGGCTAAGTTTAGCGCCTAGCGTCAAGCCTAGGTGTTTGGCTTCATTAGCATTCGGAATAACTTTTCCCTTGAAATTTAACGGAATATCCGGTACTATGTCAATGGGGTGTATATCCGGTACTATGTCAATGGGGTATTTCGGTGGGTCGGAAATTCAGGTTTTTGACCTCAAATTTGGATTCAGCACCCTTGAAAACCTATATACTACAACTTTAAGCCCAATGATACTATAACATGTGGTAGAAAAATTGATTAAAGAGATCACACGTTTGAAAAAGGCGGGCCGCTATAAATGCACACACACTAGGCAAGGACTACGCCGCGCGCGTGTGTGAGTACTATTTTGTAGTATCCAAGAGGTCTTTCAAGGGTTTCCGTGCATGGATACTTTTTTCAAAGACAGTTGGCTAGCTACGTCACGATTGGCTAGCTACGTCACACCGTTCAAATCTTCAACTTTCCTTAGCTTCTCTGATTTTTTAAAAACATTTTCTCGACGAACAGACCCGATTACCGTTATTCCTGAGCCATACTCTTTTGAAAAAAAAAAAATAAAAAAATAAAAAAAATTGACCGAAATACCCCATTGATCGGGATTAGGGTCACCTGAAAACAACACCTTCTTCGCCAAGCTTTCTAAATAAAGGTAAATTAATTTCTTCATTTAACGCAAATTTATCTTCTATAATTATAGGTAAGCTATTTATTTAAGTTATAAACATTAACACAACTACCTCAACCGTACTTAACTTATTTAATAATTAGATACCTTTTTCAATTGGCCGTATTTTACAATTAATCTAACTTAATTTATATTATATCAAAAACAATAACTCTATACTATACCTACCTACTTGTTTCTTTGTAGTGGCGTCTCCACCTTCTCTTTATTTATGGACGTTTGGTGGTGTCACTAAATAAACAACCTTCGAGTAAGTGAAATTTGTTATTACATTTATTATTAGGTTTTTATTTGTTGTCGATTCGTAATTTTGTTGTTTTCATACTCAAAGGATTGTTAGAGTTTGCTATTAAGGGTGAATATTGTTTTGTTTTATAGACCCTGAAGAAGGTAATATATTTACCGAAAGCTCGGCGAAGAAGGTGTTGTTTTCAGTTGACCCTAATCCCGATCAATTGACATAGTACGTTTTGTTGGGTCGATCTACATAGTTGCTATATCCGGTACATTTGGATAACTTAAGCATAAAGATGCTATGTCCATCCATCTTCCACATACTTGTTTTTTTTTTTTTTAATTTCAGAAAAACTCAAAATCAACCAAACAATTATTGACATTTTTGAAGATTATAGCTTGAAAATTTCTAGAAAAATAAAAGAGTTTAGTGTAATAAGCCATTATTTTAGGACTCGTGCACTGGTAAAGACTTCTTTTGCATTTTTCTCAAAACTCCGTTTTTGGATACAGCGCCTTTGCGCTTTAAGGTATTATATTCTGGAGGACGAGTGAGCTAAATCGAATTGTGTAGTTTTCCCCCGTAGGTAAGTCATGAGCATCACAATCTCATACTGTTATCAGTTGTTAACTTCAAAACATCCTCTTAAGAGAAATTCGCGCACGAACTCTACCAGACATAACAGTTCCGTGGGGACATTAAACTTTACTTTCACATAGACGAAAGTCAACGAGCGCCTCCGAGTAAGCCCGAGCGATCACAGAAATAAACGGATTCGCTGATGAGTAATTTTAACTCAACAACCTTACCGCAGCGTTTAGTAGATGTTCGTGATACTAAATTAGTCATGTCAATTGAGTGGAGATGAAAAATTTTGTATCACCATTATTATTGGAATGATTCAGTTTCTTACCTTACTGAAACGGAAATGCTCTGAGCGGGGAAAAGTATATTTATTTTCAAAAATACATCCACGGATTACAAAGTTCAACCATTGTGGTTTTTTATTTTCAATCATAATTCTTTGGAACTGTGCAAGAAAAAATTATAACCCTCCCCCCCCCCATAACTCTTCTCCAAACATTTGATGGGCAATATTTCAAGGTACGTAGAATCCAAAAATCAAATTATTTTGCCCTTTGGCGATTTTGATGAAATTTGGTACCGTCCATATCGGCTCCATTTTGGATCTAGTTGTGCCCCGAAGGTTCTAGTAGTCATTAGTCACTTCTAAGTGGTAAAAAGTGGGGGAAAACATTTGAAAAACGCCCTAACTTGAAAAATCTCAATATTTAGGTATTTTTGTCGCAATAATAAAATAGCGACGATTTTAAAGATTTTTTTGACCCCAACCAGAGCTTTTTGGGACCTACCGATCGCTGAAAGGATAAAAATTACCTAATTGATGAATGTTTCATGACCTTTCTTCATAAATTTAAGATAGTGTTCAATTGTTGAAAATTAATGAAACCACCCTGAGACGAAGAGAAGAATATTCAAATTTGATCGCTTCGTCATTTTCACAATAATTTATATTGAACATCCTAAAAGTAAGTGAGGCAACTTGCCTTTCATACAATTCTCCGTCTTTGAAATTGATTGTTTATCCCTGAAATTTGTATAAAATTTAAGAAGAGAGAAATATTAAATGAGCTAAAAATAAAACCAGCAACTCAATAAATTTGGGTTAAAAAACGCAGATTCTCTAGGTAACGCAGACGAAATTTTAATCATGCACAAGGCACTTTATCGTCCTTGTCCCAGAGAATAGGTTTTTTTAATTTTTTTATTGGCACCCTTAGCAATCAAGAATCAAATCGAGGGTTGCCAGGCAGAAGTGACCAAGTCCATTTTTTACCGAAATTGAGGTTTTAACGCTTCATATAGCTCGTAAGCCTGCTCTACACGCTAGTATTGTTAACTCCATTATAAAGGAACTATAAAGGGCTCAAATGCCCTTTTCAGTACCCCGATCCACCCCTTTTGTATCCGATTTGCATTTTCCTGGCAGAAATGACCAAGTGCTGCGTAGGTAGCACTACGCAACACTTGGTCATTTCTGCCAGTAAAGTGCGAGTAATGGAAGAATGATCAAGTGCCAAATAGTCACTTCTGCCAGCCGGGATATTGTGAATCCGCTGGTTGAATTGAAGGCCCAAATGACAAATTTTTATTATATTTGATACTTTATAGGTAGGTAACTACCCAAAAGAGGAACAGGGTCAGTGGAACAACGCCAGTTAGTTATGGCCCTCACACAGTCGCACGACCCAGACGAGTAGAACAAGAATATGGACTCCTAAGATCTTCAAAGCATACTCAGTGCATACAGTATGTTGGTATGGTATACTGAAAATCGAAAAAACCAAGAATCTATAAAAAAAAAACTTTCTAAAAGAAATTGCAACATCATTGTTCCTTTTCTTATCCATACCTTAAACTGAAAGATTTCTTTGAAAATTCGCTCATTAATTCATGTTGCATGAATGGAATTTCTAAATTGTGTATGATGTTTGGGTTTTTGCTGGAAAAAGAGGGTAGGGAAAAGTCCCTGAGGTACCTATGTACAAGTGTAGCTCTTGGGATCAGTTCCTAGAGACTCTACCCCTAGTGCACTGGACTATTCCAATGCCGACGGATGCAACGTTGGCTTCTCGTCTGAGCAAACGCAGACAATAACGCCCACCCAAATCATCATTATTCTGTCCATACGAGGTGAAATGAAGGGGGATCGAACTCATAAACGAGATCAAAACCGTGAATTTCAGGCTCGCAACGCACTTGGTCACTTCTGCCAGCCAACTCAGAAAAGAGAAGTTCAAAATCTTTGAAACGCTCTGCTGAAAAATTTGTTTCCAGTCACTTGGTCACTTCTGCCAGGCAACCCTCGAAATATCCTAATGAAGGCACCCAGAACTCTCGGAGAGCGATGTTATTGTTATTAGGTAGTGCCTGCTATTAGAAAGCCATGTTCTATGCAGACGAGTGATCTATACAGTGAAATAATAAACCGTTGTGAAAACATTTGCAGCGGTTTTCAATAAATAGGTACTTTTTGAGGTAGGTGAAGCAATATAATGTGATAAGATGAGTAACACAGAATATCAACGATGGATTACATCTATAAGATGTCAGTATAGATGTAAATGTATGTAAGTTAGCTCACGGTAATGGATAATTGTCAACCTCATTGCATAGTTCGAAATATATATGAACAATACGATACGCGATTTTGATGGATAGTTAAAGATCCAAAATAGCTCTTCTGAAATAGAAAACTTATTTTGGCATCAACAGTGGGAACCAAGAAGCTAAAAATAGTGTGCTTTATGGGCACCGATATGTTTAGTAGGTACACCGACAATAGTCGTATTCATTAAGGAGAATCCTACAATTACTTTACATTAAAACTGATTAAATGTATGGGTTAGTATTATTAGTTAAGTGCTCCAATCGTTTGCCGTCTCACCATATTTATTGGCCGGGAGCTCGCCGTCAGGACCCATGATGCTCTGTAGGTTCCATGAAGTAGACTGTTGCTCTAGTTATCTTCCCTGTCACATTATCTTCCAAACAGTTTCGAGTGCGTAGATTTTGTGGGGGCCAGGCCTTGCCCTGAAATCATACACAATCCAAGCATTAGGCCCGCTGATAGGAACATCGATAAGGCACCTGTCAGCTCATTCCAGGCACAGAATATGCGGTTTCCAAAAACCCATTAGGGCTAGAGATTGCTACTAAACTAATTTAGTTGATCGATAATATTGGAAGTCGAATAATGAAAGAAAACAAACAAATATGTATACTCATATAATTATAAGTTATATTCAGGCAGTAACACCCAAAATCAATCATCTGCATAAAATAATATCCTGCCAAAGTCAACATTTTGATTCCATCTGTCTGCTTGTCAGTCTGTCTGTGTGTTGGCAAATCCTTGAAACCGGCATGGTTTTTTCATGAAGTTACGGCATGGTTTAGATTAAAATTCAAAGTTTGTGCGGGTTGAAGTGGTCCCATATGAATTGTAACATCCCCCACCAACCATCCGATCGATGGTTATCTCTTCCACAAAGCATGGTGTAGGTGTATTCCCAGGGAACCTGCCCAGTCCAGCCGGAATTCCGAGAGTTCTGCATATCGTCCATATACCTGGTAAACCATGTAAGTCGGTATTTTTTCGAAAATAAGGTTTTGAGCTTTTCAGGTAAATTAGGGTCTCTTGATCCATTTAGTGAAGCCGTTTTCCAATCTGAAGAATAATTTTTTTATCCAGAAAGCATTAAAAAAACGTGTAAGTCGGTTAGCTATTTTTTCGCCGGAAAACCATGTAAGACCTGCGTATGCCTTTATAAAAGTGAGCAGCTCACGCTGGTGGCAAGTTTCCATCAAAAATAGTCAGTTTAAAAAAAAAAAAATTTCCATGTAAAAGTTTACAAAATCATAAATGGAGTTCGGAGAAAGTGATCATAATTAGAAACCTTTTTATAAGTCTCAATTTCAGCAATAAATTCCACTCCTTGTGTTCTGCAGACACGTGATTTTCCATACTGTGGCCAACCTTAAAATCACGACCTACCTACGTGCTTTTTTTTCCTACCTACCTAAGATCACGTGTTTTTTCGCATTGTTTCTAAATTATTTTTACGTTATTTAGGAGGATAATTTTAGATGAAATTGATTGATTTTGTTGGCTGTTTGACCTAGCTGTAATGCTGATGTTAGAAAGAAAAACAAGAAATTAGTAGTGTGCTATTGGCCTGCTTATGTTTTACTGGAAACTCTGTAAAATTAATGATACAAGAGATAATAATGAGATAATAATTTAGGAAATCCAGCTCTGACCAATCCCTAACCCATCCTCAATCCACCCCTAGTCCATCTATAACCTAGATTAGACCCATCCCAACCCCTAACCCATACCCAACCCATCCCTAGTCCATCTCCAACCTATTCCTAACACATCCCATTCCTAACCCATCCCTAGTCCATTTCTAACCCAACCCAGCCCTGACCTATCTCCAACCCCTAACCAATCCCAAGTTCATCCCCCACCGAGCCCTGACCAACCCCTAACTTATACCCAGCCCATCCCTAACCCTTCCCTAGCTTATCTCCAACCTATCCCAAACCCCTATCCCATCCCTAACCCATATCCAGTTCATCTCTAACCCATACCTAACCCATCCCTAGCTCATCCTCAACATATCCCTAACCCCTAACCCATACCTAACTCATCCCTTGTTTTAATGAAACAAAAGTACCTAGTTGCCTAACACTTCACATTAAATGCATGCCTACCTAGTTACGGTTGTGATATGTAAAGTGTTCCTATAAGTAATGGTTGTAATTTAAGAAATGGTAATTGAGGAATTGGTAGTATATTGAATAATTTATTGCTCAACTCTAGTAATATTAAGCCTGAAGACTGTCGTTTTGACTCAAGGAGCCTTAAAGTTGGACTGCGTCTTAGTCAACGCCTATGAATTTTTATTTAAATATTTTCCTTTTGAATCGATTTGGGTATTTTGTGTAACCTTGAAACCTGGAGAAAAAATTGAATATTCCTAATAATAAAATAACCCAAGCTGGGTATATTTTCATAAAAATCAAATTGAAAACCATGTTAGTCGGGTGTCAAAGGCTGGGTAAAAGCATGTAAGTCCATTTTTTCGTTCGCTGAAGTAAATTTTGATGAAATTAGTCTCAGGCTCTTTGAAATACTACTGTTATCACCAATTTTATGGAATGGAACGAAAAAACTTATTGTACATGGAATGAAAACTTAATGATTCAGTTTTTAGTGTCCCCTGTAAAATTTGATGAACTCGACTTACATGGTTTACCAGGTACATGGACGATATGGGCTTCAGTCTTGCAGCGGGACGCAATCGTTTCACTGTTTGATGGAGGGAATTGGCTGGGTCCCATGTGCGGAAATACCGTATACTGAACTGGTGGCTGAGTTAAATTAGTGAGCCGTGTATCCTGATAGTGCCTGTGGGGCCCTATCATGCTGTGGACTTCTTTGGCGTCTCAATGAGGAATTTCACCATGTCGGAATTTCCTATTTTTGACCCCAAAATCGGATTCAGCACCTCGAAAAACCCCCTAAGGCCAACTTTCAGCCCGAACTTCCTAATTTACGAATAAACAAAACAGTGTA
Organism: Apolygus lucorum; assembly: GCA_009739505.2. NCBI lineage: Eukaryota > Metazoa > Arthropoda > Insecta > Hemiptera > Miridae > Apolygus > Apolygus lucorum. The sequence continues at coordinate 65,514,301 of CM019178.2, forward strand.
GAAAATACGAATGTTAAAAAAAAAACCGGGAAAATGACGTCATCCCGGAATAGTTCATTTATGGCCGCTTGAAGCGCTGAGATCGAGAAATCTATAGTCCCCAGATGCAAAATTTCACGAAAAAGTAAAGTTCGAAGTCGAAAAACTGAAGAAAAAAAATAGAAAAAGCAAGATGGGGAAAATTAGGTTTCCTCTGTTTTTGTTTGATAACTTTTCTCTTAGAAAACACGATTTTGTCGTCCCAATGGGCAACACTGGGAGGAGACGGCGATCCGAACAGCCCAATCAGCGAGCGTTCCCGCTTCACGTCCGTTTTCCCGGTTAGTTTTGAAATCAAAAATTTTGATTGTCTCCCAAAAATAACAGGAGACTTATTTTCCGAAATCAGCCCGATTTTCATCTATCCCACACCACTAACTATTCAGGAAAAATGCAAACAGAATTCGGTGAAATTCCTCATTCTCAATTGCATCCGCCTTCAACCAGTTTCAAATCTTTTGATCAGTTATAATATTCAAATCATGAAGAATCTATCTTGAAGCATAATTTTCATCACACGTAACTTTGGCTTCCCTCCCGACAGACAGGCAGAAACCCTAAGTCGTAACGCATTTTAATATGTGATTGTACGAGTACAATATGTTTGATGAAATAAAATCCGTTTTTCTCTCCATCACCTCTCAAAATTTGGAGGTAGTTTGAGAGTAGGAATTTCATTGTGATCGGATCGCCGGTATTAAATGTTCAATAATTCATTTTAGAGTACACGAGTACTCATAGAGAGTAATTCTTAAGCTACCCAAACAGCAAGCTACAATCACAATACCTACTATGAATTGCATCCAAAAATAGCTCACTGTTATGATTATGACGAGGAGGGCTCTGCATTCAGTATAGTCCCAGAATAACAGCGTTCTAAAATTCTCAATAAATTATGAAAAACGTGTCGAATCGATTGGTGCCACCGCCTGGTGTCAATTTGGCGTCATGGTGGCAGATAGTTTCACCTCTTATCCTCTTCCACGTGTGTTCTGACACGATACGCAGACAAGACCAGTTGTCACTCCTGCGGCCTAAAATTAACTGAACATCCATCAACAACTACAGGCCCTGAGGTGGTGCACGACGGGGAACGACACCAGCGGGGAAGCTGACTAACACAATTAATTTATTGTACCTTGAGGTCATGATCGAATCTACTAATTGAAACCAGGTCTGACCTTGTTTGATACTCTTCTCATTCATTCATTATTATCATCATTTATCGTGCCACATCATTTGTTTTTGCTTAATACTGGACGAGTGTAACAGTTCAGGTTATAAGCTACGGCAGACGTCCCTCATTCTGTCGTAATATTTACAGTCTTTTCGTGAATACGTTGGAAGAAAAATAAAGTAATTACGAAGGAAGGAAATTCAATTTTTCGTCTAATCGGAAATATAACGTTTCTTTAGGATTCCGACAATGCTAAAACGATTTCTGTGAGTCGACCAGTTCTGATTATTATTCATTAAATAAAAGTCTCCCTAAAAATCTAATAATTATTCTATCGGTAACACGATCAATAAAAACATCATGACATTGTGTGAAATTTTGGATTATTATTTTCAATAATAAACTTTTGGAATTGACCAAGAAACAAATTCTTCAACACCCCTTCAAATTTGATGGTTTACGTTTCAAGGTTCGCTCTGTCGGACAACCCTACGAGAATTTAAGGGTTGGACGTACGATAAATCAGAAACACGAGTGTGAATCGCAAAAGAGGCCTAATCTCCGTTCAAACTATAGCTGACCGAAATGCGATCGATGTTTTTCTTCATGTTGGGTGGTTGGTGGCTTTGCAGTGGAGTGATCTATACAGAAAAATAATAAACCATTTTGTAATAATTTGCAGCGTTTTTTTAACGGGTTTATCTTAAAAAGTAGGTATTCAGGATGAGTTTTATCATTGAAAAAAAAACAACGGAGGGTTTTTTGGGCCAAGGACTGAGAATGCCACATTCAGCCATGTGACATTTACTATACACAATTTACTACGAGAGGACGTAGTAAAATTTACATATATACAAATTAAAAAATAAATTAGATACCTACATTTAATAGTGACTTGAATACAGAAAAGTAAGAATACAATGGATTTAATTTTTTACTCAAATAAGTAGGAAATTGGTAAGAGCAGGATGTGACAACTTACAACGTTCTTTCTCAGAAAAAGATATCTGGTTTAAGTGTTTGTTAAGGGTTGTTGAAAACCGAACTAATAACCATAAATAGTAAAAATAATAAAAATCATCATAAATAAGAAAAATCGTGATCTGAGACTTACTCTTCTTCTCATTCAACAAGAGGAGTTACTTCGCTGTTCCTAGTGTTCCACTACAATGGCATTTGATTTTAGTATTTAGAAGGTACCTACTGGCTTACAGCTTTCAAATGCACATTAAATAATCTACAACCACAGAGAAAGGAATGTGCCTATTTCTTTACAATAAATTGATGACTCTTGTAGATACAAGAAAACTTTTTTCAAGAGGGGTTTCTAGTGTCACCAGCTACATTCGTGTAGGGTAGGAACTCGGCAGATCGATTAACCATTCCGAAAAAAAAATTGTTCAAGTAATCGGATCAGCGACTCTTCAATGGTCGGAAGAAAATGCAATCAATTTAAATGTGGTTTTCGATATGTCAGTAGAAATAAATAATTGCTCTTTTTCTAATAAACTCTCATTGGATTATTATTTTTAATAATGAACCTTTGGAATCGAGCATCAAAGTAGTTCAGGAGATCAAATGCGACCTTTTTTCTTTCATTGAATAGTTTCATATCACCCTTATCAATTGTACTTTCCTAGCAACCAAGAACAACATTATTATATGAGGGTACCCAGTACCCACAACTCCCGGATAACTGTTTTCCTGGTTGATACTTCCTGTCAAAATAGAGTTGATAATGATCCTTGCGCGATAATATGGTATACAGTGTTACTAACAATGGAAAAGTCTTTGTCTAATAATTGGAGTCGAAGTTGTGCTCTTATAAGAAGTTATTTCTTGACTGACGACGGTCAGGACGACTTTTGCATGGTTATAACCCGCTTTACAAAAGCATAGTTATTTTTGTACTTCCCTTTGCGATGCCATTTCATTTGTTAACCCATTTCAAGCCGAAGGTAGAAATAACAGAGTAATGGGAGGAGGAGGATGAACTATTTTACAGAATGCCGGCCGAAATAAGGCATCATTTGCTCACCAATCGAGAGCAAAAATGCTCCAAATTTTATGAATCTTACATTTTAATAGGATTTTAGAGGTCTCAGTTTTCCAAATCAATATGATGTATCCGTTTCATTGTCAAAAATTAAAAAAAAACTATAGGTATAAAATCTAAAAATCTATTTTTATTAACCGGAATCTGTTTCGACTCAATGCCCAGAACGCTCACTCTCCCAGGACCAAATTTGAGCAACCATAATCATGCTTTCGGCCAAAAGGCCTCCTTTTCAAAAAAAAAAAAAAAATTCCCAAATCGCATTGAGCTCCCGAACGTCGAAGACATTTTTCTTTGAAAACTTTAGGAACAGCATGAACGAGAAAAAATTCTTCTACAAAGATTTTCCGCTATTTCAATATTTGAAAAAATCATTATTATGACGATGCAAAAAAGCATAAATGGCCGGAAATGGGTTAATTTTTACCTGGAAAGAGCGAGAGACGGTTTTTCGATTCATAATGTCTATTAATCCGTATATAGCTATAACGTGATTGAAATAGGTACCTGTTTATACATTAACCATTATTACTCGCACCAGGACCTCACTACCTATTGTTAGAAGTAACCAGGTGAAATACAAGCAAAAAATGTGGTCCACAGGATGTTTCGATGCCGGAAAGGAACCCGTACGACAAGGAAGTGGTCCCACCGCAACGGTACCCACCACCCAGTAGGTATAGGTACTGCCCACAGGAGTTGAATAAGTAGGTAGATACTCGGAAGCGGTGCCGCTAAAGCATTTGAGATACTACACTAGTTGATAAGTTGAACTCATAAATTGAGTTTTGAAATCAAATTTTCTCTATCAACGACAACCATTGAGATTAATTATTGATAACTATACTGATTTTGCATTTTAATGGAGGTTGGACAGAAGAAAATAAAATTAATGAAAATAAAATCTTCGTACATTCTTATCAAGCAATAAAGACACTCGAAAGATTTTCTAGTTCTGTATCAAGTAAATATAGATAGTGAATCTGTGAACCATTGAGTAGTAATGAACATCAATAGTGACGTTGCGATACTTTCGATACTTACTGATATCAGTATTTTGTTTCGATACCTTTCGATATTTGTATCGATACTGGGCTTCCGATACTTTCAGGTATCGAAAGGAAAGTACTAATATCAGTACTCAAATATTTACTACCTACTCCCACAAAAGCGCAAAGATGGGATAGGTTGTCTGGGGCATTATTTTCTTTTACTTCCAACGAAACCGAGAAAGAATAAAGAAAGCACAAATAAAAGAAACATTCAAGTCCACAAGGGACACCCCACGGACTAAATTAGTTCAATTCAACAACAACAACAACAACAATTTAACTTTGAAGAAGAAGAAGACTTTGTTATTATTGTGATAGTGATTCGTTTGTCGTTTCGTTTTCTTCCTCCATAAAAAAACCAAATTCATCGTCATAAAATACACCTTCTATTCCATCAAAATTCCGTTTATCATATCCTCGCCCCTTGCCTGTTCAATGTTATAATATAACCAGTCACTTCGTCACTAGAGACTCAACTATGCCCAAGCCCAAGCACAATGGACAATACTGATGGTAAAAATTGAGTAGGTACCTAATCATGGTAAAATTTGCTATTCAATATGATATAGGTAGGTTACCTATTAAGTTCGTGCATTTTATGTTAGCAGTTTTTTCTGAATAATTGCAACAAATTAGCAATTAACAACAATTACATAAAGTAGGTTGGTATCAATGATTCGATACCAGGTGGTATCGATACTTTTCTTTCGATACTTAACTAATATCAGTACTTTGATTCGATACTGTATCGATACCAAGTATCGTATCAAAAGAGGTATCGCAACGTCACTAAACATCAATACTTCCGTTATAAATCATAATCTCATTTCTATACCCCAATACCTTCATGATGATGTTGACGTTTTATCAGAGCAACGATTCATCTTTGTTTTTATTCGAGAAGATCAATTATTGTTCGATGATTCAATGTCAAGTATATTCATGGACCACGAAAATAATTTGAAATGTTTCAAGTGCACGGACCCGCAATCCGAAAACTTCAGAACTCAGAAATACAATCAACAATAGGAAACGTCATGTAAGTTTAAAATGAAGAGATGAATTTAAAATGCCACTACAAAAAGTATGGCCTGGCTCTCCGGCTGGCTTTTGGTTTATTATTTTCAATAATGAACCTTTGGAATCGACCAAGAAAAAAAAATTTTAACACCCCCTCAAAATTTGATGGTTTACGTTTCAAGGTACGTAGAATCCAAAAATCGAATAAAAATTTGGCCGTCCGTCCGCCGTACGCGGCACTTTTGCCACTTAGCATTGACCGATTTTGATGAAATTTGGTATGTAGGCTCCATTTGGGGTCTAGTTGTGCCCCGAAGATTTTGGTTGATGTAGGTCACTTCTAAGGGTTCCAAAATCAATTTTGAAATTTTGAAAACGCCATAACTCAAAACATTTTGACATAAAGGTATTTTTGCTTCCGAGTCTACCAAGGTAGCGGAAGCTTTGTTTTCACTTTTCAAGGTCGAAAAAAAAAGTTCTCAAAATCAAAATTTTCACTCGCGTTTTGCGTTTTAGACCTTTCTGAACAATTTTGGTTCAGTGTCTGTGTGTCTGTCGGTCTGTCATGAATTCCTTGTAACGCGCATAACTATACGAAGTTACTGTCCGATTTCAATGAAATTTTCAGGGATTGTGCGGGTTGGTGTGTAGACGGTCCCCTATGAAAATCATCACCTTCGGACTGATAGTAGCCACTGCGCATGCTCAAACGTGAATTTCCTTGTAACGGCCATAACTTCCACTTTTTCTACCCGATTGCGATGAAATTTTCAGGGATGTTACAGATTAGTATTTAGATGGTCCCCAATGAAGATCACCACCTTCGGACTGATAGTAGCCACTGCGCATGCGCAAACGTGAATTCCTTGTAACGGCCATAACTTCTACATTTTCCATCCGATTTCAATGAAATTTTCAGGGATGTTACAGATTAACTTGTTTTGATGTTTTGAGATTAACTACTATGCATCGGATCATCTATACAATCGGGTTATGGATACGAGGAAGCTATGTGCCACACCCACTTGGCACACTTTTTTTTCCTTCGATTTAAGATTCTATAGAATTTTTAGAATTTTTTGAGACCACGCGGAGCTCTGTAGGACAAACCGTTCGCTCACTACGAGAATTTAAAGTTTGGACGTACGATAAATCAGAAACACGAGTGTGAATCGCAAAACAGGCCTAATCTCCGTTCAAATTAAAGCTGACCGAAATGCGATCGATGTTTTTCTTCATGTTGGATGGTTGGTGGCTCTGCAGACGAGTGATCTATATAAAAATAATAAACCGTTGTGTAATAATTTGCAGCGTTTTGCAGTCGATTGCACAAAGCGTTCACTTCACTCATTAAAGTCAAGAAGATAATTTTTCGTAATAATTCTCATTTACCCAACCATGAATCATCTCCCCCAGCACTAGTATGTATAATGTAGGATTGTAAACGATCGCAGATGTTGGAAGCACATTACCTACTTACTCAGAATTTTTCACGGCAGGTTTGGGATTGCTGAAAATGGATGTACAGATTTCACTCTATCGTTTTAGGAGAACTCGGAGGTGTTTGCCAAGGCTGGAAAATCCTTAAATATCTCGTTTCCAACTGTCATAGTTTGTTGGCTATGACAACAGTCGCACTGTCATGAAAATTGCCTAGTCATGACAATCTACAACATGCTTACTTACAACAACTTACTATCTTTTTTGAAGTTAGGTATGTGGACTGTAACAAAATACGAAAAACAAGGGCGAAAAGCATAATATCGACCAGTTCATACAGACGGTTGGTTTTTATTAATATTTCACCTTACTTCTGACGGGTCACGGAGACCAAACGTTTTAGGTTTCCATGACTGTCATTAACCCTGCAACTTGCATTACAATAATACCAGCTTTTGTAATTCATACTTGATGTACCCTAGGTTTTTATTATGAAGTGTTTCCATCCATGAAGTGTTACTCTTAATGAAGTGGCTAAACAATCAACAGCTGAGTGGATAGAGTCAAACAAATTATGCCTAAACAGTGAAAAGACCAAAATCATTGATGTCACTCTTAGAAAGCCTCGAACTGTCATGTCTGATGCCCTAGAGTCTGATCCGGTTAAGTTTCTGGGAGTTGTGATTGACCCTTCATTGACCTGGGCTGCTCATTGCGATCAGCTGGCTGGTCAATTGCGCAAAGCAATCTATTTGCTGCGTAGCCTGTCTTCTCAGGTTTCTCCGGAGGTGCTCCGTCATGGATACTATGGCTGTTTCCACTCTCTGATGACCTATTCCATTGTGTCCTGGGGACACTGCTCATCTGCTGGCAAAATCTTTGGCATTCAGAGAAACGCAGTTCGAATTTTGGCTCAAAGAGGTTATCGCCAGGACTGTCGTGATTGTTTCATATCGTTAGGTATACTCACATTACCTTCTGTTTTTATTAAAGAATGCTTGGTTCTGGCACATAAAAACAGTGCGGATTGGAAGAAGGGTAGCGACGTCCACGATTATCAAACTAGAGGCTACGATAAGTTGATTTCAATATTCAATAGACTGAAAAGATGCCAAAATTCCAGTAACTATTGGGCCATAAAATTGTACAATAAACTGCCGATTAACTACAAGAAATTAGACATGAACAATTTCAAAAAGCAAATTACAAATTTTTTGAAGAATCATGCATTTTATTCAACTGATGATTTCCTCCAGTTTCATTTTTAACACAGTTTTGTTGAATCTCAAAATCACCACAAATACTACACTATACTACACAAGTAGTACGCTCATTTATGTGCCTGACTTTGTACCTACAATTTTAATTATTTACATTGTTCTTGTTATGATGGGGTTTTAATTATTCTGTAATTTGTTCCTTGGCAGTGATAGAACCCTGGGATTTCGATTTTTGGGCTGTGATTGTATTTTGTTTTGCATTGTTGAGTTTTAATGAGTATTGTTGTGAGACATGATCTGTTAAGGGCCTTGGTCCATCTCCGCTGTTTTTATTATTTTTATTTTCTATTTTCAATCTGACGTTTGTTATATACCACTGGTATGAAAAACAATAAAGAGCTCTCTCTCTCTCTCTCTCTCTCATGTGACTATAATTATTGATAGTGATGAATTTCCAAAAATATAGCATTCGTATTCTTGCAATCAGTTAGTCAACTACCTATTGTAGAGATACAAAGCTGGCGACAAAGGATGCCGAGAACTCGTAGAAGAGAATATTCCTCAGCAGGTGGAGATGAGGAATCACACCAGGACGATTGGAGGAGTTGTTCCAAAGTAAATGGAAAGATTGCAGCGATAGTTTTCTTGAAAAGAAAGGTGTATACGTGGGGTATACGATTAAACGAAACGGGTTTTTAGATTTTCAGGTTCTTAAGATGGACTACTGCATAAACTAAGAGATTAAAGTAGACTAGACACTATCAAATACAAATTGGGAAAGGAATCTCAAGAGCTCAATCTGTTCTAACGACTCCATGCATTTTTGTTTTACGGTTTCCTAGTAACTACGAATGGGCCAATTTATGGGATCTTGAATTTTGAATAATATTGTGCTTTTTCGTCGAGACGAATCTGACGAACTGGCTTTCGATAGGGGAAGAAAAACTTTTGTTCGAGATGGATCTGACGTACAGGCCAAGGACAGAGAGAATAAAAAGAGCGTTTCAAGTTTCAGCGAAAGAACCAATAGCTGGGTAATAGTCCTGGAGCCAAGGCCGAAAATCGCACTTCATTTAGGGATACGATTTGACGACAAATTATGACAATCTTGTCCATTGTGAGAGAGAAAATTCAAGTCTGCCATTCCAAAACGGTTGCTTTAAAAAATGGCGGCCATGTGAAATGTTCAAAAATCGCGAAAAATCATCATATTTCCGGGATGGATGAAAACTCCGTGAATGAGAGATTAGGTCCAATCATGGATGTTTTCATCAGTCTGCCACTCTTCAACGGCTGTTAACCCTCGGCAGACTCAATTTTAAAAATTGTACACTTTTTGTGCAAAAATCCACAACGTTTGGGACGTCCCAAGTTTGTACAACTGGATTTTAAAAGTCTACTTACGGAAATAAACACACCAAAAAATTAGTACTGAATTAAAGGTATCTAGTTGAGTTGTTTCCATGCACTGCAGTTGGTATTCGATCGAAAATTTGAATAGTCTTGAAGAAGATGAATCGTTACCGCAAGAATTTCCAAGTAGGTAAATCCAGTTTTACACGTTTCAGTTCACTCTGCCGCTAGAAAGCAACGAAATACCGATGGCAGACTGTGTTACAAATTTTTTACTAACGTGCTAGTACCACATGCCAAAATTGCAACTTTCCCAAAATACATAAATTTTGACCCTCAAATTTGCATTTCTTCAATTTTAGTCTGCCTTATATAAGAAATGGGTTACTGAAGGCAAACCACGCTGCTTGAGTTTCAATAAAGTAGTACAGTATTGAGCCAAAATTTGGAGTATCCCAAAATCAACAAATTTTCATCAAAAAATTGACAATTTTTGAATTTGATTCTGCCACTAGAAGATAGCGGGCTGTCCAAGGCAGACCATGCCTTGTTACGTGTTAAAATGTGAATCATCCCAAAATTGTCTAAATTTTAAATCAAATTTGACAATTTTTCAATTTTATTCTGCCAGGACTTTACAGCTGTTTAAGATTGGCAGACAAGTCTCGAACCCGTAAGTAGACTTTTAAAATCCAGTTTTACAAATTTGGGACGTCCCAAACGTTGTGGATTTTTGCACTAAAAGTGTACAATTTTTAAAATTGAGTCTGCCGAGGGTTAACAGCCGTTGAAGAGTGGCAGACTGATGAAAACATCCATGATTGGACCTAATCTCTCATTCACGGAGTTTTCATCCATCCCGGAGATATGATGATTTTTCGTGATTTTCGAACATTTCACATGGCCGACATTTTTGAAAGCAACCGTTTTGGAATGGCAGACTTGAATTTTCTCTCACAATCGACAAGATTGTCATAATTTGTCGTCAAATCGTATCCCTAAATGAAGTGCGATTTTCGGCCTCGGCTCCAGGACTATAACGAGAGCAGTAGGAGATGAATGGTGGTTACTTTAGAGGGAAGTGGGCTTACATAGGGTTTCCCTACTACCCCTATCTGGGGTTTTCCCCAAGTAAATGAAGTTAATTCCTACTTTGCTAAAATATATAGACGAAATTATTATAAATTGGTAATGGTGAAACTGTTACATATACCCAGACCAACGAGAAGAAAGAACCAAGTTTGGTGGGCTACTTTTCTTCTCACTACTTAACCCTTTAACGCCCGAAACTTTTTTTCTCTATATATTTTGAAAATGAATCTGATATTCCGACTTCAAATATAGTTTCTAGAACATAGAAAAATAATTTCAAAATCTCCTGATCGAATTTCATATAAATAATTTCAAAAATCTCCTGATCGAATTTCATGGGTTTACTTGCCATAAGAACTGATATTTTTCTTTCGAAACTGAGATGTAAGTAGATCGTGGAATATTGGATGCGGAATGATCCAATATTAAGTGAGTAATTCATAAACTTATTTTCACATTCATAATCAGTCAAAAAATATCACTAAAGGGAGCATTAGATAAAGTACTTGTTAGTTCTTACAACCTCTAGCCAGGCCAAGTACCCAATCAACTTGAAGATGACGCATCGTGCTTTGTGACCATCGAATGAGCTATGTGCAACACTCATTTAGCAGACTGCTTTGAGTAAACTACCGTTTATTTGGTAGGATAATCAGTAGTTCTGATGACATCCAATCAGGCCATTTACCCATTGAATTTGTAGATGAAGCTCCGTGCTATGTGCAACGCCCTCATGGCTGGAGATAAAACCTCTTATACATCACTAGGATCAGACAGATCTGGAGAAAAGGACCCCCAGGTCTTTTCAATGACTCTGGAAGGTGCCCAGTAGCCTCCAAACAGAAAGGGCTTTTACGAGTATGTTACCATATGGCAACACTGGGCGTTAATAGGTTAAGAGTATTGTGAGATACATATATTCGACAAGTAGTGGGCGTCGGTGGTCTAGTGGACAGTGTACCCGACTGCGGTGATAGGATAAGAACCGTCTAGCGGGGATGCGAGTTCGAATCTGGTCGCCGCAGAAATTTTCCTATCTATTAGACGATCGGCAATCTCTCGTTCCAACCCAGGGCGGCGATGTTTGGGAAGCCATGAGCGAAATCATCAGAACAAATTCTGATCTCCCCTTAGGGAGACAGCTGATGACGTCCGCGACGCCAAGAATGGCAGTCGGACGAAAATTCAACCTGAAATGGTTGCTTACTTTACTTACTTTTTTTTATATTCGACAAGTAGATGAAAAAATCAAAAATCAATCCTTTTTAATATTGACAATTTCTCGAATTGATGAATAGTAAAACTATTATTAGTAGAATGCAATGTAAATGCATTGAACATACCTACCTATTTGTATCTCATTTGATTACTCTCACGATTTCTGGCCGATAATAACTTTTCAATACGTGATGCTGGAGAGAACCAGAAATTGGTACCTGGCAGGAACTAATTCCAAATGTTTTCCCACAGTAATGCTTTGGATCCCGGAAACTGGACGTCCCTACGCCCTCGCTCCAAGGCCTCCACGGTGATTACGATTACCCCCCTGGTCCGACTCCCGAAAACCAAATCTTCTTCGGCCTCCAGGTATCTTGTTCTTCTTCCTCTCCTTGTTCTCGGGGTGCTAGGAAGAGCAGGCAGCTCTCCCGACGTTACACCTAAACCACAGAGTCATTACCGGTCTCACGGCCGTGGTTTGGGAGCCATCATCAGCGTCACGGTCACCAGGCCTGGTGACCGACCTGACCGATCCTCTCTACTGCCTACTGCAGTCGATAAAACTAGTGTTATTGTGGGTAGACTCAGTAGGCTGAATGATTCAGTGTTTTCGTAAAAACGACCGGGTTTCAACCAAAGATTGGAAGGCAGATGCAAATGTGTTCCAATCTGGCTGGAACCTGAGGTACATTAATCAAGTTCTAGATACTTCTTACTGAATAAATAATAATAATTGTCTAGTGTTCTCTATGACATTGTTGATATTACCTACATGTTCACTTGTGACTCAATTGCGCTCAAACGGTGAAGCCAAATTAGAGTTTCTGCAAAAGTGAATACTTAGTTTCTTCGCCAAACCGGGATCCAATCGTTCTGTAGAAAGCCATGATGTAGTCAAAACCTTCCGAAGAATCTGAACAGCAACTATGTAGATCAACCCAACAAAACGTACTATGTCAATTGATCGGGATTAGGGTCAACTGAAAACAACACCTTCCTCGCCGAGCTTTCGGTAAATATATTACCTTCTTCAGGGCTCGAAGGTTGTTTATTTAGTGACACCACCAAACGTCCATAAATAAAGAGAAGGTGGAGACGCCACCATAATTATAGAAGATAAATTTACGGCAAATGAAGAAATTAATTAAAAACACCGGCTTTTTTAAAAGTACAGAACAATGGAAAATCAAAAAACCGAAAGCTCGGCGAAGAAGGTGTTGTTTTCAGTTGACCCTAATCCTGATCAAAGTGAATACTGCTCTAATAAAACACGGAGCTGAAAAGAACGTTGTCTAATGTATATTAGTCTATGTCATCTACAACCTAATCCGTATAATCCCTGAAAATTTCATCGAAATCGGATAGAACACGTGGAAGTTATGGCTGTTACAAGGAATTCACGTTTGCGCATGCGCAGCGGCTACTATCAGTCCGGGGGTGATGATTTTCATAGTGGACCATCTACACGCCAACCGGCACAATCCCTGAAAATTTCATCGAAATCGGACAATAATCTCGTATAGTTATGCCGGTTACAAGGATTTCATGACAGACACGGAACCATAATTGTTCCAAAATTGTTGTAAAACGCGAATGAAAATTTTGATTTTGGAGAACTTTTTTTTCAACCTTGAAAAGTGAAAACAAAGCTTCCGCTACCTTGGTGTACTCCACTGGTGTAAGGCCACTTTTTGAAAATGTTCAAAATTTGAACAAATTTTTGCTGGAACTGTGTGCAAAAAATTTTTGCACACTTTCTTAACCAATTACCCGGAATTCTACGGTGATCTTAAAAAGAAATCCGTTTGCAGAACTAAAATATCTCGATCCGTTCTCAACTGAGGAGTAAACGAAATTTGGCCCCGATGGTGCTGCCATCTCTTATTTCAGAATCACACTAAAACATCGTGACATTTAGCCTTAGTAAACTTTTACGTAACAATTTGCGGCTTTTTTTTTATCAAAAAGGGTTTCTACAATCTGTTTTTTATCTACAATGATTTTATTCGAATACTGCTCTCCTTTCACCGAAAGGGGGTCTCAGTCGGTCGCCGTTCCTTCCTCGTTCCGGGCGAACGAAACTGGCCAAATTTTGAAACTGAGCGCCGCACAGTGGGGCCAAATGGCCAAAAAGCGGAAAAAAATCATTATCTTTTGAACGAATCACTGTATCGTCTTGGGAATGGTTTCATTCGATTCCGAATACGAAAATACACTAGAAAAATATGTGTTCTGACGTTTAAATTTATTATTTTAGTACTAAGTCTTGAATTTTGAAAAAAATAATGTTACTCAAAGTGGAAAAGCGTGTGAAAAAACCAGAAAAGCGGTTTTACAGGCGATGGGTGTGTATTATTTTGTTTTTTTTTCTTCGTTTCAGAGGTTATAGGATACGATAAAGATGATTGAATTGAGGTTTCTTTTTATATGTATGTAAATATATATATGTAAATATATATGTGTAAATATATATTTATATATTTAATTTTGAGTGATAAAAACCTCTGAAAATTGGATAGTAAGCGATCGAATATTGGAACGAATCCAAATTAAACGTTTGCTAAATCCGAATAAGAGATTTTCAACGATGACATGTTCTCGGTATGTCACGACAGTGCGAACTGACCACACTACTGCGAATGACAATCCGAAGAACCTGGTTTGTTCAAACAGAACCTTGTTGACTCTTAGCAGAAAGAGTTGACGAAAACGTCGCTACTTACATCATTCTGTTTTCCAATAAAAAATAAAACAAAAAATGTCTGCCAAATGGGTGTGGCACATAGCTTCCCAGTATCCATAACCCGATTGTATAGATGATCCGACCATTGTAGCCTTAACTTGACTCCGTTACTCTGCGATTGTAGCTAACAGCCCACATAGGGGACATTCTACATATCAACATTCACAATCCCTGGAAATTTTATCGATTTCGAGAGGAAAATGTAGAAGTTACAACCTTTAGGAGGGTTTTACTCTGAAGCTGCGGTGACGGCAGAGACGGCGTTCTTGGTGTGCCTTTTATCACATTTTAACCCACTACATCTAAATTCTGTGAAATACGGCTATGAAATTTTTACAGCTTCTTGATAATGGTCAGATTTTCAAGAAAAAAAATGAGCCAAACCGAAGGAAGGCGAAGCTCGGTTTTACTACTCCTCTAAAGTTGTATTTCGCTATAAAAACCCAAATCTGGAGCTAATGTTCAAGCTAAAATGTTATGAAAGAATAATTAGTATTTTTTAGAGACACTACATATATATATCCAACATTATATAATTTTATTTAAATTTTTTGAAACACATAGAACGTGTTAGGAAATTTTCAAATTCCACTCTCAAAGAGCTTAAAATCTCGAAATATCAGGTTTGAGCCCCCATTTAGCAGTGAAAACAATTTTTAAACATTGAAGGTCCTTCACACCCTGATTCTACAGGTAATAGACTTTGAGAAAACCACATTACATTTCTTTTTTAGTCACTTTGCAAAAATGGAGTTTTTTCCACTCCGGCCCCACTGCGCGCCGGTTCGTTCGAGATTAGACTAACCCGGAACGAGGAGGAACGGCGACCAACTGAGACCCCCGCAGACGGAGATCGACGCTTAAGGGAGTCACGGGAAATCAAGTGTTTTGTAATTTATAAGTGAGCTGAGGTTTCAAGAGCATGAAGAAGCTTCGAACAAGGAAACATGGGAAAAATATAAAATGATGGCTGATTCACCGTTTAACTTTATGATTTTTAATGCCACGGTTACCTGTTCATGGGAATCTTATCTTACTTTATTGACACAGTTACAGGCTCGCCCTGTTTTATCTAGCTCTCTGCCTTTCGAGATAACAGCTAAGGTCTTTCTTTCGTAATGCACTGCAATGCAAGGAGGGATGTGAAGTCATAAAGATAATTAGGTATATTATTGAGCTTTCTTCTGATACGAGTACTTTTGCTCCAGATATGTTTTGAAACAAGGTGGTGCAACGATTTCTACATGTCAGTTGTTAATCACTATACCTAGCAAACGTGGACCATTGTTCCCAAGTTCCTACACCGTGAGGGTGACATTTTCTGTCGGTTCACAAACAATTCGTTTTGTAGCTCCAAGTTTCCATTAACATTCGCATGTGTGTACAGGCACTTTGAAGAGTTAGTTAATGTAACATGATCTCATGGCAGTAAACAGAGAGCTTCCTCCTGTTTTGAAGTTGGCCGGTGAAATAATCCCTAAGCGTTGTGAAATGTTGGTAGGTTACTCGTACAAAGACGCAACTGTGAATTTTTCTTCTGAATCAATATTTGTTCAATTTGACTTCTAAAGCACTAGTAGAGGGGATTTTTTTTGACCTGTTATCTCCATTGTTAACGAATTGGGAGTGAACCAACCGAGCGTGGAGGTTGTGTGAGTCATTTCCGAGCACGAAAAAAGTCTTCCTTTCAACACGTCTGTTTGTCTGGACCATCGTTCCCTCTTGCAGGTCTGACTCGCTCAGGCTCTAACGATACGATAATGACCTCGTTTGAACTGAAGAACAAAGCGACATCTTTGAAGAATAAAATTGGAGGGTACACCTTATAAGCGAGCCTTTTGTTTCCTAATTTGTTATGGGAGCAGAGGCATTCAGACAATGAACTGTTGCGTCGCTAGGCGAAGAACCTGATTTGAACTTGGAAGCACCCAAATCTTATGACTACCTAATGAGTATTTATCAATAAAATGTAGTAGAAGTCTAAAATTATAATTGAATTAATATCCCAAAAGAATTAATGAGGGCAGGTTGTTCCAAATGCGTTAAAGCTTTCAAAGTGTTCCAAATATTGGAAAAACTCTCGGATTAGACCTCGTTCTCAAGTAGGGAAAAGCTGGAATGTGGCAAAGTTGAACCACTTTTCCCTTGGCCCTTTTCGACAACTTTCTACATATTTTATTATTTTTTTTTATTCAATCCAGGAAGCTGTAATTTTGGTTTATTACTTTTAATAATGAAGATATATCAATTTGGACCAAACCAATCTCTTTCCTTGGCATGGAGAAGGTTCCAAAGCATAGAAAAAATCAACTGGGAAAGATTGATGGGATTTTTTTGGGTTGGTGGGGAAAATTACTCTTGTAACTCTATAACCGCTAAATGTAACTCCCGTAAGTCCGCTTCAACTGCTAAATAAAAGCTCGTAAATTAAAATCCGAAATATAAATTGAATTAATGAGGATGAGTTGTTCTAAATGCGTCAAAGCCTTCTAAGTGTTCCAAATATTGGAGAAACTGGCACGACAGAGGTGGGTACTCGGATTAGACAAAATTCTCCATCGAATGGTGTCCAAAGAGCTACTAGAGAACCCGGTAAAATAACTATAGCATTAGCAAACTGAATTAAACCTTTCACGAACTGAATTAATCCATTCACAAAATGAATTAATCCTTTCGCAAACTGAATTAAACCTTTCGCAATTAGAATTTACCCTTTCACAAATAGAATTAAACCTTTCGCATACTGAATTAAACTTTTCGCAATGAACAAACAATTTAATACATTTTTAATAAACAAAAATAATAATAAATAAACACGTTAAACTATCCATATATAAATCAATGATCTAAAGTAAACTATCACACGAATAGTCCGATTTTCCAAGAAAGGGGAAGGTCAGTGGAGGGGTTGGCCTGTAGCCGCAGCAGGAAGTACGAAATACGGGTCATTTCAAAATTTGGGGTTATTTCTTGTCACGCAGCTATTGTGAACACTCTATTTGACTTGGAAATTCAGAATTTTTTCAGGGAGATACAGCAGGTTGGTGTCTACAAAGATCACATAGAATGAATTTCACTAATCTATTAACTCAGATAATTAAAAATCATTAATGATCCCAATTCTCTCTCCCTACACCTGTCACAAAGGGTAGGTTGGGAACTTTGAAAATTTTTGGAGAACTCTATATTCATGTTTTAATTTAAGTAAAAAATGTTATTGGTCCAGGATACTCTCCTCTTCAGAAATAAATTAGAAACGAACGAAAATTCTTTGAATTGGAAGCGTTTTTGATATATTTTGATGCTGTCACAAGGTTTTAATCTCCCTCCCTACAATTTTTTTGAAATGCCTGTCCACTCCTGGAAAACGATTATTTTGTGTTATGAAAAACAAAAGTGAACACTGCTGCATGATGGCTTCCGAAGCTACTGAAGTTTGTTGAATTTCCAAGCTTTCAGTTGTGTGGGTTATGTTGTGAAGTGTTGAAGCTTTGAGAGTAGGCAAATACTTTCTCCATCCCTACAACCACCTCACTCATCAGGTTAAGTGTTCAACTACGTATAATTAAACTCAAATTACAATTATGAATGCCATAGTGTTATGTATTTTTTCTAACGTTCAGAATCAATAATGGTGAGGCCAGTAGAGAGTGATAACCTCACAAATCTCTCTCCCTACAACCTCTCTCCCTACAACTTCTGGGAAGAGGCTGGTTTGTAGGAAGAAAGATGGAATTGCAGGGAGAGAAGTTTTGCTCATGGTTCACCAAGATAATGGTTTAAATTTGAGTTCTTTGTGTATATTCTTGGTATTAGTAGTTATCCATAGGTTACATCAGTAATTACACAACATTTTTTGTGCAGAAATTCTAGTCAACCTTGGATGAACCGTCGACGTGTGCTGTTGCTTCTACCTCTACTGGACTTCCAGCTTCAGCTAAACCGCCTGTGCCCGAAACACTCACTCCATGAATGTTCATTTTGGCCAGCTTGAAGAGCGAGTCCAAAAAAAAAGAATTATATTAATAAGTATTAATTAATCCGGGGGTGATGATTTTCATAGGGGACCATCTACAAGGCAACCCGTACAATCCCTGAAAATTTCATCAAAATCGGATGAGAAATGTAGAAGTTATGGCTGTGGCAAGGATTTCATGACAGACAGACAGACACGGAACCAAAATTGTTCA
This sequence comes from Apolygus lucorum, assembly GCA_009739505.2. Lineage (NCBI taxonomy): Eukaryota > Metazoa > Arthropoda > Insecta > Hemiptera > Miridae > Apolygus > Apolygus lucorum. Next base: position 65,532,901 of record CM019178.2, read on the forward strand.
GGAAGGTCTGAAACGTAAAACGCGAGTAGAAATTTTGATTTTGGAGAACTTTTGCTTCCTCACTACCGAAGGTAGGGAAGCTTTGTATTCGTGAAAGAAGTGAAAAAAAAAATGTCCTCCAAAATCAAAATTTCCACTTGCTTTTTGCGTTTTAGAGCTTCCCGAACAATTTTGGTTCCGTGTCTGTCTGTCTGTCTGTCGGTCTGTCTGTCTGTCTGTGGTCAATCCTTGTCCCGGGCAAAACTATACTAACCTGTGGTCCGATTTTGATGAAATTTTCAGGGATTGTGCGGGTTAGGTCCTAGACGGTCCCCTATAAATTTCAGCACCTTCGGATCAGCTGAGTGAGCTCCAAGGCCATTTTCTCTCCTGTTGAACGCAGGAAGCTGAAATTTGAGAGGCAGGGTCAATGGAGAATGCTGAAGGTGCCTGAGTGGTCACTGATCAGCTGAGTGAGCTCCAAGGCCATTTCCTCTCCTGTTTTTCGCCAACTGATTCTATACGTCCATGTTACAATGAGTGAGGAAGCTATACTGCCCACCCAACTTGGCAGACGTTTTTTTCTACCTAGAAAAGTGAAAACAAAGCTTCCGCTACCTTGGTAGACTCGGAAGGAAAACATTACGCCTTATCACTATGTTTACAGCAACAATACTATTAATGACGATGGTACTATTGTAGTAAAAAATGGATTACTTCGTTTCCGGGGATCCATGCACAGTTTGAGGTTAATGACAATGATATTCGAATCATAAATACAGGACATTTTGTTCAGGTTCGCAGTTCCCATTAGTGCAATTCCTATTAGTTTGACATTTTTGGATTTTTGATCCTTACCTCATTTTAATTTAGTTAGGCTCTGATTCCCAAATGTTGGACACTATTAGTTTATTATTTTCAATAATGAACCTTTGGAATCGAGTGTTTTTGTAAGAATTGTATTATTAAGAAACTGAGTTTCCTAAGTATTATCAAGAAACCGAGTTACCTATGTATTACTAAGAAAGTGAGTTACCCATGCATTATTAAGAAAATGAGTTACCTATGTACTATTAAGAAACTGAATAAACTATGGGTTCTCAAAAGTTTTTTCAAAGCCGTTTACATTTTTAAGAGTTACCTGAACTATTTACACCGCTGGGTCATATAATTTTGACTTTTCCTTAACCCACATTTTACGAACGATTAGACTGATTGAAAGACTTGAAGAATCTGATAGTTTTGATGTACCTAGATTATAGCTTCGGACTGTGATTGCGATAAATAAAAGAGACTCTCCTAAACTAAGATTCTCGTATTTTGAAGGAATAAAAGGTTTCATGTGTTCAACTCACACTTGGTTTTCTCTCTCCCTACAATGTTTTATCTCTCCCTACAAAGTCGAAATTATGGAAAAAATTCAAAATTCTATAAATTTGAAACTACTTGATAAAGTGTGCGCCCACTTCAGGATCTGCCTCAGTGGTCAAAACAAAGGACGTTTACGGGGAAAAGAAACATAAAAACTTCAACAATAATTCATGGAAAAGTTCGAGGACAAAATAACCCCAAATTTTGAAATGACCCATACATGTCCATTTTCAACGGGATTTGCAAGGAATTCGACCGTCCCTCCTTCGAGCGTTCAGCAATATTCAGCAATAGGTACTCACTGAAGTAATATTTGAATCGCTGTCGCTCATCACCACAAAAATGTTCCTCACAAAACCAAAAAAAAAAGAGAAAAAACCTACGAACACTTTTATGACGAGAATGTTGACGGGAAGGGAAGGGTGATTCTACACAGTGACGGTCAATGAAAGTTTGCCAGTCCACAGGGGAGTAATTGACCATCCACAGGGAAGATATTGACCGTCCACAGAAAAGGTATTGTTTTGGGGACTTCACTCACTCTTATGTCCTCTGATCATGTTTGGTGCAGAGGATTAATTTTATGAAAGGTTCACTTGCAATTGGGAAAGGGTTAATTCAGTTTGAGAAAAGTTGAACTCTAGTTGTGAAAGGTTTAATTCAGTTTGCAAAAAGTTTAAATCAAATTGCGAAAAGTTTAATTCAGTTTGCGAAAGGATTAATTCAGTTTGCTAATGTTATAGTTACTTTACCGGGTTCTCTAGTAGCTCTTTGGACACCATTCGATGGAGAATTTTGTCTAATCCGAGTACCTACCTCTGTCGTGCCAGTTTCTCCAATATTTGGAACACTTAGAAACAATAATAGTATAGTAGTATAGTTGTTTATTTTGAACAACTTTTCTCTTGGCCGTTTTCCACCACTTTATACTTGGAGAAGAAATTGATTCAATCCACGAAGTTGTAATTTGAATTTATTATTTTCAATAATGGAGATATATTTGGACCAAAAAAGCTTATATCTAGGCATAAAGAAGTTTTCAAAGCGTAGAAAAAATCAGCTGGGAATGACTGCTGCGATTTTTTTGGGTTGGCGGGAAAGATTATTTCTTGTAACTCTATAACCCAACTCTCGTAAGTCCGCTTCAATTCCTAAATAAAAGCTCGTAAGTCCAATTTCACAAATCTTCGAACTTAAAAGCCAAATTTTGAACATTTTCTTCTCCATATTATTTGCATGGAGCTAATACATTGACCTAATGGATGTTGTGGATATGACAACGAGCCCTGACTACCTCATGATCTCCATAGAAACGGTATTTCTTCTCGCTTGAAAAATTTTCGAATTCGGACCTACAAGGGCTTAAAAGTAGATCATTGATACACAGGAATTGTTTCCTACTAATTGAAAATTTCAAGAATTTTTGAGATTTTTTGACACAACCAAGAACCGGGAACCGTTCGCTAAATGAGGATAATTAATTACCTGATTAGCGAATGTTTCAGGTTCTTCCATCTTATTCTTCTTCCAGGTTCTTCCATTCATGATGGTGTTCTGTTTCTAGAAACGAATGATACCATCCAGACGATAAAAAATAGTTGAATGCGCATTTATTGTGAAATTTATCAGAACACGCGGGTCTCAGTGAAATAGCTGATGACGAGCCCCAGAGGACCGACACCTTAGTTAATTTTATGTTAGACGAATGATGAGTCAGAAATACGAGTGTGAATCTACATTAATTCAGACTATTTTCCCTATTCAGCAGCTTCGGATCATCATTTTTTTCTTAGATCCTTCTTCCCCTCTTTACCTATTCCATACCAAGGAGAGCTTCCTACCACACCATGATATGATGATGATATTTAATCACCCTAGTTAATGTCACATTACTTATATCACATCCTCGTGTAATCGCACATTACTTTCGACTACTTTCCCTATTCAGCAGCTTAGGACCTCCTTTTGGTTTATTATTTCTAATAATAAGCCTATGTGATCGTATCGCAACAAATTTTTATAACTCCCCCCTCAAACTTTGTCACTTTACGTTTCAAGGTGCGTAGAATCCAAATTTGCAATGTCCGTCCGCCGTCCGCCGTTCGCCGTCCGGGCCATAAAAGGCCTTAGAATCGGTCTAAAAAACCCGTTCTTTCGCACATAGACTCCATTTGGGGTCTAGTTGGTCCTAACGTCGAACTATTCCGATCGCTTAATTCGTATAGAATTTATGGGCAAATAACCGGCCAAAAAAGAGGTTTTTTCCAAGTATTTTTCTTCATGTTGGATGGTTGGTGGCTTTATAGACGATTATATAGAAAAATAATAAACCATTAGAATAATAAACCATAAAAATAATAAACCATAGAAATAATAAACGTACGATAAATCAGAAACACGAGTGTGAATCGCAAAAGAGGTCTAATCTCCGGATGGTTGGTGGCTTTATAGACGATTATATAGAAAAGACGTCTGCCAAGTGGGTGTGGCACATAGCTTCCTCGTATCCGTAACCCGATTGTATAGATGATCCGATGCATAGTAGTTAATCTCAAAACAGCAAAACAAGTTAATCTATAACATCCCTGAAAATTTCATTGAAATTGGATGGAAAATGTAGAAGTTATGGCCGTTACAAGGAATTCTCGTTTGCGCATGCGCAGTGGCTACTATCAGTCCGACGGTGGTGATTTTCATAGGGAACCATCTAAATACTAATCTGTAACATCCCTGAAAATTTCATTGAAATCGGATAGAAAATGTAGAAATTATGGACGTTAAAAGGAAATTCACGTTTGCGCATGCGCAGTGGCTACTGTCAGTCCGAAGGTGGTGATCTTCATTGGGGACCATCTACAACCTAATCCGCACAATCCCTGAAAATTTCATCGAAATCGGGTAGAAAAAGTGGAAGTTATGGCCGTTACAAGGAAATTCACGTTTGCGCATGCGCAGTGGCTGCTATCAGTCCGAAGGTGATGATTTTCATAGGGGACCGTCTACACACCAACCCGCACAATCTCTGAAAATTTCATTGAAATCGGATGGAAAATGTAGAAGTTATGGCCGTTACAAGGAATTCACGTTTGCGCATGCGCAGTCGCTTCTATCAGTCCGGGGATGATGATTTTCATAGGGGACCGTCTACACACCAACCCGCACAATCCCTGAAAATTTCATTGAAATCGGACAATAACTTCGTATAGTTATGCGCGTTACAAGGAATTCATGACAGACACACAGACAGACAGACAGACAGACACACAGACACACAGACACTGAACCAAAATTGTTCAGAAAGGTCTAAAACGCAAAACGCGAGTAAAAATTTTTATTTTGGAGAACTTTTTTTTTCGACCTTGAAAAGTGAAAACAAAGCTTCCGCTACCTTGGTAGACTCGGAAGCAATAATAAACCATTAAAATAATAATACCTAATAAAATAATAAATAATAAAATAATAAACCATAAAAATAATAAAGGTACGAAAAATCAGAAACACGAGTGTGAATCGCAAAAGAGGCCTAATCTCCGTTCAAATTAAAGCTGACCGAAATGCCATCGATATTTTTCTTCATGTTGGATGATTGGTGGCTTTATAGACGATTATATAGAAAAATAATAAACCATTGTGTAATAATTTGCTGCGTTTTTTTCATTAGTTTCCTCTTCACCTCTTTACCTATTTCATAACAAGAAGAACCGCTATGTTTGGCACCTAGCAACTGGAATGGGGTGTGCGCATGGGTCGGAGAAGCTGTTTATTGTTATTTTTAATCTAAATTAGACTTCATTCTGAGAATTTTGACACCAACCGCGACCTTCTAGCGTGATAAGACCTTTTTCTATGATTTTTCAAAGTTTCGGATGTTTACGACGTCACAGTGGACTGGGGGGTCCCGTGACGTCATAAATATTAGAAAATTTGAAAAATCATAGAAAAAGATCTACTCATCCAAAAAGAGAACGGCTGGTGTCAAAATTCTCAGAATGAGGTCTAGTTTTAGATTAAAAATTTAAATAAAAATCAGGCGCCCATTGACCTACAAACTCATACCTCGGTTTCTCAATTACACTCATTCCTCATTCGAGTACGTTCTTCTTACCTTCTTCCTTAGCTCTTATAAAAAGATTTTCACGCTAACCTCATGGGGAAACGCAAAAATAATAATTCCCTTGTAACTCCTAACAAGTTTTACTAAAAAACGAAGAGATCGTGAAAATTTTGTGAAGGAAGAAATAACAATAACATAGTTGAGCAAAGCGATTTCATAATTTATTATTGTCGTTAAAGTACAATCATTAGCAAAGGTTATAATAATGTTATGACAACATAAGGCACGATTGTTCTAAAAATAAAGTCTTGCCTCAAAAACATAATAGGAACATATTACTTTTCCTATAAGAAAAAAAAAACAACCTATACTCGAAATACTTATTCACGAAGACGACAAAAACTTATCGTAATGTCGTAATAGCACCAAAAAACATATCAACATATAGCCAGCTTCGTATTGCAAGAATAACGAAAAATTGAAAACAAATCTGTTTTTCGATGAATAATAGTTTACTTTATATGGCATCGAATCTAGCAAAAAAACTAGATAATACTGAAGGAAAACAGCAAATTATTATATCTGCTTACAACTAACGAATACATGGTTTGCGAAACTGTCGAATTACATATCAGTTTACAGGAGGGAGTGAACATGAGAAGAACCCAGAATCTTTGCTGTCACTGAGAGAGTCGTAGTTGCAGCACGAGTCCAACGAGTCCAACGAATCTTCACTGAAGGTCGTTTGGGAGTATTCTAGAGAATCCTTGTCCGTCAGAGAATTGAGAGAATCAATACTGAATAGAGATAAGTCGTTCAGTGAGTCAATGGACAACGTGGAGTTCAGTGAGTCTTTGTCGAAAGATGGAACACATTTGGGGCATTGAGTCGACGACCAACAGTCGGCGATTGTGGGATGGTAGGGGAACCAGCTTAGAGGGCTTCTGCAGTCGAATTGTACGATTTGGTTGTTGCGGCAGGATTTGGTGGGACTGGAATGAACTTCCGGCTGGAAATCAGAGATATTCTGGCGGTACCCAAATTTCGATTCCAAAGAGTACACGCTTGACACGGACGAGCAGGTTGAGATTTGCCGTTGGCGGTACATACCGTTGCGAGGTTGGTGAAGATCCGAGACGAACCCTGGCGAACATGGAGACGAACTGCAGCCGCTGCTGCCCAAACTGCAGGAAACGACTCTGGTCTGCGGAAAGCGTGTTAATTGCTCGGGCGAACGTCTCACCCCGTCGAGAATCTCATTTACTATCCGACGCACATCGATTTCACTGATTTGCAACCGCGAAACGCAACACGTGCAGGTTTGTTCCGCCTCGATTCCTTGGGATATGACTCTTCTCCTGATTTCCTTGATGTCCGTGGCGAACGCCCTCCGGGTCACGCAGGTTTCGTTGAAGCATTCTGACGCAAGATCGCCATCCAAGTCGCAGCACCAGGATCGCCGGTGGGTCCTAGGTGGGATTTGTATTGGTCCGATTTTGGGTTGAACCGTCAGCACTCGATGAATGTGAGGCGTTACTTCGATGTTATTCATGGCTTCTTCACTTCAGTCATCAATAAATATTTCGTACCAGTATTTTGTATACTTCGTACCTACTGAAGAAATGACGTCATCATCACTATTTTCAATACCTCTTGATTGCATTTCAATGACCAATGTTCCAGCTTTAGAAAGACCTACCTACTGTATGAAGGCTACATGGCAATTGATTTTTCAATTTTGGTTTATTATTGTCAGTAATAAGTTGTGGTTTTGGACATTTTCTTCTATTACAATAAGTGGGGAGTTTTTTTGAAACAATAAAAGTCCCTTGTCATTTCCAATCACTTTTATTCGTGAAGAGCTTTCGACAACTCTCTGGTTGTCATTGCCAATCCAACAGCAAGAGGACAAAATTTCTGAGCAGAGCACAAGTAGCCACCACCAATAGATAAATAACAAAATGGAGTTACCATTTTAAAGTTAGTTATCTGCAGTAGTGGCTACTTGTGCTCTGCACATAAATCTTGTCCTCTTGCTGTTGGATTGACAATGACAACCAGAGGGTTGTCGAAAGCTCTCCACGAATAAAAGTGATTGGAAACGACAAGGGACTTTTATTGTAAAATACACCCACTTATTGTCAGTAAAGTTTATTTCAACATGTTTAACCTACGCTCAAAATTAACTGCTTTGCGTTTCAAGATACGTAGAATCCTACAATCGAAAATCCGCCGTACTTTCCTACCACCGACCGAAATTAAAGATATTTGTTAAACGGGCTCCATAGAGTCCGGAAGTTTTTGTTATTGCCAGACATTACACACGGTGTATCAGAAAGATAATGTGGTCAGTACTTCAGAGGATGATTATATTACTACTTTGCAACAAAAAATGTCCTATAACATATATTTTTTACTGAATTTAAAATCTTACTTTTTCATATTTTTAGGATTCTTTCTCGTGATTTTGACCTTGTATCACTTCAACTACTGTAACTACCACAATTGACTCAGTAAGTTTAACTCTGAGGATACCATTGGGAGAACGTTAAATTTCCTTTCTCCCAGATCGCTAACCTAAGTTTTCATTTAATTAAAAAACAAAAAGAAATCATATTTTTCCACGTTCAGACACAAATGTCTTCACTGAATTTTATTTTAACAATTTTTATGATTATACAGTTGAAAAGCTGATATTATGGGCCAGTTTTTACAGTAGAGGTATACGAAAAAATAAACAAACAGAAATTAGAAACTCACAGCAGTTTTGAAAAAATGGAATTTCTCATACTTGTGAAAATTTCATGATCAAGCAGCGTTGTTGTCAAATAAATTCCATCAAAAAAGTTTGGTTTGACATCAGGGAGAAAGGAAATAAGAGATTTAAACTAACTGAATCAATTGTGAGAGTTATACAATAGTCTTTTTAGTGATGCAAGGTCGAAATCCCGAATAAAATCTTAAATATGGAAAAAGTCGGATTTCAAGTTGAGTAAAAATATATAATATATATTATATAGGACATTTATAATATAGGAACACATATAATATATATTATATAGGACATTTTTAGTTGAAAATTAGCAGTAGAATCATCCTCAGAAGTACCTACCACGTTATCTGATACACCCTGTATTCAGGGTGTCATCCTATCGGGCGCATCACCCCACCAGCCAGGGTTCGATTCTACAACTAATTTGCTACTTTTTTTGTCTCTTGACTTTTTTTTAATCCCCTTAAAATCCGACTTTTTCCACTTTTAAGATGTTTTAAGGTACAAATTTTTTTTCAACGAAATCGGCGGTTTGACGGGAGGATTCCGGGGGTTTCCTCCGCCACCGCTCCTCTCACTCTTCAACCAACCCCAAATCCTCCCGTCAAACCGTCGATTTGGTGGAAAAAAAATCACGGTTTTTCGTATTCAAGTGCGGTTTTCTCAACTAATAAAAATATTGGAAACAATACTAACCTTACCGTTAGAAAGCTGAATTTTTGGGTGAACTTTTAGGGTTAAAGTGGAAAATTAACCTGCAGTTTCAGCTAGGCGTAGAAACGATTGAAAAAACTGTACATTTCCAAGATTTTCGAGATTTTACTATTCGGGCTAATTTGTCAACATCTTAGTTTTCTTTAAAAAGTTTTATTTAGCACTAGGGAGATAGATAATCTAACACTCTTTCCAACGGTGTAATTACATTTGAATTTTGACTGAAAAATAAGGGGGTTATAGCTGCTTTAATGGCGTAAGGTCGATAATACGAAAAACATCTTAAAAGTGGAAAAAGTCGGATTTTAAGGGTTAAAAAAAAGTCAAGAGACAAAAAAAAGTAGCAAATTAGTTGTAGAATCGAACCCTGGCCGGTGGTGCGCCCGATAGAGTGACACCCTGTAATGTCCAAGGGGTAAAGATAGGAGTTGAAATTTTCAAATCGCCCCAGCTCGAAATTTCCAATATGATATTTTTGTTTGTTCGTATAATATACGAAATTATTACATAACGGCTATTTCAAATATTATTTGAAATAGCCGTTATGTAATAATTTGCAGCGTTTTAGTTATCTAGGCTGGTATACTTGTTTTTTAATCCTCAAGATCTGTCAAATTCAAAAACCAGTCTCCCAAGAATAAACTTATTACAAGAGGTTAATCAATTAAGATGCTGTAAAAGAATCAAAGTCAGCAGAAGTAGACGTTCAACGATTCTAGTAACGCAATAGTATTTTTCCTGCACTGTCAAAACATCAACTTTAGACTTCCCAGTTTCTCTAATTTCCATTTTTACGATCTCCTCACGATTTCAAAAACAATTATCTTGCCACAACTTCTCGTAAATAGTTATAACCCGATCATACGAATTCTATTAATGCTTTCTTTTTGATGTTTTCCTCAAAGCTTTCTCATTTTCTCCGATCAACGTGATTTTTCACTTTTATTATACAAAAGATGGCGCACTTTTGAAAATAATACTAGAAAACCGTCCAGCCAAAAGTTTCGTCATGCGGGATGAGTTTATGAGCGAATTTCCAACGAATATATTTTTTCGGGCTTTTGTATTAACTTCAACAGATATTCGGAAATTACTGTTCTTGCGAAAAAAAATTAAGTAAGCTACACTAAAATACGTAACTCATTTTGGGCTATTCTTGAAGGAAGTTTCGCTTCCGTACTGTTTTTGAAGGTACTGCAGATCTCAGATAATACAGAGGCACCTAATTTTCCCCAAAACCAGGATTTTTACAGATTGTATAACATATTATTTGTATATGTAAAAGGTTATTTTTACAGATGTGTATTAGATTTTTGACCTGTAACGTTCAAAATGTGAATTTCTAAGAGTGATTTAATAATTGCCGGCAAGCTAATTCGCCCATTATTTTGATATTGTAGACATTTTGGTACACAATTGTCGTCGACAAAAATTCTCTTTGATTCTCTGTACCAACTTCCTCAACTCTCTAACAACACTCACTTGCAAATTCTCATTCCATTCCAGCTCATTCGTTACTCACGCTTTTCATTCCAGTATTTCTCAAAATCTTTCAAGTCTCTGAATTTAAACATTGGTTTAGAAATAATAATGTTTTGTAGAAATAAAAATTATAAATCAAATCAACTCGTCGAATCTGGCAACAAATTGTTTTACTACAGGTAATGTTGAAGGTTAGGTCTTTGGCCAATTTAAGAAAATGACTTGTTTCTACATTGACCTCGTTGGCTCAAGGTTTTTGATTAGCTTGCTGCAGATTTCTTGAAATGTTTCAATTGAACTTTTCAACGTAAATAATGTGCCTCCATTTGACGTTCAAATAGGTACTTCACTATGTTGTTGTTATCAACTGGAATTTTGGAAACAATGTACATTATTTCTGAACTGACCAAGAGCTCATCGTATGGGAAATTCAACGCTCCTTCCAACGGTGTGAGGGAAGTTATGACCATTTTGAATATGAACAAGGTCGAAAACACGAAACAAATTCAAAGTGAAAAAGTGGCATAAAAAAGTGCTGCGAGGGAAAAGTTGTTGTAAATGGGTTGTAAAATTTATTGATGATTGGTTCTGGAACACCCTGTATGGAAAAGTATCATCATAAACCAGAAGATGTTCTTTCTTATTGAAGATTTTATCAGAGGTACCCATAATACCAGTATCTATTCCATTCATTCATCTTGCAACCAAGTTATTCTTCTTGTCCATGTATAAAATGTGTAGAAGCAATACATCGGACGTTTTCAAAATTTGTAATCACCCACCAACATAAAATAGACCCTGGTATGTAAAGAATGTTGCATAGAACCTATACGGGGTGTCTTAAGTTGGGCATAACTTCAGGGTTCGATTCTACAATATATTTCCAACAATGGACATACATTTCTCGTTGCATGTCTGGTAGCAATATTTTATTAACCCGCTGTTTATCAAGTTTTCTTCAACTTAATGATTTTCTTCATGTTTTCGACCTTACATCATAAAAACACCTGTCATTTACCAAGTGAATTCAAATTTGAGGATATCATTGGAAAGAGCGTTATATTTCCAAGCTACCTAGTGCAAAACCAAGATCTTTTAGGTATGAAACATGATTAAAAAATAAAGCCAAATGCAAACTTCAAATATTTTTCGAAATTTGACTTCTTTGATCGAAGTTTTCACTCTGAAATCCAGCCCATCCGATGGGCGCTCTTGAAAAACGCTGCAAATTATTACACAATGGTTTATTATTTTTCATTTTTCTATATAGATCACTCGTCTGCAAAGCCACCAACCATCCAACATGAAGAAAAACATCGATCGAATTTCGGTCAGCTTTAATTTGAACGGAGATTAGGCCTCTTTTGCGATTCACGCTCGTGTTTCTGATTTATCGTACGTCCAAACTTTAAATTCTCGTAGTGAGCGAACGGTTTGTCCTACAGAGCTCCGCGTGGTCTCAAAAAATTCTAAAAATTCTATAGAATCCTAAATTGAAGAAAAAACAATACCTCCATATCAACATTTTTTGAGTTAGGGCGTTTTCAAAATTTCAAAATTGATTTTGGAACCCTTAGAAGTGACCTACATCAACCAAAATCTTCGGGGCACAACTAGACCCCAAATGGAGCCTACATACCAAATTTCATCAAAATCGGTCAATGCTAAGTGGCAAAAGTGCCGCGTACGGCGGACGGACGGCCAAATTTTTATTCGATTTTTGGATTATACGTACCTTGAAACGTAAACCATCAAATTTTGAGGGGGTGTTAAAATTTTCTTTTCTTGGTCGATTCCAAAGGTTCATTATTGGAAATAATAAACCAAAACACGCTTAAATTGTCAGCTTTCCAACGGACTGTCAATTTGTCTTCTTAAAATTCAAATTGGAAGAATAAATCCAGTTTGAATGCCTAAATACTTGTGTTTTACAAGAAAATAGAGTGTTTTAGGCTGAATATGATGGGCACCCTATCTTAGATGAATTTACGAGTCAGGTATCATTTCCTAAGTAATTTTTCACGCTGAATCCAATGGTGAACCTTCCGAATATTTCTGACTGCTAGAAAGTGGATTGTTTTGGATATATAACGTTATTTCCAAAGATATCCTCGAATTTTAATTTACTTGGTAAAAACCACCCAGCCGATCAACTATTGTTTAATGAGCAATCATTATTGCGAAAGTTATCAGTCCCACTAGATACCCTGAGCGGTGGACGAATGATGAATTAGAAACACGAGTGTGAATCGCGTTTGACTGTTCCTTGATAGATGTGAGGCAAATTCCACCTGATCAAATGCGATCTTTATCAGACGAGTGATATTTACGGAAAAATAAGAACCGTAATGTAATAATGTGCAGAGTTTTTCGAAATTTTTAAAGACTAATTTTATCTGCCTCTTCATACTTTTAACCTACTTAAACGTCTCTGCTTTTTAACAGTGCATAATATTCGGTTTTTTGAAAATTAAGTTCGTATGAAAGAAAACGTTTAAACAAAAAATAAAATGTCATGTTTTTGTTGCTTGATCAACCTAGTTACAACGAAGGATGATGATGAGTACAATTTTCCATGTAATTTTGCTGTAATAAGCTTCAGTTTGAAAAAAATACAAATTAGAATGGAAAAATTAACGTGAAAAAATAAACAAAATGTTTATTTTTAACTCACAATTATTACCAAACATACTACTTCACAATCAAGTTTATTAGGAAATGCTTGCATACGAGTCTGCAACACATTGGGACATTTTCATGTCAACCACTACACAACAAGGTAGTGAAGTGAGGTTGTTAGTTCATGTACCCAAGCATCAAAATAAGAAAACAGTTGATTGTTCTCTACGCAACAGTGAGTCTATTTTATTTATTGGTCGCGTGAGCAAGACTTGCTTAGTTTTCGTGACGATTTTTCAGTTTATGTGCCAAATCAAAGACATGAAAATGTCAATAACGAAGTTATGACAATTTTAATGACAAAGTCGGAAACACGAAAAAAATCTTTAAATTGAAAAAACAACGGGTTAATACAAAATTGCTAAGAGACTTTCTATGTTGGAAATACCTTGTAGAATCGAACCCTGAAGTTATGCCCAATTCAAGTGAAGACACCCTGTATTAGAAGTCTGCCGTCTAAAATATCGGATCCCAAGATGTAGCTTTTTCTGAACTTCAGTGAATTGCTTTCTATTGCCATATTTTTTTGTTGTTGAAAATTCGCTCATTGTCATACTGCATGATTGAAGCTTTTGAACTTACAGGATAATACCTATTGAAAATACTGCGTAGATGTCAAAATATACACGAAATTCACGTTTCAAATTCGGTTGTCCGGTCGCAAAAACTCATGGCCGCGCGCGACACCACTCAGAGGCGGCCTCTGGCGAACTGAAGCGACCTCTCGACAAGCACCACCTAATAGTTACATTATCGCACTCGACATTGTACCGAACATAACAACACAAGCGACACCACAAAAGAGCCTCTCGCAACTCTCTATTCACTTTCCCGCAGAGCTCGATACGGCGTGGACGATGGAGCAACGACGGTCGCCAGTAAACTGATAGGAGATCGTGACGACGTGAGAGGGGAGATGAGGAAGCTTGTCGCCATACCTGACTGATTTTCCCTTTCAGAGACCTTAGCAATGAGAAGCGGATGTTTCAAAGTCCGTAATGACAGCACCCTGGACCAAACTTATTATTGTTGAATTACAACCGGGGACCTCTGACTCACCGCACTGAGAGTCCACGACTGCCAGTCTCTTTACGCTTCGCAGACTCCCAACTACCACCATCCCTACCACCGATAATTTTTTTTTCTTCGACGTATTTTTCCTTGAAAAAGAACCAAAAACTACCTTTCACAGTAAATTGCTCGACTACCGGGGGCCGATCGCCTCAATATCCGTTCAAGGTTTGAGTCGCCCCCCAAGGCGTTTTTTTTCTAGAGTTCAATTGGATCCACCTCCGCGAATCGCGTTCCATTCAATTAACTGGAAGAATCGTCAACGAGAGAACAATAAACTGAGATACCCACTCTCAATCAGTCGCCAAATTATCTTCCAAAACCAAGTGTTCATCATCTGGTCATCTGGTCTAAAACCCTAAAATTGAACCCGTTTTTTTAAAAAGGGGCTATGTGACATTTTCGGCCATTTTCACTTTTTTTTCTGGGTCTCCATACTTGGTTGAATCGATTGCGACTAAAAGGAACCTCGTATCATTGACGCTTCCCATAGAAAAAACAGGTTGAAATTTCCGATGTCTTTTGAAAGGGGCTATGTGAGCCACATAACCTATTTCAAAGGAAAACTTACTCACTCGCTATGTGGTCGACGAGGAGTTTCGAGACTCAAATAATGAACTGTCAGGTTGGTTTATAATAATTATTATGCCGTTAAAGGGAGGGGGGTTAAATTTTGTTTCTTGGTCGATTCCTAAGCTTTTTTATTGAAAATAATTAACCGAAATCACTCCCTTTTGAATCTCCACCTTGCCCTAACTAAGGCAACAATTTCAAGTGGGTGTGGCACGTAGCTTCCTCGTATCCATAACCCGACTATATAGATGATCAGATGCATAGTAGTTACTCTCAAAATATAAATCTCTAAGTACCTTCCACTACCCTCATAGGGGACCATCTAGACGTCAACCCGCACAATATCTGAATATTACTGCAAAATGTAGAAGTTATGGCTGTTACAAGGATTTCACCTTTACGCATGCGCATAAGATACTTTCAATTTGAGGACCATGATTTTCATAAGGGGGATTTTCATTTTCATCATCCCAACTCGCATTATTCCTAAAAATGTTATCAAATCAGATGGGAAATATAGAAGTCATGGCCGTGGCAAGGATTTCACGTTTGCGCATGTGCAGCGGCTACAATCAGTCCGGGAGTAATGATTCTCATAGGGGACCATCTACACCCCCACCCGCACAATCCCTGAAAATTTCATCAAAATAGGACGAGAAATGTAGAAGTTATGGCTGTGGTAAGGATTTCATGACAGACATACAGACAAACATGGAACCAAAATTGTTCAGGAAGGTCTGAAACGTAAAACGCGAGTAGAAATTTTGATTTTGGAGGAAAAATTTTTCAATCTTGAAAAGTGAAAACAAAGCGTGCGCTACCTTGGTAGACTCGGAAGCAAAATTTGACAAAAGTGAACAATTTTTGCATGTGAGAGGCATAGATTTCTCCCGTGCTATCGTGATTCCGCTCTCATCAAAAGAAAAGTGCGCTTAGTAGATCGGCTACACATCTTTCACCCCAAAAATCGTCCCCAAAATTGTTATGACCTACAGCAATGCTCAAAAGTCCATTCTGTGAATTGCCGGACTCCCATCAACCCATTCATTTCCGTTAGCTGACCTAGAGATGTTGAAGAATTACATTCCTGAAGAACATTTTTAGCATTTCATGTTGGCCAAATAATAAACTGATCATATACATATTTTATGTTATGATGTTTTATGTGCATATTTTCATCAAAATAAGTTTCATTCAATGAATAAAGCTGTTTATTTAAATGATTTCAGTCCTGAAAAATCTATTTTTTTAAAAGGGGGTAGGTATGTGAGAGCATTTGAAATTCCAATTTGATACAATTCCCCTTGCTGAAAAAATCTGAAAAATTCTGGAGGATTGTGGAGTAATTAGCTGTGTTGGAATATTTCAAAAAATGGGATGTTTTGATCGTTATGACGACTTGGGACAGTTTTTTGCGTTTTCCCGAAAGTTTCACAAATGACACATAACCCCTTTAAAAAAAACGGGTTCAATTGTTAAGATAGATCAGTATTTACAAGTTATGGTGGGTTCCTTCTCCCGAAGCTGACCTTCCTCTTTGTCGGAAGACATGGTATTTGCAAAGGAACAACACTTCCGCATTGTAAACTAATTTTATTACCTAAAGAAACTGTACTATTTCAGAAACGGAACTCGAGTTAGCGATACTCCCCCTCGGACAGCATTTACTACAAATTTGATATCAAAATGATCACATGACACCTCAAGCGAGCTACAACAATAACTGTTCGAACAGAACTAGAGGAGGATTTAACAGGTGCCCCCTCTCTTCTCTCAATAGTTTCAAAACCTGACACGAGGGGATTTTTGAGCAGCTAGTGACGACACTACTGTGTTCCTCGAGTTTAAAATAATAACGATTGTTTAAAATTACAATGTCAGTAAATCTGATGATATTGCAAGTAAAATGGTGAACGTTCAATCGGGTTCAATCCGGGTTTGAGTCTTCGTTTTCATCAATCCATCACATATAGAAGGTGAAAAACGCTGGAAATTTCAACCAGCTGAAAAAAATCGGATTTTGAATCGACTCTCCGATTATGTATCGATGAAAGAAACGATGCGTTTTTGCCATCCCCTGACTGAAGTCACATGAGGCAAAATTGGTGCAGCAGTGTTTTAGCCAACTTTTAAAGAACGCTGCAAAATACTACACAAAGGTACATTATTTTTCTGTATAGATCACTTGCCTGCAAAGAATACGGATTTGGCATTGCCGATACCTATCAACCAAAATTTCGCTTCACAATCAAGTTTATTTGGGAGAAATAAACGCTTCACAATCGACTCGAAGAAATAGGGAGTTGTGTTCATTAAGAAATATGAATGCTGGTTGCAAAGGACTCAAAACTGAGTACAACTCGAAGAAGCGAACAGCTATCGCATTTTGGTCAGTTAAAATTTGAACGGAGATTAGGCCTCTTCTGCGATTCACACTCGAGTTTTTGATTTATCTTAAGAGCAACCCTTAAGTTTTCATAGGGAGCGAACGGTTGGTCCGACACAGCTCTGGGTGGTCTCATCCGATTCTAAAAATCCAATACTATTTTAAATTGGGGAAAAAACGATACCTTTATTTCGAGAGGTTTTGAGCTTGGGCGTTTTGAAAATTTTAGCTCTTATGTTACAACTCTTAGAAGTGACTGATATCAATCGAAAGATTCGGGGCACAAGTAGACCCCCAAATGGAGCCCATACACCAAATTTCATAAAAATCGGTCCATGGTAACTAAGAAAAGTGCCGCGTACGTCGGAAGGATGGAAAAGTGTTCATTTGATTTTCGGATTGCGGTAAACCAACAAATTTTGAGGGGGGGGGGGGTGGCGATAAATTTTTTTTCTTGGTCGAATCCAAAGGTTCATTATTGAAAATAATGAACTAGAAAATGAAGATGTGAGCTGCCGCTCAGCGACTCACTATTTCCCCAGTCAGGCCACAGAGGCTGATAAGTCCTGAACACCCCGGAGAAGATCCCAGGCCGTAGAGGCCAGTAAGCCCTGAAGACCCTCGAAGAAGACCCCA
Organism: Apolygus lucorum; assembly: GCA_009739505.2. Taxonomy (NCBI): domain Eukaryota; kingdom Metazoa; phylum Arthropoda; class Insecta; order Hemiptera; family Miridae; genus Apolygus; species Apolygus lucorum. The sequence goes on from CM019178.2 coordinate 65,550,619, forward strand.
GGCCGTGGAGGCCAGTAAGCCCTGAAGAACCTCGGAAGCAGACCCAGGCCGCAGAGGCCAGTAAGTCCTGAAGATAGCAGCAGTTGAAGGAGAAGCCCCACAGCCACAATCAAACGGGGCGTGGCTCACTCAAGTGCCCTCCCACCACCTTGTGCACAACAAAACCATCTGATTGTCAAGCAAAATGGAGAGGAAATCCCCACTCAAGAAATCAGTCATGCCAACAACTTTGGTGTTGACCAGTTGGACAACCAGGAGAGGAGAGGAGCAAAAGGTCCATCCAATGACCTGGAGCCTTCAGTCCCTGTCGCTACGCCTTGCCAGCAAGTCTCGAAGCTAAACCCCCTGTCTCTGACGCTCTCTCCCCTAAAACTATATCGATACAGTATCAACCCTCCTCCTGCCTCCAATCAGTCTTTGCAATAGGTTTTGACCTGTGAGTGGTGACCATTCAAGTGAACTGAATCTAGTCCTGCCTCCCCTGGAACCGTATCGCCAGCCGTATCGCATACGCGTCCCAGTCCTGACCCGGCTCTCCCCTCTCCAGATCACCTCTTCGCCTCTCATCGTGCTCGGACTAGCTACGGTACCCCGTCACGTGAGTGTAACAGTGTCCTAACTACTTATTGGCCAATAGTAGGTAGAAAAGTGGAAAGTAACTCAGTAACATTAAGTAGAGTCATAGCTCGAACTGGAACATTGATAATAGAGTCTGTATCATATTCATACCGTACCTGTAACGTACCTATAAGTGAAGCTGTAACGCCTAGTCAAGTCAAATTAGTAGCTTTCACATTTGCCTTTCATAGACAGCCCTTCAGGCAGTACCGGGTCGTGGAACCCTTTAAAATCGAGTCCTTCTTGAATAAAACTACATTTGAATTACACTCACCTTTCTTTAGCGTTTACCCTGGTTCTGGTTCTGTTTCACAAGTAACGGGTATCGATATAGGTAATTAACTTCACTTGCAACAACAACTTAGTAACGTCATTCTTTCTTTATTTCAAAATCGATACACTGGTTCTAATAACAAAACAGGTAACATAAAAGGTATTCAAAAAGGTATCTCCAGGTGTATCGCAGCCTCATCTCCCAAACTGCATCGTGCCGAGCTACCCCGAAGTACATCGAAGCTAAGTATAAATTCTCTTACTAGCCTAAGTGTATCGGTATCGCAGTTTTACATTTCTCTTTTCAGCAAACCCGTTACAGTTTTCAATTCATAAGTAACAATTTAATCTAAAATTCACACCCCCGATCGAGTCGATACCTCGCCCCAAGGCTTACAAAGCTATTGCAATGGCCTCATAATTTTTATAGTGGACTTTTTCGAAAATTGTTTTCACAGAGATCCGTTTTGGAACCTCCTACATCGATCCCTCTAGTTTTTCCAAAAATCATATAAAGGTATGTCACTCTGGACGATAACTTGAAAAATTCTACGTTTTCTCCAAAATGTTCATAATAACAAACCAAAAGATGAGTTCGTTAGGCAGGCATATTGGAACCTGTGCATACAATATGTCGTAGGTATACGAAAAATAAGGAAAAAACAGCAATGTACGTGTGGGTACTCCATGAGTTCGGGGGGACGAATAAAACATGAATATGGGCTCCTAACAAACAATTTACATGTGCGATGAGTACGGGCTTACGACAAGAGGATTTTTTAAGGTTTTCAAAAAATATTAATCTAAGAGGTTGATTGTATAATTTTGACGATTCGCGCTGTGTCCTGAGCCTCTAGCGCTCTACTAGCTAGAGCCTCTAGCGGACTACTCTTTTATACAACTAATATTGGACATTTTCTATCCATATCTTTGAAGGTTTCTTTGAAAATTCGCTCATTAACTCATGCTGCATGAATGGAATTTTTTGTGTGTGTTTATAGACGTATTACATCATTGACCTTATAAGTTTCGCTGTTGGCTCAATTAGCGAAATCAAACCCGTCGTGGAAGCGCGTGGACAGCTGTAGATCAATGAACTTGGCTGATGGGCAGCTCCACGCGCATTCGGGGTGGGTCAAGGACGCCCAGGTCGCGGTTAATGCTTTACTTGCGAGGCCCGATTTCCATCAGGAGGGATATTATTGCTGCGATTACGCTGATATTTGTACAACTTCTGGTGCTGACTTCCTAACCTATATAACAGAACCGCGTGTTTCCGTCTATCCACGACCCCTTGAAACAGTATCTCACTGTGGGTTATATCATCTTAAAACCTGGGATTTATAGCTGCGATATTTTTATTTTCCTCAAAACTAAACATATTGTTTAGTAATGCATGCATTCCAGGGGACGTCCCATTGGATAAGCATTAGATCAGTTTAACCAGTTGTTAAGCGATAAGACTGTTTCTCTCGATGTAATTTATTTATTACTTTAGGGAAGAAATAGTGACCCCCCCCCCCCCCCCCCAACATTATAAACCATAACACTTCTAGCGACATGGGAGCCTCGAATCTGAAGAGCATTTGAAAATCCATGATCTACGACACCCAACATGCGAATTCGAGTTCACCCCCCCCCCCCCACCACCAATGGTGCCAGTCTGGCACCAAAGCGGAAATACGTCGTAACATTGAACTTTCATCTATTAGGTTTAGTAGGCAGTCCGTCGAATGTCACATCTGTATTCAAGGTGAAACACCAAAAAACCCAAGAAATATGAGGTTTATGGTGCCCTGGCACCATGGTGGCACCACTTTTATTTCCATGGTGGTACAGAAAGTAATTCATGCAAAGCCTAAGGTATGATGAGAATTTTCCCTCAATTTCAAAGCTTGGGTACAATTAGTAAGCAGTAAAGGAACCGAAATATTGAAAAATTGGATATTTTGTGAATATTAACCCCCCACCCATTTCCTCCTCTTGTAAATTTTGGTACTCTGGTGAAATCATGTACAACATGGAAGTTATTTTAGTCAAACAAACAAGAAACACACAAATCGGTTAGAAATTGAGGCCTGGGCAGAGTTTACAAGATTATGCCCGCAAACGTACGTTTTTAAGCATTAACCCCCCCTATCCCCCCTTAAAAGGCGAAATTCGAAATTCCGGCGACGTAGTGCACAACTAGATAGTTTTCCGCGACGAACAAAAAAAGAACCAGGAAAATCGGTTGAGAACTAAGGCCTGTGCAGAGTACACAAGATTTTGTCACACACACACACACACACACACACACAGACATACACCTATGGTTTTTTTTCGCGGATTTGGATTCAGAATGGTCTAAAACGGATTACTGTGTGGTTATTTTTTGTTTTTCTGTTGAGTGTTGTCCAACTCCACCCCAGATCGATCGCATAAGGACGCCCAAGTCTTACTGTGGGACGTCCTAAAAATGGGTGGGCAGTAAAACATTGTTCTCCTGTTTTTTTCGTGCGGGTACCCTCTAACAGGGAACAACATTCAATATCATTGACAAAATTATTTGGTTTTTTTTAGGACGTCCCACAGTAAGACTTGGGCGTCCACTTCAACGTCGTACGTTCCTTTAAAATAAATTTTTTTTTCAAGAGTTTAAACTCGACTTTTTTCGATTTACGAAGAATATTGGTGTTTGTGTTAATCGTGAGGCTAGCTTAATATTACATTCTTTCAATTTTGTCAAGTAGGTTGATATATCCCATGGAAGTTGAAACCGAAGGAAATCCAGCCTTTCTGAGTTCAAGAGCGGTTTATGCGGTTTAGTATCTGTTTTGCCGGTTCGTCGTTAGTATAGTTTTAGTTGAAGGCGCTCGATGCCATAGCACAGGGTGCGGCAACTTAACTTCCTTTTTAGGACGTCCCACAGTAAGACTTGGGCGTCCTTATGCGATCGATCTGGGGTGAAGTTGGACAACACTCAACAGAAAAAAAAAATAACCACACAGTAATCCGTTTTAGACCATTCTGAATCCAAATCCGCGAAAAAAACCATAGGTGTATGTCTGTGTAGGTGTGTGTGTGTGTGTGTGTGTGTGTGTGTGTGTGTGTAACAAAATCTTGTGTACTCTGCCCAGGCCTTAGTTCTCAACCGATTTTCCTGGTTCTTTTTTTGTTCGACGCGGAATACTATCTAGTTGTGCACTACGGCGCCGGAATTTTGAATTTTGCTTTTTAAGGGGGGGAAAGGGGGGGTTAATGTTCAAAAAACGTGCGTTTGCGGGTATAATCTTGTAAACACTGCCCAGGCCTCAATTTCCAACCGATTTGCGTGTTTCTTTTTTTGTTTGACTCAAATAACTTCCGAGTTGTACTTGATTTTACCAGAATACCAAAATTCGCGAGGGGAGGGGGTGAGTGGGGGGATAATATTCACAAAATATCCGATTTTTCAATATTTCGGTTCCTTTACTGCTTACTAATTGTACCCAAGCTTTGAAATTGAGGAAAAATTCTAATTATACCTCCGAATTTTCATGAATCATTCTCTGTACCACCATGGAACTAATAGTGGTGCCACCATGGTGCAAGGACACCATAAATCGCATATTTCGTGGTTTTTTTAAATTGTGTTTCACCTCGAATACGGATGTGAACTTCGACGGACTGTCTACTAAAACTAACAGATGAAAGTTCAATGTTACGACGTATTTCCGCTTTGGTGCCAGACTGGCACCATTGGTGGTGGTGGGGGGGGGGGGGGTGAACTCGAATTCGCATGTTGGGTATCGTAGATCATGGATTTTAAAATGCTCTCCAGATTCGAGGCTCGCATGCCGCTAGAAATGTTAAGGTGGATACTGGTGGGGGGGGGGGGGGTCAGTATTTCTTGCCTAAAGTAATAGATAAATTACATCGAGTGAAACAGTTTTATTGCTTACCAACTGGTTAAACTGATCCAATGCTTATCCAATGGGACGTCCCCTGGAATGCATGCATTACTAAACAATATGTTTTCAGAGCATTTTATAACGCACTGAGGTGCTTCCACTACAATTTATTTTTATTAATTAGTTGTTGGTCACAACAACAGGTGTTATAGGTATTTATAAACCTGTTCACAATTTTCTTCCGATCATAAAGTCTAGTAATTTTATATTTTAAAAGTTCGAAACATATTTTGTAATTTTAACACCAGAGGTACCTACACCAAAGTACTTAGGAGTTTGTAACCGTTCTAATGTTTTTGTTGCGAAATACATGGTTTAGAGCTTGAACAACTCAGATAAACTAGAGGTGTGTCGGTACAGCTGTACCGGGACTGTGGAACCGAGTATCAGGTTGGAACGGTTCCACGCAGTGACAAAAACTCGACCCTTACCGGTCCAGTTCCACGGACTGATAAGATATCTTGAAATGGCTCTGGACCGGGAAGAGAATCTTTTCCATCGGTCCAGTTCCATCCTCACCAATCACATTGATCCGATCAATCATCTCATCAATCTGATCATTCTGATTGGTGAGGATGGAACTGGACCTGTAAGGATGGAACCGGACCGATAAGATATAATATAGAATGGTTCAATGGATCTGGACCGGTAAGCATGGATCTTGTTCTCAGTTCTGTTCCATGTTGTACCTGGAAGCGCCCTTACTACTTCCATGGACTGAAAATGGTTCATGGAATGGCTCTTGAGCGAGAAGTTATTTTCTGGACTGGTTAGCATGGAAGTTGTCTCCAGTATTATTAATTTATTATTGTCATGTTAAGTTCTTAAACTGCAACGTCATTATTCTTTCCTTGAATTGTTAGGTAACTATTATTTATAATAAATTGCCTCTTTTGTAACACTTGTTCAAATTCCTTCCTTTTAGCGAATTGTCAAGGAAAATTATGCTATTCTATTGCAAGTGTTATAAGTTGGCCAACCTGGTGACCAGCCATGCTTGAGATCATAAGTATGGAAGAAGGACGATCGGGATTTGATCGCCTGTACTGGTAATAGCTGGGCATACACGAGCGGGATTTCCGACAGTTTGACGGTTTATTTAGGAAACCTGCAGGTTTGGAATCTACGTTAGTGGATGAGAAAACTCGCAGTCCAAAACTGACGGTTCAAGTTTAACAGTTTTTTCGAAAAACCTGCAGTTCAAATTTGTAAGTCAGTGGAGGGAAAAAACCGCAGTCCGAAACTGACGGTTCACCATGCAAAACCTTCAGTTCTGCATTACCGTAACATTATATTTCGGGACCTTACAGTAGGTACCTCCGGTCGGTAGGCAAACCAAATACAAATAAATAAATAGTGACAATGGCAAAGCTGTGATCTTTGCAGATGAATGATCTATTCAGGAAAATACTCGTAATAAACCTTTGTGAAATAATTTTCAGCCTTTTTTTTCCTACCAACCATAGGACATTTTCACACCTTCACATCCTAGTTCATTAGGAAGAACTAAACGCTTCCCACTGGATTTGAAAAAATGGCAATCATTGCTCAAAGGTTTATTATTTTCTGTATAGATCACTGGTTCTCCATCAATAGCACCTACCACCATCTGTATTCTCCCTTGACCTCCCCTCTCAAATTAATTTTTTATTCGATTTTCGGATTCTACGTACCTACATTGAAACGTAAAACATCAAATTTTGAGGGGGGTTAAAATTTTTTTTTCTTGCTCGATTCCAAAGGCTTATTATTGAAAATAATAAACCAAAATGGAGAGTTTCATATAAAAATTTGATTACTGGTTGCTAAGGAAGCATAACTGAATACAACTCGAAAAAAAAGTATACGCTCAAGGCGTACATGCCACCTGCAGCAGCTACGATTTTTTTTAGTCCTTTCTTCCATCTCCGACGAGGGTATAGTAGGTGCACTGAGAAAAAACCTCTACTTCTGGCCTCTGGACTGTCCAACACGCTGGACACTCCAAAACCGACGGTTTTCCGCCGAAAAAAACTGTGACTTCTCCACTAACGAATGGTTATGGACGTAAGGACGAGATCCCCAACTTTTGAAACTCTACGTCAGTGGAGTACAACGGTTCAGAAACCGAGGGTCTGGACTGTCAGTAAAGACCGCAGTTTTAAAGCGGCGGTTTTTAACGTCGTTCCAAAACCGCTGGATTGGAATGTTCGTGTATGCCAGGCTAATGGAACTGTACCGGTAATTTGGAACGGTTACATCTTTGTCACCGTAACCGTTGGAACCATTCCAGAGAAATACCTGGACCGACACACCCCTAAGATAAACCACGACGTTAGGTGCACGACTTCAACATCAAGCTTTTTTGACATTTTCATGTCTTTCATTGGTCACATTAAAAAAAAATCGTCACGAAAAAAATTGCGACGAAATTTGTCCCAAGTCGCCACAATGATGATTATGACCATCAGAAGTGAAGTTGTTAGGTACTTTACAGGTAGGTACTTTACAGTTAGGTAGGTACTTTACAGTTTGATATTACCAGATCAGCTGAGTCGAAAATTGAGCTCCCAGATCAGCTGAGCCAAAAATCGAGCTCCCAGATCAGCTGAGTCGAAAATCGAGCTCCCAGATCAGCTGAGTCGAAAATCGAGCTCCCAGATCAGCTGAGTCGAAAATCGAGCTCCCAGATCAGCTGAGGCGAAAATCGAGCTCCCAGATCAGCTGAGGCGAAAATCGAGCTCCCAGCTTGCCTAAATGAAAACTAAAAGCATGAAAATGTTTCAATGTGTTGCAGACTCGTATGCAAGCGTTTTCTTTCTTTTTTCAACCAAATGATTAATTTTTGAACTAATGTTATATTTTATGAAGTATTTCAGTTACTATAATTCAAGGAGGATCGTCCTCCAATTCGTAGGGGACTGTCCCTGTAGTGTCCCAGCATAACTTGTTCTATATTGATTGAGGAGTTTGAAATAAATATCGATAGGTAGTTACCTACTTCGATTTACCTATTGATGTTTATTACAGAGCTATTGCCTTTATTACAGAGCTATTATCTTAGAGAAAATTATTAACAGTGTACATTATTAACCTTGTATTAACCTTGTACTTAGTGTAGTATTTTATTAACCTTGTATTTATTAACCTTGTATTAAGTGTAGTATTAACCTTGTACATGAGTAACTATGTTCCTGGAGTACCTATTTCCTCGAAATATTGCTGTGTCTTCTTCCCAGCATGTGTCCTCATGTGAGTCTTCAGAACTCCTGGGTGTGATTCTCTGTAATCACATCTATCAAAGGCATAGGGCTTCTCCTCAGTGTGTGTTCTCATGTGAGTCTTCAAACTCTCCAGCTGTGTGGCTCTGTAATAACATCTATCACAGGCGTAGGGCTTCTCCCCAGTGTGCGTCCTCATGTGAGTCTTCAGATTTGCAAGCTGTGAGGCTCTGTAATCACATCTATCACAGGCGTAGGGCTTCTCCCCAGTGTGCGTCCTCATGTGAGTCTTCAGATCTCCTGGCAGCGAGGCTCTGTAATCACATCTATCACAGGCGTAGGGCCTCTCCCCAGTGTGTGTTCTGATGTGTCTCTTCAGAACTCCTAGCTCTGAGGTTCTGTAATCACATCTATCACAGGCATAGGGCTTCTCCCCAGTATGTGTCCTCAGGTGAGTCTTCAGATTTGCAAGCTGTGAGGCTCTGTAATCACACCTATCACAGGCGTAGGGCTTCTCCCCAGTGTGTGTCCTCAGGTGAGACTTCAGATTTGCTAGCTGTGAGGCTTTGTAATCACATATATCACACGCGTAGGGCTTTTCCCCAGTGTGTGTCCTCATGTGAGACTTCAGATGTCCTGGCAGCGAGGCTCTGTAATCACATCTATCAAAGGCATAGGGCTTCTCCTCAGTGTGTGTTCTCATGTGAGTCTTCAAACTCTCCAGCTGTGTGGCTCTGTAATTACATCTATCACAGGCGTAGGGCTTCTCCCCAGTGTGCGTCCTCATGTGAGTCTTCAGATTTGCAAGCTGTGAGGCTCTGTAATCACATCTATCACAGGCGTAGGGCTTCTCCCCAGTGTGCGTCCTCATGTGAGTCTTCAGATCTCCTGGCAGCGAGGCTCTGTAATCACATCTATCACAGGCGTAGGGCCTCTCCCCAGTGTGTGTTCTGATGTGTCTCTTCAGAACTCCTAGCTCTGAGGTTCTGTAATCACATCTATCACAGGCATAGGGCTTCTCCCCAGTGTGTGTCCTCAGGTGAGTCTTCAGATTTGCAAGCTGTGAGGCTCTGTAATCACACCTATCACAGGCGTAGGGCTTCTCCCCAGTGTGTGTCCTCAGGTGAGACTTCAGATTTGCTAGCTGTGAGGCTTTGTAATCACATATATCACACGCGTAGGGCTTTTCCCCAGTGTGTGTCCTCATGTGAGACTTCAGATGTCCTGGCAGCGAGGCTCTGTAATCACATCTATCACAGGCGTAGGGCCTCTCCCCAGTGTGTGTTCTGATGTGTCTCTTCAGACCTCCTAGCTCTGAGGCTCTGTAATCACATCTATCACAGGCGTAGGGCCTCTCCCCAGTGTGTGTTCTGATGTGTCTCTTCAGAGCTCCTAGCTCTGAGGCTCTGTAATCACATCTATCACATACAAAAGGCTTCTGCTCCTTCAACTCACGCGCTGGACCTGCCTCAGACTTCTGTACTCCGACAGATCCCTGCAGAGTGTTTATCTCATCACACAGAGGGTCTGCAGCTGAACTTTCCTCTTGTTTGATCATCGGACACCCCGCATCTTCATCTTTATCTGTCCAGCTGTTACCAACCTCTTCTTTGACGTATTCATCCCAGATCAGCTCCTCCTGTTTGATCTCCACTTCCATCACCTGATCTTCATCTCCTTCACTCATCGGCTCTTCTTTCACCGCAATTCCGTCGTCCATGACTTCACAAGACACCTCTTTCTATAGTTTATTAAAGAGTGCAGGCAACAGTGAAAAGGTAAAAAAAATAAATGTAAGAAATGGAAAACACATGCGAACATTGAAAACTGATAAGCAGAGAAAACGTCTTCTTCTTCTTGATCTCAGGCAACTCCCTTGAGAAGCCACTACCGAGTGCCTGTGCTCCATGTTCCTTGGAAGGACTCATCCCAGCATGGAACTGGCCTCCAGCCACCCTGTGAAGCCTGATAGGTGGAGGGGAGGTCGAAGGTAGGCAGTGAGGGCGTGGCTTATAGAAAACCACCTGAGAACTCCTCTACCTACTTTCAAGAGTTACTGGGTATGAATTATCGAAATTCATTGTTTAAAAACTGGAAAAAAGTGCGAAAATGTCATTGCAATGTTGAATTAATTTATAAATTGACAGGGGTGTACTGTAGACAATCATTATCCTTCAAATTGAAAATAATTGTTGTGAAAACCTGCTTCACTTGGTATAGTAGGTAGTTTTAATCTAGACGAGCCTCCATTACTTTTCATTAAAGTCAAATAATTGAGCCTTGAGAGCCACTGTAGGTGTAAACTATGTACATAATCATGTCTGAGCTGAAGTTAACAGTCTGAAATCCTAGGTACCTACCTACAAAATTTGGAATAAAATTACTCGATGTTTTTCCAGGTAAAGGTCCCTTCATTTCAATATTTAATTTTTACATAAAAAATAATAATAATGCTAATTTTTTTTACTTGAAAACAGGTGACGATATATCGGTAAATATATCGATATTGACCGATAATGTCGGTTCTCTATATCGATATGTCAACCGTAATATATTGATATATTTCATAATATATATACATCGTTGCCATCCCGTACTGATTTCATGATTCTTCAAACTAAATGGGTAATTTTTTCTTGGTCGATTCTGAAGGTTCATTATTGAAAATAATAAACCAAAACCAAATTGTGGCGGTGAAAAACTCCAAAGGGTTTGTATAACTGATGCGTTACAATGGGGTAGTTGCATGGGTCGGAATTTCGTTTCTTATTTAATTGAAGGTTTTATACTCGTATATAAATTCAACGGTTATAGATTTTACTAATAGATTTAGAAGTATTCAACTGCGAGTAATAAACGATATTTACATTATTCAAGGAAGTTAAATAGCCCTATCTAAGTTAGATGTTTAGTAGTTAAATAGTAATATTTAAGTCAAATATTTAGTAGTTAAATAGCCATATTTAAATTAAATATTTAGTAGTTGAATATTCATGTTTAAGTTAAATATTTAGTAGTTAAATAGCCATATTTAAGATAAATATTTAGTAGTTAAATAGCCATATTTAAGATAAATATTTAGTAGTTAAATAGCCATATCTAGGTTGAATGTTTAGTAGTTAAATAGCCATATTTAAGATAATTTTTAGTAGTTGAATAACCACCATATTTAAGTTGAATGTTCAGTAGTTAAATATCCATATTTAAGTTATATATTTAGTAGTTAAATAGCCACATTTTAGGTAAATATCTAGCAGCCAAGTACTTAGTAATTAAATATTCATATTTATGTTAAATATTTAGTACCTAGTTAAATAGCCATATTTAAGTTAAATATTTAGTAGTTAAATAACCATATTCTAGTTAAATATTTAGTAGCCATGTGGGTGTGGCACATCGCTTTCTCATATCCATAACCCGATTGCATCGATGATCCGATGCATAGAAGCAAATTTCAAACCAAGGTATTTACCTTGCACTTCTTTCATAGGGTTCCATAAAAAGACAACACGAACAATCCCGGCAAATTTCAAGGAATTCAGATGGAAAATGTAGAAGTGAGGATGTTACAAAGGTTTTACGTTTGCGTTTGCTCAAAGGCTACTATCTATCTGAGGGCACAATTCTTGTAGATTTCATGAAAATCTCCATATTCATCAAGCTCCTTGTGTAGTTCTTCACAGGACATGTTATGCTTACCTGCTTATTTATGAGTTCAGAGAGACACCATCAGACAATCTTCAGCAGCTGGAAACAGCAGCGAAAGAGGAATGGGACAATACCCCCAGGAAGGTATCCAAAACTTGATAAGAGGCATCGGTCGATAGCTCCAAGCCCTCATCCTAGCTAGAGGAGGTAATACCAAGTATTGAAAAGCTTAACTGGTATAATTCAAACCTTTTTTTCACATTTTCAATTTTTATAATTTTACCACAAGAAGTACATTTTTCTATAATTCATTAAAAACATATTTTTTTTCTCGAATTTGTGCCTTCTTTGGTTACATTTTTTCTTCTGAGTTTGCAAACAATGTGTGCAAATAGATAAAAACTTGATAGAGGAAAAAATAAGGGGGCAAACGAAGAAATAGATGGTGGTGCACTAATTTTGAGCAGGAGTATATATGAGCGAGAAAGAGAGAGAGAGGGGAGCCTCCAGTCCGACCCTTACCAAGAAGTGAAGAAGCACCCTAGAACTCACCCCAAAGTAATTTTTGAACGGTTCCGGGCTGAGTTCCAACGTCGGAGGAAAGGAGTTTTAGTGTGAGTTTTTAGTGGATTTGAATCCCACACAACCTGAAGACGCGGACCCTTCAGGTATCTTAAGAAATCAAACTTTACCTGTGGATCTGCCCGCCGAAAAAAAAGTACTAAAAATAATAAATTAAAGGATGTATTTTGATACGTAGTGATTAATTTTTTCCGATTTTGATTTAATTTTCAGGGCTCATGTGAGTCAGTCTGCAGTCAGCTAGGAATGTGGAATTCGTTGAACTTTACTGTCAGAAGGATCGGAGGATGTTATGAGAGGTGTCCCGCTAAGCGACCTTGGCTGACCTTGGTCTCACCATGCGTTCACCTTCTCTTCGAAATTAAATGTAGCCTTCATCCTTTTAATAGAGAAGCAAAAACGCTTTCATTTACGAGAAGAAGTAACATTTTGACGTGACAACGTCTTATAAATTGGTTTGCCGGGTGACACTTCAAGAAACTGCGTTACGCTCCGCTCACGTTATGCGCTCACAATGAGAGCGAGTGAGAGGGTGAATGAGTTCCAAAGCCATTTTCTCTCCTATTCATCGCAGGAAGCTGAAATTTGAGAGGCAGGGTCAATGGAGAATGCTGAAGGCGCCTGAGTGGTCACTGATCAGCTGAGTGATCTCCAAGGCCATTTTCTCTCCTGTTGAACGCAGGAAGCTAAAATTTGAGAAGCAGGGTCAATGGAGAATGCTGAAGGCGCCTGAAGGGTGACTGATCAGCTGAGTGAGCTCCAAGGCCACTTTCTCTCCTGTTGAACGCAGGAAGCTAAAATTTGAGAAGCAGGGTCAATGGAGAATGCTGAAGGCGCCTGAAGGGTGACTGATCAGCTGAGTGAGCTCCAAGGCCATTTTCTCTCCTGTTGAACGCAGGAAGCTGAAATTTGAGAAGCAGGGTCAATGGAGAATGCTGAAGGCGCCTGAGTGGTCACTGATCAGCTGAGTGACCTCCGAGGCCATTTTCTCTCCTGTTATTATTATTATAATAAAAAAATTTATTATAATAATAATATTATCCTTCTTCCTACTATACGAATGAATATTAACATTAAAATTATTTTACCACTCAAAGTCGTTGTCACGTAATAAAACTTTCGCCCGTATACCGACTTTACAGGCAACCAATTTTTTCTCAAACATACGGTTAGCTGCTGATCTGCTAGGGCCTGTAACGAAACTACTCTGGTCTGGTCGGCCTCCCACGAAATTATTCTAGTCAGGTGATCTCAGACAGATATACCTATTGTATTAGATATTTTGGACGTAATAGTTCAAGTTCAGGTATTTTTCACATTTTTACTTATTTAAAATTTTCTTTTGTTTCCTTCTCATTGAATCACAAAATCAAAATTTTGACTCACATTTTTTGTGTTTCAGTGCTTTTTGAACAACGTTGGTTCTCACACCTAACAGCCTGATTTTACTCAAATTTTAGGGCAGGGCCCAAGGAATGATTGGATTGATTTCATCACAATCCGAGCAAGTGGAAAAGATTACGAGTGAAAAAGTGAAGAATTATCATCATAATTGGAAACGACTGTATGCCAACTCAAAAAACCATCAAAAAGACAGTGAAAATCATGTTTCATGGTCAGGAATCCATCAGTGGCATCGCTCAATAATACAGTCCATCGTTGTTACTCTAACAAAGAGGTATTTCTTTACGTTCATGCAATCTGATGAAACGTTTTCTCACACAGTTATTATTTCCGAACATTATGTTTACCTGTTTATCCAAGAATGACTCTTACTTTTTTTTAAACATGAATATGTCTAATTGCTGGGAATAATCCAAATAAAGCATAACCATGCTTGGCATGGTTTATTTATTTTTATGACCGAGTAGTCAGCATAAAAATTCGGTATACATCGACAGCTATACAACGGTTGGATAACTATTTTTGCAGTTGGAAAACAGACTGTGTAACATTTCCCTAATTATGAAGTTTTGACATGACGATGGCATCACATGATAACCTCGTATCTCACCCACCTGTAATTCAATTTTTAGCGATAAGAAACCATGGTTATCAGTGACGCTCAGCCCTCTTGATCAAAACCGAGGTTATTATCATTTAGGGCGCTAGAGAGCAGAAAATGCAATTCCCGCTAAAAATTGAATTACAGGTTGGTGAGATACGAGGTTTTCATTCAGAGAATCCAAAAAAAAAAACATTTTGGCCAAAAATTGGGATACGAGGTTATCATATGATGCCATCGATGAATTTTCCTTCAAACATTCTCCGTTATTTCTCTAAAGATGTTTGTTTGCTAGTATCGAGTGTGGTAATCAGAGTTGGTTGTGAGGAGAAATCGGTTTGTCTTTCAGATTCCTTCTATTTATAGAATTGAACGTGAACTCTTTTTAGAAGCGACCAATAAAACTTGCTGGTTCCAGATTTGTTGTACCGACCAGCTTCCAGACGTCGCCGAGACCCCCATCAGATCAATAGCACAGGTTCTGAGCGTCTGCGAACTTGAAAACCTAAACCAACGTCACAATACAATGTCGCTGGTCCAACAGAAATTCGGAGAATAAGTGAAGATTGAGCTCCGGATAACCTTTAACCTTTAAGTATTATAGCAACTTCCTTATGATATAGGACGAATAATAGTCAACTCAACAAAATTGTTTATCCGATAAGTTAAGTAAAGTAAACAACCATTTCAGGTTGGATTTTCATCCGACTGCCATTCCTGGCATCGCGGACGTCATTAGCTTTCCTCCAAAGTTGTTCTATGCAGAAAGGTAATCCATACAGTAAAATAATACACCATTTTTTAATAATTTCCAGCAGATAATGAAAAAACGCTGCAAATGATTATTTCATTATTTCTCTATACTCCTTTACACCTATATTATAATTATTATTTTTCTATACAGGGTGTCCAAGTAACTACGCTCCCCCCACTTATTTTCTTTAATTGTGTGAGAAAAAAATCGGACAAACGCTATTCTTCATAATTTTTTGCGTAGAATTCAAAAATGACAAAATTGCGCAGCACGCAATTGCGCAATCGTGCGCAACCATGATCAACTTTGTTTTTTCAAATGGGAACCCCCATTTTTCATTGCAGACTCGAATTTTACGTCAAATTTTATGAACATTTTACTTCGACAACTTTTTTTTTTGGACGCGCACAACCCGCTCAGCGAGCGCTCAAAGATGCACAACCCAGAGATTGCGCCAAAGTTGAGGTGAAGGTAGACCTCAAGTGTGGCACATTACTTAGCACTGTTTTTCCACGCTGAATCGCGTGGTGATGTCCCTTTCTTGATTTGATTTCATTTTACCTCATTTACAGCCAAAAAAGTCAATTTTTGAGGAGGAAATCATCGAATTTCCGTGGAATTTTTTCCGAGTAGGGTGGAGTGGGGTAAATGTGGAAATGGGGCAAATGCGGAAATGGTTTTGAAAATGGCGCCATTTGAGCGCCTTGCCTCAGAAACCTTCTCAATTTGTACCCAGTTATGTTGGTAACCCTTACCTGTCGGAAAAGGCGGGCTCTCGCCAGTCAGCTGCTTATTCCTAACCGTTCCAAATTACCGGTACAGTTCCATTACCGATACAGGCGATCAAATCCCACTCACATGGCATGGATGAAGAAGGCAGTCAAATCCCTATCGTCCTTCTTCCATGCTTATGATCTCAACTTGCAATATAATAGCATCATTTTCCTTGACAATTCGCTAAAAGGAAGGAATTTGAACAAGTGTTACAAAAGAGGCAATTTATTATAAATAATAGTTACCAAACAATTCAAGGAAAGAATTATGACGTTGCAGTTTAAGAACTTAACATGACAATAATAAATTAATAAAACTGGAGACAACTTCCATGCTAACCTGTCCAGAAGATACCTAACTTCCCACTCAAGAGCCATTCCATGAACCATTCTCAGTCCATGGAAGTAGTAAGGGCGCTTCCAGGTACAACATGGAACAGAACTGAGAACAAGATCCATGCTTACCGGTCCAGAGCCATTGAACCATTCTCTATGATATCTATCTCTTATCGGTCCGGTTACATCCTTACCGGTCCAGTTCCATCCTCACCAATCAGAATGATCAGATTGATGAGATGATTGATCAGATCATTCTGATTGGTGAGGATGGAACTGGACCGATAGAAAAGATTCTCTTCCCGGTCCAGAGCCATCTTAAGATATATTATCAGTCCGTGGAACTGGACCGGTAAGGGTCGAGTTTTTGTCACTGCGTGGAACCGTTCCAACCTGATACTCGGTTCCACAGTCCCGGTACAGCTGTACCGACACACCTCTACTAACGTTATCCTGACTCACTAGTGATTAGCTCTTCAGACGAGTGGCGGATTTTTGCCAAGAAATAAGCTTTCCATGAGGTGCAGTGGGGCAGTAACGTCTGTTCTATCTTGAAACTTCTTTACATGAGTCAGTTTAACAGTTTTCATTATGAAATCGTTTACATCACGATCATTTGTAGAAATGATAACATGGGTTGCATTTGCCCCAGCAAAATTGCTGTATGGGGTAAATGCGGAAGTACAAAATAAGCACCCTAGAACAACTATTAGAATGAGTTACCTTTCTGTTCTAGGACAAAAATTGGAGATGAACCTTTAAAAATACACATTTTGTTTCCTTCATGTTGAATTTCTTCATGTTCCTCTCCCACTTTCGAAATCAGGCCTCAAGGGAAAATTATTCACACAAGAAAGAGTCATTTGAAAGATAAAGTGCAAACCAGTTGGCGCAGGAAAGTTCATTTTGGTCATAAAAAAGTGGAGAAGAAAAAAATTAAATATAGCGTTCTGTTCGTATTGAAATGGGCTTTGTTTGCATTTACCCCATTAATGCAACTAAATGTTTTTTATGGGATTCGCAGGCCGTTTCCGCATTTGCCCCGATTAGTGGAGCAAATGAGAAAGTTGGTCGGAATTTTAAAAAACACAGTTTGGACCATGAGAAGTAAATCTTTTGTACAATTTGAAGAGTGCATCGTAATCTACGTAAAATAAGCTACTCATTAAAAAAATAAAAGTGAAAATAGCGTTTTCAAATGAAAGTTACAGAGGATCAAAGTTGAACTATTGACATTTTGGGTCGCAATTGCCCCACTCCACCCTATCGTTTCCTTCACAAATTATTTCTTCTCTGACACAATTTTATAAATCTTACAGTTTTTTTACACTTCATTGGGCTGATTCATTACCCTTCATGAAAAAGTCGATGATTTCCTCCTCAAACAGTGACTTTTTCGGCTGTAAATAAGGTAAAATGAAATCAAATCAAGAAAGGGACATCACCACGCGATTCAGCGTGGAAAAACAGTGCTAAGTGCTGTGCCACACTTGAGGTCTACCTTCACCTCAACTTTGGCGCAATCTCTGGGTTGCGCATCTTTGAGCGCTCACTGAGCGGGTTGTGCGCGTCCAAAAAAAAAAGTTGTCGAAGTAAAATGTTCATAAAATTTGACGTAAAATTCGAATCTGCAATGAAAAATGGGGGTTCCCATTTGAAAAAACAAAGTTGATCATGGTTGCGCAATGAGGAATTTCACCATGTCGGAATTTCCTATTTTTGACCCCAAAATCGGATTCAGCACCTCGAAAAAGCTCCTACGGCAAACTTTAAGCCCGAACTTCCTAATTTACGAATAAACAAAACAGTGTAGAAAATACGAACGTTTAAAAAAACCGGGAAAATGACGTCATCCTGGAATAGTTCATTTAGGGCCGCTTGAAGCGCTGAGATCGAGAAATCTATAGTCCCCAGATGCAAATTTTCACGAAACAGTAAAGTTCGAAATCGAAAAACTGAAGAAAAAAATAGAAAAAGGAAGATGGGGGAAAATTTGGTTTCCTCTGTTTTTGTTTGATAACTTTCCTCTTAGAAAACACGATTTTGTCGTCCCAAAGGCAACACTGGGAGGAGACGGCGATCCAAACATCCCAATCAGCGAGTGTTCCCGCTTCACGTCCGTTTTCCCGGTTATTTTTGAAATAATTAATTTTGATTGTCTCCCAAGAATAACAGGAGACTTATTTCCCGAAATCAGCCCGATTTTCATCTATCCCACACCATTAACTATTCAGGAAAAATGTAAACAGAATTCGGTGAAATTCCTCATTGCGTGCTGCGCAATTTTGTCATTTTTGAATTCTAAGCAAAAAATTATGAAGAATGGCGTTTGTCCGATTTTTTTTCTCATACAATTAAAGAAAATAAGTGGGGGGAGCGTAGTTACTTGGACACCCTGTATACAGGGTGTAAGCCTAACTGGTCTGCCATACGGTACCAGTCAATTCTATAACTAATTTGCAACAAAAAATGTCTCATAGCAATTTTTTTTTAAACCCTTTGTTTTCGAGTTATTTCAACTTTAAACTTTTTTTCGTGATTTTGACCTTACGTCATTAAAACGGTCATAACACCTTTAATTTGCTGTGTAAATTCCAATTTGAGGATACCGTTGGAAAGAGCATTAAATTTACTATCGGATAGATGCCTTAACTTTTTTGTGAGTCAAGGTTGGAGACAGGAAAACGTTCTCTAAAAAGAGAATTTAACGTAGTTTTGTAAACCTCGCATTTTTTCAATCGCAATTTGAACTACGAGAACTCATATTTTTTCAAGATGCAAGAACAGTAAAAACTGCGCCAGAATCTCAGCTTTCCAACGGTGTAATCAAAAAATATTTTACAAGCAAATTTAGGGGAGAAATTTGTGTTTAAACGCGGAAAAACGTGCATTTTTTCAACGAAATCAGCGCTCCGCCTCGAAGATCTGAGGGGTCGGACGATAGAAGTGGGTGGGTCGGCGCCGCAGTAGACCGCGAGGCCTCCGGAAACAGGAGGCCAGAGAGCGGACTTCGTTGAAAAAATGCACATTTTTCCGCGTTTAAACACAAATTACTCCCCTAAATTTGCTTGTAAAATATTTTTTGATTATACCGTTGGAAAGCTGAGATTCTGGCGCAGTTTTTGCTGTTCTTGCATCTTGAAAAAATATTAGTTCTCGTAGTTCGAATTGCGATTGAAAAAATGCGAGGTTTCCAAAATTACGTAAAATTCTCTTTTTAGAGGACGTTTTCATGTCTCCGACCTTGACTCACAAAAAAGTTAAGGCATCTATCCGATAGTAAATTTAATGCTCTTTTAAACGGTATCCTTAAATTGTAATTTACACAGCAAATTGAAGGAGTTATAAACGATTTAATGACAAAAGGTCAAAATCACGAAAACAAGTTTAAAGTTGAAATAACTCGAAAACAAAGGGTTAAACAAAAATTGCCAAGAGACATTTTTTGTTGCAAATTAGTTGTAGAATCGACTGGTACCGTATGGCAGACCAGTTAGGCTTACACCCTGTATATCACCAAAGCTGTTTCCCATTGCCTCACCATCCTGGGTTGGGACGAGGGAGGCGGCGATCCCCGTACGCACGAAAACGTGCTCCAGGAGCGAGATTTGAACGCTCGACCTCCCGCAGTAGTCGGTTCGTGTCTCGCACCCAAAGAAACCATACCAGAGTGATCGCGGCTGTACCGGACCCCTACCCGATGTGTAGGCTGTTGATGGAAGTCGAGGTTCATTCAACCGTTTGCAAATCCATTTAAACTATTTACAAAAATATTTGAACCAATTGTAAATCGATTTAAACCATTTACAAATGAATTTAAACCTTTCGGAATGAAAATGGGCCAGTAGAGTTTCTGATTCGCATAAACACAATTACATTCCAAAAAAAAACCAATACCATCAAATTTAATTTTCAGGGGGAATTGGAAAAAAAGGTTGCTCGATTCAAAGGTTTATTGGGTATTGAAAATAATAAACCAAAATTCCCGGAATTTTTAGAGTCGAATGACACCACCCGGAGCTAGTAGGCCAAACCGTTCGTTAATAAAATTATTCAATCAATTTAGGATATCGTTCAATTTTTAAAAACAAATGGAACCCTGACGATCAACTATCGTTAAATGAGCGATTATTGTGAAATTTAACAGAATATTAACATCCACGAGGTATTCCTGTGTTAAGTTCAAGAAATATCGTTTAGATGGGAAATAGAAATCTTATTCCTAACCAGGAAGCTGTACTACAGAACCAACTACGTTCCATAATAGCTAAGTTAGTTCTCAGAAAATTGAACATTGTAGAATGAGGATAGAAAGTGGGTAACATGTAAGCACAATAATGTTCCGAAGAGAGTGTTCCTCCACTGGCGTACCTCGACAGACCTCCACAACATCGCAATTATGCAGCTGCCGCATTACATAATACCACCAACAAAATAGACACGGAGATCTATACGTTCACTTTAGTTCGGTTCATTTTGTTCCCCGAGCGTTCCAAACGAGTCTAACGTCGGTCAGTTCGGTGAATCATCAAGAGACTTGAAATTACATTGAACTGCCACGTAGATGAGAAAGAGGAGATAATGGTCGGAGATGTGTGACCAATGCTAGATTAATTTGGTGACCAGAGACGGGACCAACGAACTCTTCTCCTTCCCAGGAGGTGAATCACTCTTGAAACAAGTCAAGGTAGCCCGATTGAAAACACGCATACGCTTTGTTGACAGCTCAAATTGATCGCAAAAATTATTAGTAAATTCTTCCGAATGTTGGTACTTGGAAATTATTTTTCTCCATCAAATTTTACGATTTTGAGCGTGTTGAAAAAGTTCGGTTCTGTGTTTGGTTTGAGGTCAATCCCTTGTTTGGACAAAACTACAGGACTTCATAGTCTAATTTTGGTCAAATTTGGAGAGGAGTCTGAGGAGGACTCAAGATTTTTTCAGAATAGGTATGTACCTTCTTTTTAAATTGATTGAAAAATTGATCAATTTGAATTTTGGTTTATTATTTTCAATAATGAACCTTTGGAATCGACCAAGAAAAAAAAAATTTCAACACCCCCTCAAAATTTGATGGTTTACGTTTCAAGGTACGTAGAATCCAAAAATCGAATAAAAATTTGGCCGTCCGTCCGCCGTACGCGGCACTTTTGCCACTTAGCATTGACCGATTTTGATGAAATTTAGTATGCAGGCTCCATTTGGGGTCTAGTTGTGCCCCGAAGATTTTGGTTGATGTAGGTCACTTCTAAGGGTTCCAAAATCAATTTTGAAATTTTGAAAACGCCCTAACTCAAAAAATGTTGATATAAAGGTATCGTTTTTCCTTCAATTTAAGATTCTATAGAATTTTTAGAATTTTTTGAGACCACGCGGAGCTCTGTAGGACAAACCGTTCGCTTCCTACGAAAATTTAAGGGTTTATTTTGAAATATATATATATAAATCAAAACACGAGTGTGAATCGCAAAAGAGGCCTAATCTCCGTTCAAATTAGAGCTGATCGAAATGTAATCGATATTTGGTGATTTTGATTTTTTTCAAAATTTTTTTTTGATTTTTTTTTCGATTTTTTTTTTTCCTTCATATTGGATGGTTGGTGATTTTGTAGACGAGTGATCTATATAGAAAAATAATAAACCATTGTGTAATAATTTGCAGCGTTTTTAAATTGAATGTCAAATTGATCAATTTGAATTTTTAAATGATTGTCAAATTGGTTCATTCGAATGTTTAAATTGATTGAACAATTGAAATTGATTAAAGTAGAGATACAATCGTCTAAGCTTCGAAACACTGTCATAGATTCAGTACAGTTTGATGGCTTCCTAAAAAATATAATTGTACAAACATCAACACAATTAAGAGGTTGTTCGATTCTTGTGTTGAGGATTCCACGCTTTTCCTTCATTCCTTGGCTTTTGAACTGGATTTTGACTGATGTAATCCTGATGAAATCAGCCTCGAACTACTCTGTCATAACTGGACTGTTAATTCGAATAATGGGGGGTGCGCCTGATTTTTTAAAAATTTTTAATCGAAAGTAGACCTCATCCTGAGAAGTTTGACACTCTTCTTGGACGAGAAGGTAGATCTTTTTCTATGATTTTTCAAAGTTTCGAATATTTGTGACGTCACGCGCCCCTCCCGCCTGGGCGGTACTTCCCAGCCCACTGTGACGTCATAAACATTAGAAACTTTGAAAAATCATAGAAAAAGGTCTTCTCACGCTAGAAGGTGGGGGTTGATGTCAAAATTCTCAGAATGAGGTCTAGTCTAGATTAAAAATAACAATAAACAGATTTTCCGACCCATGCGAACACCCCGTTTTACGCTTGGGACAAGGAATTTACCACAGGCAGACCGACAGACATCCATCTGTGCAGAGATGATCAAAGGTGGAGGTGAAGAGCTGACGACCCGTTTGCACGGATTGATCTACAGAATTTGGAACAGTGAGAAGATGCCTACTGACTGGGAAAATGGCATAATCTGTGTAATTCATAAGAAGGGAGACCCTCTTGAGTGTAGGAACTACAGGGGTATTACCCTTCTTAACCTCTCCTACAAAGTATTATCAAACATCCTATTTGATCGCCTCCTACCTCATGCTGAGAGAGTGGTGGGAAGTTACCAGCGTGGGTTCACAAAAGGGAAATCCACAGTCGACCAGATTTTCTCCCTGAGACAAGTATTAGAAAAAAGCGTGGAATTCCAGATGACTGTGCACCACCTCTTCATAGATTTTAAAGCAGCGTATGACAGTATACGAAGAGAAAAGCTTTATGCTGCCCTCCGCTAATTTGAAATTCCCGAAAAATTGTGTTGTATGGTCGAGCTGACCATGAGGAGCACCACCAACAGAGTGAGGATTCAAGGCGACCTTTCTGATGAGTTTCAGACCAATGCTGGTTTGCGGCAAGGTGACGCTCTTGCTTGTCTGCTCTTCAACCTGGCACTGGAGAAAGTAGTGCGGCAAGCGGGACTCAACACTAGAGGCACCATCTTCTATAAATCCGTACAGTTACTCGCTTATGCGGATGACATAAATGTAATGGCGAGAACTGTGAGGAGTTTGGAAGATGCCTTTGGGTCCCTGTCCCGAGCCGCGGCACAGATGGGCCTACAAGTAAATATGGAGAAAACCAAATACATGGTTACTGGTCAGAAGGAGGGCTCAACACTCCTCGATACAATATCTCTTAATGGAGAAAGCTTTCAGCGGGTAGAGACATTTACATACCTCGGCTCGGTGGTGCACATGGCTAACGATCCTTCAGTTGAAATAAATACGAGACTGTTATCCGCAAATAGATGCTATTTTGGGCTCCTCTCGCTTCTCAGATCTCGAACGCTCTCGAGAGGACTCAGGATTACTCTCTACAAAACTCTCCTCCGCCCAGTCCTCACATATGGATCTGAGTCGTGGGTGATGACGAAGCTGTCAGAGAGTAGGCTTAGAGCGTTTGAGAGAAAGATCTTGAGAAGAATCCTTGGTCCAGTCTGCGAAGGAGGATGCTGGAGGCGCAGAAGAAATGATGAGGTGTACCAGCTCTACGGTGACATTGACGTGGTCAAGTTTGCAAAGCTGGGGCGCTTGAGAGGGGCTGGCCACGTCTGGAGACTGCAGGAGGATGACCCAGCTAAGAAGCTCCTAGCAACTAAGCCGTATGGGACCAGAGGAAGAGGACGACCCAGGCAAAGATGGATTGACGATGTAGAAGAGGATACGGCCAGGGCCGGGTGCCGAGATTGGAGAAGTGTGGCAGGAGATAGGGTGAAATGGAGGACCGTCTTGAAGGAGGCCGAGGCCCACCCAGGGCTGTAGAGTCACAAAAGAAGAAGAAGAAGACCGACAGACATGGAACCCGCATTGTTTGTAACCCCAATGCACTAAAAGGTGAAATGCGAGTAGGTACATTTTAATTTCGGAGTACCTAATTCAAGAGCTGTTACATAAATACAGAGCTTTCCTACCTTTGGTAGTGAGAAAGAAATAGTGTTTTTCATTTGATCGTAAAGCCTGTAAGCTTTGAAGAGGGTTGGCAAAAACGATAATTAGATACTGTACATATTCGGGATTGTGCGGTTGAATCTATTTTGGTACGGTTGTTTTCGACAATACAAATGAGTTTTGACACGAATGTAACATAATTCCTCGCCCGTTAGTTTTGCCAATGAATATTATTGACACTTACAACTGAATAACGAGGAGGTAAGTTGATTATTCAACAACTAGATCTGACCTTGGCTTGACAAGGCTGACGAGTCATGAGCCACCTCTCTTTATATTATAAAAAATCAATCGGGAACTAGATTCCCAACGCAATAACTCCCAACACCCTACATTAAATACTTTAAAATCTAACCTACAGAAGGTATTTTTACCGAAAGTAGAGAAAAAGCTTTACATCTTTATAATGTACTGATGAGCCAAAAATGAATAAGTATTGAAAACTCCTTGAAAATTACTTAAAGCCTACGGTGTAAATTATAAAAAGAACAAAAAGCATGGAACATGTTTCTGCCAAATTTAGTGCAGAACCTTTAGTCTTACCGTAAAACCGTCAAACTTTACCCCAAGATTCACTCCAAAAACATTTCCAAATACAATTTCTCCCACTCAAAATGGGTTAAATTGATTTTTTTAATAAGTGAATTGATCTTCAGGGCTTCCTGAACATTTTGAGTGGTCGAGCTCATTGATCAGATAATTGTAACCCCCCTATTTAATTGTTTAAATGTTGGAGTAACGTTACCTACGAGTGCGTTTATCTTTACTCCACTCTGAAAAACTCACAGTTATCGCTACAGAAACGGGCAGTGGTGCAATGTTACTAGGCGGTATTAAATTCATTACCCCAGAAATACTTGATAATATCAAGTATTAATAATATTATTATAAAATATATTCTGAAAAATTGAACTTTTTAGCTTGAAAAATACAAGTCATACCTAAGAAAAATATAAATTCCAATGATCATTTATTCATAATTTATTTCAACGAATTTGCTTGAAATGCAGTATTTTTGGTTAAGAGATCACAATTTCAGCCTTCCAGTATAGACAGACTTATGTAGGTAATCGAGCAAAACTTTCTACAAGTAAAGAAATATTGAAGGACAATAAACGATAAACGAATGACTTAACAAAATCACAGAAAAAGTCTGTTTCACATTCGATAACTTTCAAATTAATTGCAATGGTAAATTTCAAAGTTAACCCACGAGTAAATAATATTGTAAATCACAACTTATGAGACCAAAGCACGTTTATGTCCATATCATTGTTGTAAAGTTTCGGTAGGGGCGCGTACCAAGCTTTTTCTCATTTCTTCTCCCCATCTCTTACTTCTGCAACATGAGATACACTAGAAACTTTACATTCAACACTGCGAAAATTATAAAACTCAAATATTTTTTGAGATTAAATAAGAAAAATATGAGTGAGGCTACCTTTATCCCAACCTTTATAGTGGAGTAAAGATACCCGGTTTTTGGAGTAAAGTTACCATCAAATTTTTGGTAAACAAAGGCATACCTAACTAAGAAAACACTTTTTTGGGAATTCGATTAGTGTATTTTGTTCAAAATAAGATATTGAAAGTGATGTGATAAGGGCTTGCCTGGTAAATCCACTCCAAACACCAGATATGGAAGAAATTTTGGAGCACGAGAAACAGGACAAAAACAGCTGAACAGGAAACTATGACTGATAACAGCTGATAACATGGATAAAGGCGCCATCGCCAGCCGCACCGATTCTCTGGGATGTGGAGAATAACGAAAACACAATAGCTAACTTTTATCTAAGTCCTACCACGCTTACGTCACAATTGAAGATTCTCACTTTTTGGGGTAAAGTTACCCCTGGTGGGGTAAAGTTTGACGGTTTTACGGTAATACAAAAGTTATATTATCCCTAGCAACATATCTAAAATGCATTAAGAAAAACCCGGCGCTTCGCGCCTCGAAAACCGGCGTGCCGAAAGGCCGCGTGATTGGCGGAGTGTCACTCCCAGCTTAACATTTTTCGGATATAACATTTCTTGGGCAATAACATGTTCCATGTTTAAAAAGTCACTCGCCTTTGATGATTATATTCGGTTTTATTATTTTACTAGCTGAAAAGCCTACTAAAAGTAGGCAAAACGATTCTTCCGACTCTCCCCGCATCCCACTCCCTCCGACTCCTCCCGTCTCCGATTCCGCCGACTCTCCCCACTCCCATGACCCCTCCGTGCATACGTACGTACGATTGGCGTTTTATATTATTAGATTTGTCTGTCTATTGATTCGATTTTAATGAAATGTGTGAGTTGAAGTTTTGGAGATCCTCTACGAATTTAACTTCTCCCGAATTTATGGTAACTTCTTCCTCAAATATGTACTCGAATCACCATTTTCTCACAAAATTTGGAAAGTAGATTAAGACTGTCGTTTTGATCGGTTATGAGGAACACACAATTATGTTATGGATACGAGGAAGCTACGTGCCACACTCTTGCTGCTCACTCTTGGGCCGACTTATTACGTTGAGGTTCTTTCCCGCATCTAGTTATTTTACAACCTCTACAGTCCAATGGCACTTCTCAATGGAAGAACATAAGAATTGCTCAACACCGCTGTTACCAGGGAGCTAGTGGTAATTCTCGTAAAAACGAAAAACTTCAAAAAAACATTCGAACGGATTTCATTTCCCCGGGATTCTTGCGGTCTCAGAATTACAAGCCGTGAAACCAAGAGTTCGCGAGCACCCGCAACCAAGTTTTTGAACTGCTTATGACCACGTTGTCTCCAACGCAAGTTCTACCACCCAACAGAAATAATCAAAACCTCAATAACGGTAGATGGGTTGGTAACTCCAGTGATTCCGATCGAGTAACAACGCTTATAACATTGTATATTGTAACATAACATTGTATATTGTATTCGTATAGCAGAGTTTTTAGGCCTAGCCGAGGTTAATTTTCTCGATCTATTTTGAAACTTATAACAAAACATGTAATCCCTCCTGTTATGAACCCCTCCCAAACCATGTAAAATTCATAACAAATTGTTGATAATTATGTTTCTTAATAAATTCACGAGCAGAAAGTCAAAGACTCAGGTTTTCCTCCAGGGCCTTCCCCAGCAGGTCAGGGTTTTTTCCAAGAGGCCAGGAAGGGGAGGCCTTTTTGCACTTAGTAATGCAGTTCTGCTGACCTACAGGAAGTACTTGTCTATTCAGTTGTTTTTCCTCTTCAAGGGAAGTAAAGCACTAGTAAGAAAAGTGGTGAAGCTGTTTCTTCCCTTCAGGGAGAGTATTTGCCTCAACAAAGCGGTGTAAGGTAAATGGGGGTATAGTGGACACTGTTCCAATAGTGGACACTTCCTTGCATAAATGTGAAAAATAAGAGTAATAGGCGCCAAACTACTTTGAAATCCATAGAATTTGTAGCTTGTGCTATCTATGAAGCTACTGTAGAACTACCGATACTCCAGATCATCGTGGAAAAGAATTATAACCATTTGCAAATGGCGTAGTTGAGGTCTGTCGCTAGCACGTAGTGTTTGCTGCTGAACCTCGTTAGGAGACAGGTATGTTGCAACAGTATTTTTGGAATTTATAATAGCTCGAGCGACTTCTGGTTTTTTGTGACGTTCAAGTAGATAGTATAGATTAGTTTCCATGAAGGATTTCTTGAAAATTATCCTGAGTGAGCATTTAGGCCCTATGTCCACTTAACAAACACTAAACAACCAATGTTCATTAAGTGGACACTGGGTGTCCACTGCTGGGTGTTCAATATACTGCTGTATGTGCTACGTTAATTTGGGATCATTCTGTTCATGGGGACCAATAGTGGACAGGGGGTATCATCTTTTGAATCACAAATGTCCACTACTGAAACAACAAGTCTAATTGTGATCATACAGGTGGGTCGTGCATTTTCTAGTTCGTATTACTATCTTTTTTTGTATGTTTCTTTAAGGAAAACGGCTCCAGGTAGTAGTTTCTGGCAGTATGATGAGAAGGATATGTATAGAGCTGCTCAGGAGGTCAAAAATGGCACCCCATTGGCTACAGCTGCAAAACGCTGCAAATTATTATACAAGGGTTTATTATTTTTCTATATAGATCTGCAAAGAACACGGCTTCGCCATTGCTACCTCCAACAAACATGAAGAAACACATCGATCGCGTTTCTGTCAGCTAAAATTTGAACGGAGATTAGGCCTCTCTTTTAAGATTCACACTCGTGTTTCTGATTTATCGCAAGTCCAACAGAGTGTGTGATAATAATCTATTACTTTTTATAATTGAACAATTTTTTTTTTCAATATCCTAGCCTACAGACCCCATTTGAAGCATAAATCCCTCGAAAAAGGCAGTACACGAGTGATGACCACTATACATGCAGCAAGTGTCCACTTTAGAAACGAAAGGAAATTTTGGTGTCCACTTTGCCCACATAATAGGCTTTTTGTAATTATTATTTTATAAATATTTAAAGTGAAGTATTTAGAGATTTTGGGTGTGGAATCAAAAGAAGAAGAGTCGGAGAATGTAAAAAATGAAGGTTTATCGTTCTCAAACAAAATTCTTCATATCTATTGAGAATTCAATGCAAAAATTTCCTTAAAGTGTCCACTATTGGTGCTTTTACCTTAGTTGTTTTCCGTAAACTGGGAAGTATTATTTGTCTCCCTCTAGCAGTGTACCTGTTCTCCCCTTCAGGGAGGTACTTGCTCCAGCGAATGGTATAGCTGTAGTTCCCCTTCAATGAACGTACTTGATCCCATTTTGAAAATGTGTAGTGAAGCTGTGTTCTCTTAGGAGAATTACTAGTTCCTGCACAACGAAATAACTGTTCTCTCCTTCTGGGAGATATTTGCTCCTGAAGTATTGAAGCTATTCTCCAATGCTACCAATATGCTCCTACTCATTTGGGACATCCCCTCCAAGGATGGTGAAAGTGGTTTACTGTTACTGTATAAATATTTGTAAAAAGTAGCATTTAAAGTTAATTCCTAAATTTAGTTAAATTCTTAAAAAGTAATTTAGAATAATATTATTTATAATATATGCGAGGCTCTGGAATTCGCTTCCTCTGGGGATTCGTTCCCTTCCGAAGTTGACACGATTGCGGCGTGCTTTGGTGGCGCATTATGAAAGCTGACTTTTCTTTCTCTTCCTTTCTTTGATTTCCTTCCTCCTCTTTCTCTATTTCTTTCCCCCTCTTTTGGTTTATTATTTCTAATAATAAGCCTATGTGATCGTATCGCAAAAAAGTTTTATAACCCCCCCTCAAACTTTGTCACTTTACGTTTCAAGGTGCGTAGAATCCAAATTTGCAATGTCCGTCCGCCGTTCGCCGTCCGGGCCATAAAAGGCCTTAGAATCGGTCTAAAAAACCCGTTCTTCCGCACATAGACTCCATTTGGGGTCTAGTTGGTCCTAACGTCGAACTATTCCGATCGCTTAATTCGTATAGAAGTTATGGGCAAATAACCGGCCAAAAAAGAGGTTTTTGCTTAAATATGCGTGGGGTGACATTTTCCAAGTATTTTTCTTCATGTTGGATGGTTGGTGGCTTTATAGACGATTAAATAGAAAAATAATAAACCATTAAAATAATAAAATAATAAACCATAAAAATAATAAACGTACGATAAATCAGAAACACGAGTGTGAATCGCAAAAGAGGTCTAATCTCCGGATGGTTGGTGGCTTTAAAGACGATTATATAGACAAATAATAAACCATTAAAATAATAATGATAAAATAATAAACTATAAAAATAATAAACATGCGATAAATCAGAAACACGAGTGTGAATCGCAAAAGAGGCCTAATCTCCGGATGGTTGGTGGCTTTATAGACGATTACATAGACAAATAATAAACCATTAAAATAATAATAATAAAATAATAAACCATAAAAATAATAAACATGCGATAAATCAGAAACACGAGTGTGAATCGCAAAAGAGGCCTAATCTCCGTTCAAATTAAAGCTGACCGAAATGCCACCTGAAGTGCACGTGGAAGTTGTAAAGTTGTTGGCAGATGAGCAGTCACTCCACCTTCTGGTAGACTTGTTCAATGCCATATATACGACAGGTATATTCCCGAAAGATTGGCTTAAATCTACCTTCATCGCTGTTCCAAAGAAGCCCAATGCAAGAATGTGCTGCGATTACCGTACAATTAGCCTGATGAGCCATGTACTGAAGTTGTTCCTCAAAGTGATTCATCTTCGTATATATCGAAAATGTGAAGCCCATGTCGGCGATAGCCAGTTCGGCTTCAGAAATGGGTTTGGTACGCGAGAGGCTCTATTTGCGATGCAAGTACTTGTGCAACGATGTAGGGACGTCAATGTGGATGTCTATGCATGTTTCATCGATTATGAGAAGGCTTTTGACATGGTCCGTCATGAGGATCTGTTGGAGGTGCTTAGAAGCTTGGGTTTGGATGGCCGGGACTTGCGTATAATAGGTAATCTGTATTGGCAGCAGACAGCGGATGTGCGAGTTGACGGTTCTTTTACCGAGGAGCTCGCCATACAGAGAGGAGTAAGGCAGGGGTGTGTATTATCTCCCCTCCTTTTCAATCTGTATTCCGAACAGATCTTCCAGAGGGCACTTGAAGAAAGGCCGGAGGGCATCGTGGTGAACGGAATTATAGTTAACAATATCCGATATGCTGATGACACTGTTCTCCTAGCTGCGAGCCTTGCAGATCTCCAGATTTTGGTGAATGCTGTTGTCGAAGCCAGTGTAGAGAGAGGCCTAAAGTTAAATGTCCGAAAAACGAAATGGATGGTGATCAGCAAGGACAATCGCGTTCCCCAAGAGCCATTGGCAGTAGGAGGTGAAGTGATTGAGAGGGTTGAATCCTTCAAGTACCTGGGTTGCCTTCTTAACGCCAACTGGGATGCTGCACGGGAAGTACGTTGTAGAATAGAGATGGCAAGATCTGCATTCTACAAGATGAGGAAAGTTTTAGTGAGCCGTGACCTTAGCCTTGCCATTAGGGTACGCGTACTGAGATGCTACGTGTTCAGCCTCCTACTATATGGTGTGGAGGCCTGGACGTTAACTGAAACCCTGTGCAGCAAAATCCAAGCATTTGAAATGTGGACGTATCGCCGTATCTTGAAGATTCCCTGGGTGGACAGAGTGACGAATGTCGAGGTGCTCCGCAGAATGAATAAGGATGTAGAGCTTATGGACTCCATCAAAAGGCGGAAGCTTGAGTACCTCGGACACGTCATGAGGAATGACAAGTACCATTTCCTGCAACTTGTCATCCAAGGGAAGATTGCTGGGCAGCGGGGTGTTGGTCGGAGGCGAACTTCGTGGCTTAAGAACCTACGCCAGTGGTTCGGGCTCAGTACACCCTCGCTTTTTAGGGCCGTAGTCGACAAGGACCAGGTCTCGCTACTGATCGCCAACGTCCTTCGAGGGCAGGGCACTTAAAGAAGAAGAAGAAGAAATGCCACCGATGTTTTTCTTCATGTTGGATGGTTGGTGGCTTTATAGACGATTATATAGAAAAATAATAAACCATTGTGTAATAATTTGCAGCGTTCTCTATTTCCTTCCCCCTCTACCTATCTCTACTTCATTCCTCTCACTCTCTCTCTTTCTATTCCTTTGCTCAATTACATCCCCCTTCGCTTATTTTATTAATTTTCTCACATAAGTACCACAAAAGTATTTTTATTATATATATTTTAATTTTTAATTCTAATCTCGGCAGTGGCTTTATTTCATTAATTTTAGTACGTTGCATTCAATGGGACCAATGTCCTTTGCTTCATGTAATTTGTTATAAATAAATAAATAAATAAATAAGTATCATAAATATTATTGGATACTTGAGTAGGTACTTAGTAAAACTATTAACTCCCCCCAATTAATAAACTTATCCATACTTGTACCGATGATGGACTGTCGATTTTAGAGTGAGAGTACTACAACCAGGCCAAGATCTTAGCCATAACTCAGAAAAGAAATTGATGGGAGTCACTATAGCGGGGACGAAGCAGCAAGAGTGGAAAACAGTCTGAGTTATTCACTCGATTAAGTCTCCAAGTATATTGATGAAACACAAACAATATTGATGCCACTGCAACCACTTTATACCGCCACGAATAAATATAGAATACAATTAAAATAGCAAGTAAATAACTGTGAGTATATTTCGCTAGATAACTTAGTCCTTCATAGTCATTTCTCATTAGTTTGATGTGCTAAATCATTAACAGGATCGTTCGGAAAATTTCCACGAAAAACAAACGCTAGGGAGAGCCATTTATAAATAAAACGTTCGTCATACACGAGCAGTTTCAAAAGAATATGAACGTAACCGAAAGATGTAATTGTTAATAAATAACAACAGACAAGAGAGTGACGATTCTGACTGAGCCTGTCTTGTCATTCACATTCTTGTCATTCACGTATCTGCAGAACATTGTAATCAATTCCGTTTTCAATGCATCGAATTTTCATTCTGTTGAAGAGGACGAATGGTAAGATGTTTTACCTGTTCTGCAATCTATAACTAATGTTCCTACAAAGTAACAGATCTTTAAATTGTCTCGCTGTCTTGAAAAGTGACTCACATTAGGAAAAACACAAATTAACGTTTTGACGAGCAAACTGTGGAAGTCCACCAATGGGTTTAAAAGAGCCAGTTGAGGTACCTGACTTGTCTTATGTCCCCTCCCATTTCATTTCATTACCCTACCAGTACCACCAGTCTGGAGGTCGACATGGTCAATCTTAATGAGGAATTTCACCGAATTCTGTTTGCATTTTTCCTGAATAGTTAATGGTGTGGGATAGATGAAAATTGGGCTGATCTCGGAAAATAAGTCTCCTGTTATTTTTGGGAGACAATCAAAATCTTTTATTTCAAAACTAACCGGGAAAAAGGACGTGAAGCGGGAACGCTCGCTGATTGGGCTGTTCGGATCGCCGTTTCCTCCCAGTGTTGCCCATTGGGACGACGAAATCGTGTTTTCTAAGAGAAAAGTTATCAAATAAAAACAGGGGAAACCTAATTTTCCCCATCTTGCTTTTTCTATTTTTTTCTTCAGTTTTTCGATTTCGAACTTTACTGTTTCGTGAAATTTTGCGTCTGGGGACTATGGATTTCTCGATCTCAGCGCTTCAAGCGGCCATAAATGAACTATTCCAGGATGACGTCATTTTCCCGGGTTTTTTAAACATTCTTATTTTCTAAACTGTTTTGTTCATTCGTAAATTAGGAAGTTCGGGC
This sequence comes from Apolygus lucorum, assembly GCA_009739505.2. Taxonomy (NCBI): domain Eukaryota; kingdom Metazoa; phylum Arthropoda; class Insecta; order Hemiptera; family Miridae; genus Apolygus; species Apolygus lucorum. Next base: position 65,584,013 of record CM019178.2, read on the forward strand.
TGAAAGTTTGCCTTAGGAGGTTTTTCGAGGTGCTGAATCCGATTTTGGGGTCAAAAATAGGAAATTCCGACATGGTGAAATTCCTCATTAGTTTTTCGTTTGATGTAGAAAAGAGTGTTATTTTCATTCAAACAAAGAAACTAGTTTACATACCCAATAATTAGATAATTAGTTAGCAGCGTCCAAGCGTCACTCCTTGTACGTTACCTGAAACAATAAATACGAAGGTATGTTAAAAGAAGTGTCTAAATTTCAAAGTACAGGTAAGTAAGTACCTATCATCAGAGATCTACACTAATAGCCGAAAGTTCTGAAGAACGATCAGATGCCTTGATCATTATTGTTCAATGCCATTGAGATGAGTTCACGACAGAAATCCAAGAACTATGAGCGCATTTATGAATGGCTAAAAAGGTACCGATGTTGATCGGAAAGTTTGTATTCCGCTGTTTCGGAATAGATGATTCCCATATTAACATGTAACAATGTAAGTCATGTAAGTCAATGTAAGCATGTCATGCTTTAGCCATCACCTAACTGGGCAAAAATGTAACGAAACCGTGGAACGAAAGTATTTCTTTCTTTCGTACGCGGCACTTTTCTAAGTAACCATGGTTACTTGATTTGGTTGAAATTTGGTTTATGGGTTCCTTCTGGGGTCTAGTTGCACCCGAAGCATTTGGTTGATATCAGCCACTTCTAATGGGTGAAAACTAAGGGTTGAATTTTTCAAGAGTGCCCTAGGTCGAAATCTCTCGAAATAAAGCTATAGTATAGAATAGGTACTATTGAAGCTCTGCAGGTAAACCCGTACTTAAGGGGTGGACTTACGATAAATCAGAAACACGAGTGTGAATCACCAAAGAGGCCTAATCTCCGTTCAAATTGTAGCTGACCAAAATGCGACCGCTGTTTCTTCGAGTTGCAGCTACTCAAATTTGCGTCCTTAGCAAACAGTAAACAAATTTCATGAAGGCACCCACAACTCCCTGTTTCTTCGAACTGAGTCTGAAGAGATTATTTCTTCAATATGAACTTGACTTACCGAGGTATGTGGTAGTTAGTTAGGTAGTATCTATGGTTGGTTGGTGGTGACAATGGCAAAGCCGTGTTCTTTGCAGACGAGTGATCTATATAGAAAAATAATAAACCTCTGCGTAATAATTTGCAGCGTTTTTCCTAGTGTCGCAAGCCTAATCTATTATGCAAGCTCAGTGGGCTCCCTGCAGCCCGAAGCGTGAAGGTCCGCGACATCGCTGGTATAATTTACTAAATGGCATCATCGACCTTTGCTGATAAAACGACAATAACAAAAGAGGAGAAAAAAGTCGCCATGACCTAATTTTTCGGTCTTTATATCGTGGAAATTATCCCAAAATCGCCGGGGACCCCCCCGAAAAGAGCATTTTAATACCAAGAGACTAATTATTAAGAAATTAACATCCGTTATACTTGGAACTGGATTCGTGTCACCTCCCTTCTCCACGATAATGATAATACTGTCTACGACGTTCCAGATTAGTCACCTAATTTCAAAGACCTCTTGTTATTTCGCCATGTTTAATTCAATCAAATACCTAATTATAAATTTAAAATAATATGCGAAATCTTTATCTATAGTAACATTATCTTTATTCTCCATATCTTTATTTGTATTACTATCGCCATTAACTCAATTCATTCTCTTTATTATTGTAGATTAAACATTAATGTGTTAAATTTTATCTATTAGGTATAACATCATCTCTATTCTCCGAATTTAAGGATGCTGTGCCAATTTCTCGTCTAACATTAAATTAATTGATTGGGCGCCGATTCCTTCAACAGCAGACACTTTAAAACAAGAAAGAAACACTAGCAAAACCCTAAGAAGAAGATGATCAGGTTTGAACAAGAGTACAAAGTACAAGATGATCAGTTTTGGCTAGTTTTACCACCAAATTGGAAAAAACGTCTGCCAAGTTGGGTGGGCAGTATAGCTTCCTCATTCATTGTAACATGGACGTATAGAATCAGTTGGCGAAAAAATTATGATTCAAAGAGTTATTGAATACCAAAATATTGGCGAAGACTATAGTTGCGAGATGAATAGTTGCGGAGTTTTGGTTGTAACAATAAATTTAAAGTTCGCGCATGCGCAGCGGCTATTGCTTGACCAATTTGATTGAAACTTATAGGGTGTCTCTTAGAAGTTAGTCCCTAACTAACCTCCAAATTTGAGCAAAATCGGTTCATTAGAAACCGAGGTTCCAGGAAATTCACGTTGCGCATGCGCACTCGCTCCTATTGGTCCGAAGGTGCTGAAATTGATAGGGGACCGTCTAGGACCTAACCCGCACAATCCCTGAAAATTTCATCAAAATCGGACCACAGGTTAGTATAGTTTTGCCCGGGACAAGGATTGACCACAGACAGACAGACAGACGCGGAACCAAAATTGTTCGGGAAGCTCTAAAACGCAAAAAGCAAGTGGAAATTTTGATTTTGGAGGACATTTTTTTTCACTTCTTTCACGAATACAAAGCTTCCCTACCTTCGGTAGTGAGGAAGCAAAACAGGAGTAAGAAAACCAGAATAATATTTCGGGAGAAGGCGGAGGGGAGTAAAGAGACTGGTCTGAGGCCTGAGTGGGCTCACCAATCAGAACGAAACGCGGAAATCCTTCTCAACCCCCATCAAGAAAATCTACTCTTTCAAAAGACGGAGAACAGTTACAGTCGAACGGTTCTTACACAACGAACTACGTCAAATAGTATGGTTGGAGGAGCTAGGCCTGAATCCGACTCATTCTCAGCTAAATCGGGCTCAACCTACCAAACCCCCTGTGCTTGAAGAAGAAAAACACTCCCACAGATGGGCGAGACAGGATCACAACAACTGACTGAAGATATCGACACATTTCACATTTTGTCATACCAACGCAGGAAAATAAGGTTTTCCAATCTCTTAATTTAAAGGACATTTCGATCACGTTACGCTAAAATATTTTCGCGTAAAACATTACGTTAAAATATTTAAGGTGTATCTGAAAACCCTCAAGTCTCAAACTCTGAAATCATTCCATGGATGACGATGTGTCGTATAGTGACAGAAAATCGAGCTCTGACAAGAAAAAAGTAATTGTTTGCAGTAGCTACCTAATCCTGTGTTTATATACCTGCGTTTTTGGTTTACCATTTACAACAATAAACCCTTTGGAAACGACCGCAGAATAATGAGTGTACCTAACCCCCGTCAAAAATTGCTGTTTACGTTTTAAGGTACGTGGAATCCGCGTATAGGTACAGGGTGTCCCAGAACCAATCAACTTTACTTTAAAAACGCTGCAAATTATTACACAATAGTTTATTATTTTTTATTTTTGTACATAGATCACTCGTCTGCAAATCCACCAACCATCCAACATGAAGAAAAAACGTCTGCCAAGTTGGGTGGGCAGTATAGCTTCCTCACTCATTGTAACATGGACGTATAGAATCAGTTGGCGAAAAAATTATGATTCAAAGAGTTATTGAATACCAAAATATTAGCGGTCCACCGTCTAGGACCTAACCCACACAATCCCTGAAAATTTCATCGAAATTGGTTGAATAGTTGCGGAGTTTTGGTTGTAACAATAAATTTAAAGTTCGCGCATGCGCAGCGGCTATTGCTTGACCAATCTGATTGAAACTTATAGGGTGTCTCTTAGAAGTTAGTCCCTAACTAACCTCCAAATTTGAGCAAAATCGGTTCATTAGAAACCGAGAAACCGAGGTTCCAGGAAATTCACGTTTGCGCATGCGCACTCGCTCCTATTGGTCCGAAGGTGCTGAAATTTATAGGGGACCGTCTAGGACCTAACCCGCACAATCCCTGAAAATTTCATCAAAATCGAACCACAGGTTAGTATAGTTTTGCCCGGGACAAGGATTGACCACAGACAGACCGACAGACAGACAGACCGACAGACCGACAGACAGACAGACAGACAGACAGACACGGAACCAAAATTGTTCGGGAAGCTCTAAAACGCAAAAAGCAAGTGGAAATTTTGATTTTGGAGGACATTTTTTTTTTCACTTCTTTCACGAATACAAAGCTTCCCTACCTTCGGTAGTGAGGAAGCAAAAGTCGATGGTATTTCGGTCAGCTACAATTTTAACGGAGATTAGGCCTCTTTTGCGATTCACACTCGTGTTTCTGATTTATCGTACGTCCGAAACTTAAATTCTCGTAGTGAGAGAACGGTTTGTCCTACAAAGCTCCGCGTGGTCTCGAAAAATTCTAAAAATTCTATAGAATCTTAAATTGAAGGAAAAACGATACCTTTATATCAACATTTTTTGAGTTAGGGCGTTTTCAAAATTTCAAAATTGATTTTGGAACCCTTAGAAGTGACCTACATCAACCAAAATCTTCGGGGCACAACTAGACCCCAAATGGAGCCTACATACCAAATTTCATCAAAATCGGTCAATGCTAAGTGGGGAAAGTGCCGCGTACGGCGGACGGACGGCCAAATTTTGGTTTATTATTTTCAATAATGAACCTTTGGAATCGACCAAGAAAAAAAAATTTTTAACACCCCCTCAAAATTTGATGGTTTACGTTTCAAGGTACGTAGAATCCAAAAATCGAATAAAAATTTGGCCGTCCGTACGCCGTACGCCGTCCGCCGTCCGCCGTACGCGGCACTTTTGCCACTTAGCATTGACCGATTTTGATGAAATTTGGTATGTAGGCTCCATTTGGGGTCTAGTTGTGCCCCGAAGCTTTTGGTTGATGTAGGTCACTTCTAAGGGTTCCAAAATCAATTTTGAAATTTTGAAAACGCCCTAACTCAAAAAATTTTGATATAAAGGTATTGTTTTTCCTTCAATTTAAGAATCTATAGAATTTTTAGAATTTTTTGAGACCACGCGGAGCTCTGTAGGACAAACCGTTCGCTCCCTACGAAAATTTAAGGGTTTATATTGAAATATATATATATAAATCAAAATACGAGTGTGAATCGCAAAAGAGGCCTAATCTCCGTTTAAATTAGAGCTGACCAAAATGCAATCAATTGGTTGGTGATTTTGATTTTTTTTTCTTTTTTTTCTTCTTCATATTGGATGGTTGGTGATTTTGTAGACGAGTGATCTATATAGAAAAATAATAAACCATTGTGTAATAATTTGCAGCGTTTTATTCGATTTTTGGATTCTACGTGCCTTGAAACGTAAACCATCAAATTTTGAGGGGGTGTTAAAAATTTTTTTTTCTTGGTCGATTCCAAAGGTTCATTATTGAAAATAATAAACCAAAACGCTGCAAATTATTACGCAGAGGTTTATTATTTTTCTATATAGATCACTCGTCTGCAAAGAACTCGGCTTTGCCATTGTCACCACCTGCCAATCACGTACCTACTGTAGGTACCTAGCTGTATAGCTGTAACAGCGATCCCATTTTGCTCAGTTAAAATTTTAACGGGCATTAGGAGTCTTTTGCGATTCACACTCTTGTTTCTGTTTATCGTAAGTCTGACCCTAAAGGTCTCGTAGGGAGCGAACGGTTTTTCCTCCGCGTGGTCTCTAAAAATTCGATACAATCTTAAATTGATGGAAAAACAATAAGTACCTTAGACATTTTTTGAGCCTGGGCGTTTTCAAAATTTCAGCTCTTAGAAGTGATCGACATCAACCAAAAGCTTCGGGGCACAACTAGATCCCAAATGGAGCCTCGTAAACCTAATTTCATCAAAATCGGTCCATGAGAACTAAGGAAAGTGCTGCGTAAGGCGGAAGGGCGCAAAAATTTTTATTCGATTTTCGGATTCTACGTACCTTGAAACTTAAACCAATAAATTTTGAGGGGGGTAAAGAATTTTTTTTCTTGGTCCATTCCAAAGGTTCATAATTGATAATGGCAAAAAATGTGGTATTTAAGCGAAAATTGAGGTTTTGTTTCATCTTTCAAGGGTTATTGGTAAACTGCTACTACAGGGTGTCCCAAAACTCAGCAACACTTGAGGAATCGATTGTACAACTAATAAACTCCTTCTTATCACTTTGAAATAGTGAAAAACACTCAATTTTGGATGAAATAACACGTTTTTTTTCGCATTAAAACACTATTTTCCCCTTACATTTTATAGTAAACGTAAAATATGGGTTACCATAGGATAGCTGATGAAATGTAGCGTGTTTTAAGCTTTTAAGTGCCTCTTATGAAGACCGTATTTTAGCAGGAAAAAATTACCAAAATGTTCGAAAAAAAGGAGTCAATCGAAATTTTTCCCTAAGAGGGAAAAACAATAGATCATGGATATGTCCATATCCATAATCCTATATGAACCTTTTTACTTGAAAAAAAAAAAACGGTTTGTTAAAAGTTACTGGATATTAATTATCGAAATTCATAGTTCAAAACACAATCATAAGAAATGGTTGGTAACTATAAATGCTTGCATACGAGTCTGCAACACATTGGGACATTTTCATGTCAACCACTACACAACAAGGTAGTGAAGTAAGGTTTTTAGTTCATGTACCCAAGCATCAAAATAAGAAAACTGTTGATTGTTATCTACGCAACACAGTGAGACTATTTTATTTATTGGTATCGCGTGAGCAAGTTTTCGTGACGATTTTTCAGTTTATGTGCCGAAGCAAAGACATGAAAATGAAAACCTTGCTTTATAGCTACCGATATGTACCTAGCTATCCGTTTACTGGTATCCGCGTTGCATGTTTTGTGGCATAAAAAAAAGTCTGCCAAGTGGGTGTGGCACATAGCTTCCTCGTATCCACAACCCGATTATATAGATGATCCGATGCATACCTAGTAGTTAATCTCAAAACATCAATCTCTAAGTACCTTTCACTACCCTCATAGGGGACCATCTACACGCTAATCTGGACAATCCTAGAAAATGACATCAAATTCGGATGAAAAATGTAAATGTTATGGCTGATACAAGGATTTTACGTATGCGCATGCGCAGTGGCTACTTACAGTCCGAAGGTGGTGATTTTCATAGGGGGCCATTTAAATACCCATCTGTAACATCCCTGAAAATTTCATTGAAATCGGAATGAAAATGTAGAAGTTATGGCCGTAACAAGGAATTCACGTTAGCGCATGCGCAGCGGCTTCTATCAGTCCGAAGGTGGTGATCTTCATTGGGGACCATCTACAACCTAATCCGCATAATCCCTGAAAATTTCATCGAAATCGGGTAGAAAAAGTGGAAGTTATGGCCGTTAAAAGGAAATTCACGTTTGCGCATGCGCAGTGGCTACTATCAGTCCGAAGGTGGTGATCTTCATTGGGGACCATCTACAACCTAATCCGCATAATCCCTGAAAATTTCATCGAAATCGGGTAGAAAAAGTGGAAGTTATGGCCGTTAAAAGGAAATTCACGTTTGCGCATGCGCAGCGGCTTCTATCAGTCTGAAGGTGGTGATCTTCATTGGGGACCATCTACAACCTAATCCGCATAATCCCTGAAAATTTCATCGAAATCGGGTAGAAAAAGTGGAAGTTATGGCCGTTAAAAGGAAATTCACGTTTGCGCATGCGCAGTGGCTACTATCAGTCCGAAGGTGGTGATCTTCATTGGGGACCATCTACAACCTAATCCGCATAATCCCTGAAAATTTCAACGAAATCGGGTAGAAAAAGTGGAAGTTATGGCCGTTAAAAGGAAATTCACGTTTGCGCATGCGCAGTGGCTACTATCAGTCCGAAGGTGGTGATCTTCATTGGGGACCATCTACAACCTAATCCGCATAATCCCTGAAAATTTCAACGAAATCGGGTAGAAAAAGTGGAAGTTATGGCCGTTAAAAGGAAATTCACGTTTGCGCATGCGCAGCGGCTTCTATCAGTCTGAAGGTGGTGATCTTCATTGGGGACCATCTACAACCTAATCCGCATAATCCCTGAAAATTTCATCGAAATCGGGTAGAAAAAGTGGAAGTTATGGCCGTTAAAAGGAAATTCACGTTTGCGCATGCGCAGTGGCTACTATCAGTCCGGGGGTGATGCTCTTCATTGGGGACCATCTACAACCTAATCCGCATAATCCCTGAAAATTTCAACGAAATCGGGTAGAAAAAGTGGAAGTTATGGCCGTTAAAAGGAAATTCACGTTTGCGCATGCGCAGTGGCTACTATCAGTCCGAAGGTGGTGATCTTCATTGGGGACCATCTACAACCTAATCCGCATAATCCCTGAAAATTTCAACGAAATCGGGTAGAAAAAGTGGAAGTTATGGCCGTTAAAAGGAAATTCACGTTTGCGCATGCGCAGCGGCTTCTATCAGTCTGAAGGTGGTGATCTTCATTGGGGACCATCTACAACCTAATCCGCATAATCCCTGAAAATTTCATCGAAATCGGGTAGAAAAAGTGGAAGTTATGGCCGTTAAAAGGAAATTCACGTTTGCGCATGCGCAGTGGCTACTATCAGTCCGGGGGTGATGCTCTTCATTGGGGACCATCTACAACCTAATCCGCATAATCCCTGAAAATTTCAACGAAATCGGGTAGAAAAAGTGGAAGTTATGGCCGTTAAAAGGAAATTCACGTTTGCGCATGCGCAGTGGCTACTATCAGTCCGAAGGTGATGATTTCCATAGGGGACTATCTAAATACCAATCTGTAACATTCCTGAAAATTTCATTGAAATCGGATGGAAAATGTGGAAGTTATGGCCGTTACAAGGAATTCACGTTTGCGCATGCGCAGTCGCTTCTATCAGTCCGGGGATGATGATTTTCATAGGAGACCGTCTACACACCAACCTGCACAATCCCTGAAAATTTCATTGGAATCGGACAATAACTTCGTATAGTTATGCGCGTTACAAGGAATTCATGACAGACAGACAGACAGACACACAGACACTGAACAAAAATTGTTCAGAAAGGTCTAAAACGCAAAACGCGAGTGAAAATTTTGATTTTGGGGAACTTTTTTTTTTCGTCCTTGAAAAGTGAAAACAAAGCTTCCGCTACCTTGGTAGACTCGGAAGCAATTCAGAGTGACGTGAGTGGCATTTTGAGCGGGGTATAGAGCTAAGAGGGAAAAGTTGTTGCAAATTAGTTGTAGAATCGATTCCTGAGGTATTTCCCACTCCAACAAAATTTGCCTCCAATTCATCTTTATTACAGATATTCTGTAACAAGTAGATAGGTAGGTATCAGCCTACTATATAAATAGCTTTGATTAAGATGAACTGATAATGTTTACTTTATTACATAGTAATAGACTTCAATATTGGACATAATGCATCCAATGCAGTCACTACATACTACTTACGTCATTGCATTGTTAAATATTCACATCGGAAAACTGTGAAGACCAATTTTTTATTATTGGATTATAAGTACATTGGTAGGTTAGCAATCAGTGTTACCTATCAAGAGAAGATTCATCACTGCGACATGCTACGTCGCTGTATTTAGCAAGTATTACTACTTAATGTAACAGCTGTTCCAGTTACTTACTTCGATTCGAACTTGAAGTGAAAATCATAAACTCAATTTTAAATGCTTGCATACGAGTCTGCAACACATTGGGACATTTTCATGTCAACCACTACACAGCAAGGTAGTGAAGTGAGGTTGTTAGTTCATGTACTACCCAAGCATCAAAGTTTTCGTGACGATTTTTCAGTTCATATGCCAAAGGAAAATATAAGGTTGTTGATTGTTCACTACGCAACACTGTGAGTCTATTTTATGAAAATGTCAATAACGAATTTGTGACCACTACATCGGATGCATTAGTATCCAACATTATTAACATGTTTAATGTTTTAGGGCTGGGGGTCGTTCTGTGAACTCCGACACGCAAATCTGCAACGTTTTTTTTTCTTAGTTACCACGGACCGATTTCTTAGTTACCACGTTATATCGGCTCCATTTGGGGTCTAGTTGTACCAAGATTGTCACTGATCAGCTGAGTGAGCTCCAAGGCCATTTTCTCTCCTGTTGAACGCAGGAAACTGAAATTTGAGAAGCAGGGTCAATGGAGAATGCTGAAGGCGCCTGAGTGGTCACTGATCAGCTGAGTGATCGGTAATCTAATTTCTCCCTTGCGAGGGAAAAACATTAAACATGATTTAATGTGTTTCCCTCGCAAGGGAGAAATTGAACAGAGTTTTTTTGTATGAGCTCTGTCCTATGTTCGGAAAAAAAACGAGAACCCTGAAACATGCTCGGGTCGAAAGAGCAAACCTGTTCAAATCAAGATTTTTGTATAAATATCTTACATCCTCCATCTATAATTCGAGGAGGCTTCATATCCGATGCTGTGGCTACTTAATTGATTATAGTATATTCATATGCGAGGGAAAAACATTAAATCATGTTTAATGTTTTTCCCTCGCAAGGGAGAAATTAGATTGCCGATCACTCAGCTGATCAGTGACCACTCAGGCGCCTTCAGCATTCTTCATTGACCCTGCTTCTCAAATTTCAGCTTCCTGCATTCAACAGGAGAGAAAATGGCCTTGGAGCTCACTCAGCTGATCAGTGACAATCTTGGTACAACTAGACCCCAAATGGAGCCGATATAACGTGGTAACTAAGAAATCGGTCCGTGGTAAGTAAGAAAAGAAACGTTGCAGATTTGCGTGTCGGAATTCACAGAACGACCCCCAGCCCTAAAACATTAAACATGTTAATGTTTAAAATTTTAAATCATTAAACATTAAACCAAGATTTTTGTATAAATATCTTACATAATTCTCCATCTATAATTCGAGGAGGCTTCATATCCGATGCTGTGGCTACTTAATTGATTATAGTATAGTAATCTGACATCTTACCGATGTTGTGATGACGTCATAGAATAAAACTGAACCCGACCAATTTTTTTTTTCGAAGACTTTATTGTTTATGTAATTTAGCATCACATTAAAACTGTACCTGGAGTGTAATACTATACTCATATTGAGTATAGTAATACTATACTCATAATACTCAATAATTGAGCTAACTGCTTGACTTGGAATCAGTATCTCAACACAAGGATTAAAGTTCTTAGAAACCTACAGACTCGTCCCTGACGAAAGTATATCGGAACAAGAAAACCTTCAATATCTCATCAGTTGAACGACGGTAATATACTCGTAGGTTATTTTAGAAGATGTCTGGCTGGCTTCAGCCGTTCAGTCACGAAATTGGCGAGGTCTGGAGGCCAGGCACCGGCAAGCACCTCTGCCCTCCTCAAGGTCTCCTTCACCTTGATGTTTTATGCACCGCGTCCTTCCTTGAAACACGCCAACTTGAAAATACCAGATAGCAAGTGGAGCTTGATCTGCATTTATGTTAAATTCCGTGCTCAGAATCGTTTTGTCAATTTTCGTAAACAACGTTAATCTTTGCAGACGTTTTTGCTATCCGCAAACGGAACTGATCCGCAATGGGAAATGATCCGCACCCCCAATTTAAAATGACCGCCAAATATGGTCATGGTTTTAGACACATTTCTATGTTGGCCGCATTGATAGCAGACGACTCACAAAAGTTAGTTGGCGTGCGACTGGCACAACAATAACAATGAGGTGAGAATGCTTTTTACTTGTTTTGATGTAATAATCCCTAGGTCATCCTCAGTTGAAAATGTATATTCTGTACGCTTTGCTGACTTCTATACTGGTTCAATTCCATAATTCAGGTTTTGAAAGTGGATCTAAGGACAATATTTTGGCCAAATGCGAATCTCTTGTTTTTAGGTTACTTTTGTGTTGACTAGAACAAAATGGGGCAAAGGTCCGCAATTTGCTTGGGGCAAAATTTGCCAATATAAACACACTATCCGCGCGCGGACATTTAATGTGTGTTTATATTCACTGTTCTAATTTTTTCAAATTTTTAAGTTTCAAAAATCCATGCCACTGTATCGTCAATGGTGAAAGCTGGAAAATCATGGAAATGGCCCGACCGGCCTGACATTCTCGATTATGAATGGGGACCAGTCGTTTCTAGTATAAAGGAGCCAAAAAAAACCAGCACAACCCGAAATTATTATTCAGTCAGTGAACTGGAATGCTTTTACTCATAACTGTTAGTAAATAAACGGCTTGAAGTTAATTTTTCTATTTATTTCGTCTCAATGGACATTTGCCCCGCATCTGCGGACGTTTACCCCAAAACAGTGGGGCAAAGGTCCGCAAAGGCAAGGTTGTCTACCTTTCCTTTTTTTTCTAAATGGTGCTTATTTCGCTACTAATGAAATGGTACATTGTAGCACACAAATTAAGCTTTCCAGTGAAGCCAAAACATGTGGGACCTTTTACTTATTGGGTGAGAATGAAAGTTAAAACCTAAAATTGCGGCTTTGCCCCACCCTACCCTACCTACTAAAATTGAAATGATAACAAATGACATGGGCCTGGGAAATTTACTTTTCAACTAAAATCCGCATGAATGTTTTTCTATAATTTATCCAAAAGTTTTTTATGAGATTTTTTCTTCAAATTGAGCAATATCGTGGTTATTTACTGATTGGAGATTCCGGGTTGTGCAAAATGAAATCAAATCGTGATGCTTCTATATTGACGGCTCAGAGGTGGATTGGTTCTTAGGATACTGAACCTGCACTTAAGTTTGCCAAGTTATAATTATGCAAATTAAGTTTAGTTACAAACGTTATCGTTGAAGACACTCCTGAAATGTTATGGCGGAGGGAATCAGAGGAAACTATTTTAGGAAATATCGCCATTGATGCATGGTTGTGAGCTATTACCCTAATTGGACCATGGTATCACTATTGCCACCGAAAACATGTTAGGAACTCCACAGATGTCCTAATGTGTCACCATGGTCCTATTAGGATCTTAAACCCTATTAGGGTTTACTTTCAATTTTTTTCCAGCTGCTTGTAAGATATCTTGACTTGTATTTTCTTTCTGTCAATAAATAAATATTCTATTCTAATAATGACTTGAGGCTGATGTTAATGCAAAGTTAGTTACTGCCGACGTCGCACAGTGTGCCAGTGGAATGGTCGCATTGGACTAAATTCTAATATCTGGAGATTTTTATAAGAAATTTCTCGCTGATCGGAAATTTACTCCACACAAGGGGTCGCAGACTTGCATTTCTTGATTTTATCAGATTTGACCCTTTTGACAGTTTTAAGCGGTTTTAGACCTAGAAACCACCGAATTTAGCTCTCTAACCAAAACACCCTTGGGAAAAACGTTGTTTGAAACCACCTCCAGTCCAATGAGACCAACCGGAGCTCTACAGAGGTACACCTATTTTTTATTTTCTTCAACTTGTTTATGATCGACTGGGTGGTTTCGTTCGTTTTTATAAATTGAACACTAGGTAATTTATTATCCCCATTTAGCGATCGTTTGCCCCCTTCAAAGGTCTCCGTTGTGTCATCAAATTCTTCGAATTCGCTTTAATTATTGCAACAACAATACCTGCTGATGGACGAATTGGATGATGCCCATTCTGAATTGCAGGATGGTTCCAATGAACTTCTTGAGTGAAAATTAGGTTTTCATGGGTTGATGAATTACTTTCAAAAAGTTACTTTCCAACATAGGAATAGACAAATTTTAATTCCAAGTAAAAATGTATAAATGGAATTCAAAGAAGATTTAATCCAAAGTGAAAAGGGTTTAACCCTAATTGGACCATGGTATCGCTAGTGTCACCAAAAACATCTCATCTCACAACTCCACAGCTGTCCCAAAAGTGTCACCGGGGTAACCAAAATTATTTTCAAAGAAATCGATGAAAAAATTTGCAAAATGTTAAAAAATTCGTCTGTCCATTAATTTTTAAATTTTAATTTAAATCTAGTCAATCAGTTTACACCTTGGGACAGCTGTGGAATTTTTAAGATGTTTTCGGTGACACTAGTGACACAATGGTCCAATTAGGGTTAACTAGTGAATTGATAAAACCTTTTGGAATCAAGGGTATTTAGCCAAAATACAACGTACAAGTGAGCAATATGAAATTCTAGATATAAACAATATGGTGATCATGGGAAACAAATCATACTTAAGGAATTCGACTAAATTCTCAACTAGAGAAGATCACCACAACTAGAAAGTAAAATACAATAATATCAAAGTATGAATTTTAAAAATGAATCGGAGGATCGTATCATACATGACCTACTGACCCGGATATGACCTTCATGACCTACTGGCATCTTCTGCCGGAACTATGTCTGCTAGATGTAGTCATAAGCTATGAAACAGCAGCATCGCCCATGTGGGAACTATTTCTTATTTCGCCCAGAGTTTAAACTAGTTTTTTGGATTTCATAATTTGATATTATAGTACTTTAACTTTTAGTTTAACCTCTTTTGATCTTCATTTATCTATACATTTTTTACTTTGAATTAAAATTGTTCTATTCCCATGAAGGAAAGTCAATTTATGAAGGAAATTAACCCATGAAAACGTTATTTTCACGCAAGAAATTCATAGAGGACCATCCTCCAATATCAACTATTGAATAATCCCTAAAAGTATGAAAAAGGGCATTTTCGTACTTTTTACCAGTTCCACCAAAGTTGAATAAATTTTGAAATTTTAATAGTATTCCTAAGAGTACAAAATCTCCCCAGAATACATTTTCAAATTAATGAATTTATTTATTTTTAGTTTTGATGAATGAACTATGTGTGAGTACTTAAATAGGGGACCAATTCATGAGACATGAAATGCGATGGGCAAGAGCAGTCTCATGTCATACATTTTGACGCTATCATCTATCAAACATCCAGGTTTGCTCAAGTATGGGTGCAGAGGTTGCTGTCATTGAAACATGTATGATTTCACGCAGAGTACCTAAATCAAATGTCTATCTGAATTTGGCCCTGGATTTGACAGATACTTGACTTCTCCTTATCTAATAGCTTATACAGGGTGTCTACACTTTCGATGGGCATAACTTCAGGGTTCGATTCTACAAGGTATTTCCAACAAAAAATGTCTCTTAGCAATTTCTTTTAACCCACTCAAAATTCCTTTTTTTTTTCACTTTAAAGTTTTTCTTCGCGTTTTCGACCTTACGGCACTGATATGGTCATAACTCCCTTATTTCTCCTGAAAATTCAAATCTGACTACACCGTTAGAAAGAGCGTTAAAATCCTAAGCTGCCTAGTGCAAAATAAAGATATTTCAGCAACACTGAATTTCTAGCTGATTGAATTTTTTGTTGATTTCAAAGGTGTTACTTTATGCTCACGACTATATCTACGAATAATGCTTATTTTATGTACGAAAAACGAAGGTTTTCTTCAAAAAAATCCACTTTCTAGCAGTCGGAATCATTCGGAAGTATCACCATTGGATTCAGCGTAAAAAAATACATAGGAAATGATACCAAAATCGTCAAGATCTTGAGATCGAGGGGGACCATAAACCGCTTAAAACACTGGATTTGCTTGTAAAACACACGTTTTCTGGCATTCAAACTTAATTTACTCTTCCAATTTGAATGTTAAAAAGAAAAATTGATAGACCGTTGAAAAGCTCACAATTTGAGCATGTTTTCTCCGAAGAGCGCCCATCGAAAAATTTTTTAGAGTTGGCTTTTTGAGTTGATTTTTTGAAACTATTTTATTGCTGAAATATCTTGATTTTGCACTAGGCAGCTTAGGAATTTAACGCTCTTTCTAACGGTGTAGTCAGATTTGAATTTTCAGGAGAAATAAGGGAGATATGACCATATCAGTGCCGTAAGGTCGAAAACGCGAAGAAAAACTTTAAAGTGAAAAAAAAGGAATTTTGAGTGGGTTAAAAGAAAATTGCTAAGAGACATTTTTTGTTGGAAATACCTTGTATAATCGAACCCTGAAGTTATGCCCATCGAAAGTGTAGACACCCTGTATTTTCGAATAGTTTGAATTGAGACAACTTGCTTTTGATCTTCGCTATGATCCTACACTGGGGAAATAATCAACACCTACGATGCAAGAGCAGGTAATAGAGAATTAGCCAAATTGGCAGATGAGAAATTTGAGAGGAGAGACGATGGGACAGCCTATCTCCGGCAATAAATTACACTCTTTGCCTAAATTTGACTAAATAATTCTGTCATAGTTATTTCTTATACAAATGTTGGATACTCCCAAGGGGAAACTTTTATAAAGTATTTTTCCTGTCTTGCGAAGACCAGACGAGTGGACACAAGTGGACAGGCTTGCGTTTAACTAACATCACTTGCCTCTCACACCAGTCATCAAGATGACCATCAAACATCTGGGAAGTGGAGATCCATTAACTCATCAGGTCGTCAACTCGAAGATTCCCTCGTCCCATCGCATGGTCACGGACTCGTCGCGTTTCCTAACCGCGTCAAGGACGGCACAAATAAACGCGAATTAAAGGAAATGCGCCGCTCCCAGTCGATTCAAGGACAGAACTTGATCCAGTCGATAGGTGGGTAGCATGTTGTGGGTGGTCATGATGGGAAATCCCTTGTATTGGCTGGAAATGCGGAAAAAGCTTTAGTATTATGTCCCGCAAAATACCCCGTACTTTCCAATGTCCGTTTGATGCCAGTTAGAAATAAATGTCTATTGAAGACTCAACGTAGGGAAGCTGTATATTCGTATAAAAGGTAATTTTTGTTTGATTTTGATCAAATTTTCTAGCTTTACATAGGCCATTCAATTCATGATCCAACTCGTAGGAGAAGAAAATCGCAACCCTATTGATGTTTCTGAATGTATTAAATATCAATGTGATTGGGGAGATTCAAGGAATTCAGGGAATTTATGGGTGCTCTGATATTGCTTCCGAGTCTACCAAGGTAGCGGAAGCTTTGTTTTCACTTTTCAAGGACGAAAAAAAAAAGTTCTCCAAAATCAAAATTTTCACTCGCATTTTGCGTTTTAGACCTTTCTGAACAATTTTGGTTCCGTGTCTGTGTGTCTGTCTGTGTGTGTGTCTGTCTGTCTGTCTGTCATGAATTCCTTGAAACGCGCATAACTATACGAAGTTATTGTCCGATTTCCATGAAATTTTCAGGGATTGTGCGGGTTGGTGTGTAGACGGTCCCCTATGAAAATCATCATCCTCGGACTGATAGAAGCGACTGCGCATGCGCAAACGTGAATTCCTCGTAACGGCCATAACTTCTACATTTTCCATCCTATTTTAATGAAATTTTCAGGGGTGTTACAAATTAGTATTTAGATGGTCACCTATGAAAATCATCACCTTTAGACTGATAGTAGCCACTGCGCATGCGCAAACGTGAATTTCCTTGTAACGGCCATAACTTCCACATTTTCCACCCGATTTCGATGAAATTTTCAGGGATTATGCGGATTAGGTTGTAGATGGTCCCCAATGAAAATCAAGGCCTTAAAATTTATAGAAGCCTCTGCGCATGCGCATACGTAAAATCCTTGTAACAG
The DNA here is from genome assembly GCA_009739505.2 of Apolygus lucorum. NCBI lineage: Eukaryota > Metazoa > Arthropoda > Insecta > Hemiptera > Miridae > Apolygus > Apolygus lucorum. Next base: position 65,601,396 of record CM019178.2, read on the forward strand.
CCATAACACTTACATTTTTTTATTCAATTGTTTTCACACCAACAAAAAATACTGTAAATCCATGATATTCTATGGAAGGAACATATACTGTCCACTCAACTAGGCAGATGTTTTGTTACATTCTTGAACTCAATTCAAAATGCAGTTTAGTGTATTTACTATAAATAATTACATTTATGTTGTTAAAATTCCATTGGCCCTTTTTGAAGGCCGGAAAAATAAATTTATTTATTCAAAGATAAAATTCTCACGTAGCACACATAGATGATTCTCACCGAAACTCACGATTTGCAATCATTGTAAAATTCAATTAATCCTTTTAAAATCAGTGAAGCTATAAAAAAAAACAGTAAATTTCTGCTTCGCGTTATTCACAATAAAAAAAATCTTCAATCCAAATATCAAAAACCTTCAAGGTGAAAAGGACGGATAGGAGCCAAGTTTGAGCTGATGAAATGCGATTTTTTTTTTCGTTTGTCGAATTGAATTTTATGACACTCACTTGTGCTTCCTTAACAAGCAAGAATCAAATCAGCTGGTAGGAAATCTGTCAAAATAAACTTGATGTTTTACTCTGCACAATAATATGGTTAAAAGAAACTTTTAATGGAAAAGCCGTGCTTTTCTCAGACGGGTGATCTAACAAAAACGTGTTGTGTAATAATTTGCAGCGTTTTAAAAAATATAATGGCAATATAATGGTATATAATTATGGTTTACGGCACAAGGCGGAGCGATGTAAGGCAACAACCTCTGTGTTCATGATTTTGAAAAATTCCAATTTGCAGACTCTGTAATCTGTCAAAATAAACTTAATTTTTTACTCGGCGCAATAATATGGGTAAAAGGGAGGAAAAGGAAAGCTTTTCTCAGCGGATGATCTAAAAAACCCGTCGTGTAATAATTTGCAGCGTTTTTTGAATATAATGGTAATTATTTAATAATTGATTTTTTGTTTCAAATCGCTATATTTTATTAAAATATCAATATCATAACAACTGAGCATTTGTGCCCATCAAGCTAATTTCTATGCATACAATATTTACACTTAGAGTTAGCAGCCCAATGGCTGTGCTCTAGAAGAGAACACCCCACGCACTACACTGTGTCATGTCACAAGTTCATAGGGTTTTTGCTTCCTCACTACCGAAGGTAGGGAAGCTTTGTATCCGTGAAAGAAGTGAAAAAAAAAAAATGTCCTCCAAAATCCAAATTTCCACTTGCTTTTTGCGTTTTAGAGCTTCCCGAACAATTTTGGTTCCGTGTCTGTCTGTCTGTCGGTCTGTCTGTGGTCAATCCTTGTCCCGGGCAAAACTATACTAACCTGTGGTCCGATTTTAATGAAATTTTCAGGGATTGTGCGGGTTAGGTCCTAGACGGTCCCCTATCAATTTCAGCACCTTCGGACCAATAGGAGCGAGTGCGCATGCGCAAACGTGAATTTCCTGGAACCTCGGTTTCTCGGTTTCTAATGAACCGATTTTGGAGGTTAGTTAGGGACTAACTTCTAAGAGACACCCTATAAGTTTCAATCAAATTGGTCAAGCAATAGCCGCTGCGCATGCGCGAACTTTAAATTTATTGTTACAACCAAAACTCCGCAACTATTCAACCAATTTCGATGAAATTTTCAGGGATTGTGTGGGTTAGGTCCTAGACGGTGGACCGCTAAATAAAATTCTACGTTGAAAATACAAATATCATACTACTCGTGCCCACACTTACTTCCAGGTTCCCGTGTAAATTGCTTCTTTTATTGTGTGATCAAATGTTGTGGTCTGCAGGTCAATTAATGTTGAAACCAAATTGACCCCTCATCACAGTCTCTTTTGCATCTTTCTTTCTGTCATCGAGTTAGTGGTCCACAGGTCAGTTTTGAGATGAAAATTGGCACTTCGCGTTTTTTTAATGCGCCGAACTAGGATTTTACAATGCGAATTTACACTCCATTGATGTTACAATGAGTGAGGAAGCTATACTGCCCACCCAACTTGGCAGACGTTTTTTCTATCCAGTCGCCGGACGGCATTTGTATTGTCTAGGAGACGGAGAACTTCGGGGTTTGTATGACCATGAAGCCGGTGTTCGTGTTTAATAGCATGTTGCTTGATCGCTTCGCTGACGGTTTCCATTTTAAGATCACGATGGAGGTCGTCGTTGCGCACATACCAGGGGGCATTTACAATGCTCCTTAATACCTTATTTTGGAAAGTTTGTATAACCTAGATGTTAGATTTTTTCGTGCAGCCCCAAAGCTGGATGCCATATGTCCACACAGGAGTGTTTTGCCGAAGTCCATTCGCGTTCCATGTTGCTATTCTGAATGTATTCTTCATTTTCATGACTTTCTTAGTGTTGGCTTAATTTTCATACTCTTTTCGAGTACGTTGACTCTCTCAATCAGTTCGTTAACCATTTCGAATAGCAAGGTGAGCATCTTGTCAACCGGTGAACTGATATGTTGACTGCGCACAGTATCGGCATAAGATACCGTTGATTTTTTACTAGTACCAAATTTTTTCAAGTTACTATTTTCGTTGGGGGGTTTTTGATCTTTTTTTGATAATTGACTCGCTTCAGGCTTCCCAATCTTGGAGCCTTTTGTCTTATCTTTCATTTTCTGTAGCTCCCTGGCTACCTCAAACCCACGATAGTTCGCTGGATGCGCATCTCCACAATTGACGCATTTTGCCGGTCGTTCATTGTGGGAGCAGCTCGTGGCTTCATGCTTTCCTGCACACTTCACGCACCTTGCCTCTCTCTGACAGTAGGTTTTTGTGTGGTTGTACCCCTGACATTTTTTGCACTGAGAAATAAGGTTTAAGGTCTTCCTCAGTGGCTCAATCTTAACTCTGATGTTAAGAATAGATTGGATCTCGTATAACTTACCAACCTCTTCAGTATTTTCGAAGCTGAGAATAAAGAGGGGAAGATTCCGTTTGACCAAAACGGAATCACCTTTATCATCAAGCTCCCTGGTTTTTTTAATGAGATTAACTGCCTCGATAATTTTGTATCCTTTATTTGAAGGTCAGATACAATGTCCTCTGTTAGACATGAGTGGTGCAACCCTCTAGCAACTACTCTAAAGGGCCGTTCATTTTTCTGCGACCCCGGTGAATAAGTGGTCAAGTCAAATTTGCCCATTTTACAGGGGAGCATTATTAAAATTTGAACCTTCACCTAAAATCCGGATTTTGTCGTAGAAGGTTGAAATTTGGAATGAATGATGTAGTCGTTCATCCCAAATTTCAACCTTCTACGACGAAATTCGGATTTTAGGTGAAGGTTCAAATTTTAATAATGCTCCCCTGTAAAATGGGCAAATTTGACTTGACCACTCATTCACCGGGGTCGCAGTTTTATTCTCGTAGGTGTACCACTGGAGGCTCTGTTCATTCAGACCTTTCGTCAGTGCACGGTACGAGTCACTATCTTTGGCAAAAATTTTCCAAACATTGTTTGAGAGTGCCTTAATGGTGCACTCTTTGGTGGTGCACTCTTTGGGCTTTAATAATTGATGATAATTCTTACTAATTCTGATGATTTTTCGAAGACCGAGCGTACGGTGTAAGGCAACAACCTCTGTGTGCATGATTTTGAAAAACTCTTATTTGCAGACTTTATGGAATAGGTACACATACAGGGAATACATACGGTGGGAGGATGAACAAATCACGAAGCTTGTCAGCTCTCTGGTGATGATTTTGGGAGAGAAACTACGCAAAATAGGCAGAAAAAACGTTGTTTCGTCCACAATATTAAGCTTTACAAATAAAGTAAATTCCTTTATAGGTTCCTTTCAAGAGTGCTGAAGACGGCCTTAAAAGTAGGACCCAAACTGTTCAAAAGAGTATTTCTGGGTACCTTCCAGGTTTCTTTTATTTTTTATTTTTTATCCGAGTTGATGCGAATGCACCACTTATGACGTGTAACGTTTCACGGAACCGCTGACCCGCCACGTCAGTCGCGCTACGTGGTTCCCCAGTCCTTGAATTGCTAAACCAGCTCGCGCTCCACAAAGCCTCTGCGTCCAGAAAGGCTACAGTTCTGAACAAAGAGACGAGGAAAGGCCTGTTCATTTAAACCCGAGACCTTTGTATCGGTATTCTCTTTTTCTTACCGTCGAAAATGAGAAGCGGTTGGTTGAGCAATCGAGACCATCCAAGCGTGCGAATTCCCAACGTTCAGATACCTACAATGCAAGGTTGACTCAACTTGAACTCAACGAGAGATTAGGAATAAATTCACTGCCAAGCAATTGCAGTTCCATCAAGCTTTTGTTTACATATTTTACTGTATCGAGCCTTCAGTACCTTCCCCACAATACAACGAGTGAATCGACGCTTTAAAGCTCCCTAACGGGGACTACGAGGTGTGTAAATAAAGTAATGAGACTGATCTTTTTTCAATTTTTTATTCAAAGAATATTATAATGCAATACTGTCTCCTTCAAAATAGTTCCCTTGGGAAGCCACACAGCGCTGGAGACGGTTCTTCCAATCATCATAGCATTGCTGGAACTCCGATACTGGAATAGACTTCAGCTGGTCGGTTACAGCTTTTTGAATGTTCGCAAGTGTCCCAAAATGAGTTCCCTTGAGGTGATTTTTCAATCTCGGGAAGAGAAAAAAGTCACAGGGACTCAAATCTGGCCTGTGCCTCAAGGCCAAACGGTTAATCAACACTTTTACCGAGAGGTCCTTGAAAGACTTCGAAAAAGAGTCTTTCGAGTGCGACCAAACATCAAAATGAACTGGGTGTTGCATCACGACAATGCACCATGTAATTGCAATATCAATAATGCAGTTTTTAGCCAGTAAAAACATTCCTGTAGCTCCTCAGCCTCCTTATTCGCCAGATTTGAGTCCCTGTGACTTTTTTCTCTTCCCGAGATTGAAAAATCACCTCAAGGGAACTCATTTTGGGACACTTGCGAACATTCAAAAAGCTGTAACCGACCAGCTGAAGGCTATTCCAGTATCGGAGTTCCAGCAATGCTATGATGATTGGAAGAACCGTCTCCAGCGCTGTGTGGCTTCCCAAAGAAACTATTTTGAAGGAGACAGTATTGCATCATAATATTCTTTGAATAAAAAATTGAAAAAAGATCAGTCTCATTACTTTATTTACACACCTCGTATGATGACTATTTGAGGGAAACTAAGTCGCAGAAATGTCGAGAGTTGCTTCCGATTCTACCAAGGTAGTGAGGCATTCTTTTCACTCTTCAAAAATACAATGTTCTCCGAAATCGAAATTTTAGAAATTTTCCTACGTTTTAGACCTTTATGGACAATTTTGGTCCCGTGTCTGTCTGTGTGTCATGAAAAACCTTGTAAAATCCATAACTCATACATTTGTCATCTCTTATTTATTCCAGACCCATTTAACAATACTTTAAGACTCGATTCTACAACAAATTTCCACTCTTAGCACTTTTTTTACACCGACAAAATTTCGCAAAAGCCACTTTTTTCAATTTGATGGTTATTTGAAGCACTAAAATTGTCTTAACCCCCTCATTTTCCATTCAAATTCAAATATCATGAAGATAGTGCAATGTACTTAGAGATTGATGTTTTGAAATTTGCTTCCTCGCATCAGATCATCTATGCAATCGGGTTATGGATACGAGGAAGCTACGTGCCACACCCACTTGTCCGACTTATTTTCAACCTTGAAAGTGCAAACATTGCTTCCGCTACCTTGATAGTCTCGGAAGCAAAAGTTACGTTATAAGCGAGATGAAAAAGTTCTGCGTGGGAAAAGTTGTCACAAATTAGTTGTAGAATAAATTCCAGGAATCTCGCTGATTGGTTTCGGGAAAGGTAAAAACCTAAATTTTCATTGAAAAAACACAGTTGGTCGGATTCACACACCATTTCTCCCCTTAAATTTCATATTAAACCTAAAACAACGCTGCAAATTATTTCACAAAGGTTTATTATTTTCCCGTGTAGATCACTCGTCTGTAAAGATCACAGCTTTGCCATTGTTACTACTTATTTATTTATTGTTTTTTGCCTACCAACCAGAGGTACCTACTAGGGCATGTTTGAACATTTCAACCCTTAATTTCCATTTGGATTCCAAAGTTAGTGCAGCGTACGGCGAACGGACGGAAAATTTTTTATTCGATTTTCGGATTCTACGTACCTTGGAACGTAAAACCAACAAATTTTGAGGGGGGGGGGGTTAAAAAATTTTTTTCTTTTCTATTATTGAAAATGATAAACCAAAATGGTTTACCCTTGGAAAGCTGATGAAATATAGCACGTTTAAAGCTTTTGAGGGGCTCTGAAGAAAACCGTGGTTTGGCAGAAGGAAATCAACAAAATAATTGGGGAAAAAAAACATAGAAATTGACAAATTTTTATGTAAGAGGTAGTTAGACTATCCTAGTGTACATTTTCCAGAACTGGTCAAGAGCTCATCATAATTATAGGAAATCTAACGGTGTTGACAGATTTGAATTCCGATGGAAAATGAGGGAATTATGACCATTAAAGTGCCGCAAGGTAGAATACACGAGAAAAACATCTGCCAAGTGGGTGTGGCACATAGCTTCCTCGTATCCATAACCCTACTGTATGGATGATCTGATGCATAGTAGTTGATCTCAAAACATCAATCTCCAAGTACCTTGCACTACCCTCATAGGAGACCATCTACACGCTAATCTGGACAAACTCTGAATATTGTTGGAAAATGTAGAAGTTATGGTTGTGGCTAGGATTTCATGATAGACACACAGACAGACACGGAACCAAAATTGTTCAGAAAGGTCTGAAACTTAAAACGCGAGTGGAAGTTTTGATTTTGGAGAACATATTTTTCATACCTTGGTAGACTCGGAAGCAAAACGCTGCAAATTATTACACAATGGTTTATTATTTTTCTATATAGATCACTCGTCTACAAAATCACCAACCATCCAATATAAAAAGGAAAAAAAAAAAAAAATTCAAAAAAAGAATCAAAATCACCAACCATCGATCGCATTTCGGTCAGCTCTAATTTGAACGGAGATTAGGCCTCTTTTGCGATTCACACTCGTGTTTTGATTTATATATATATTTCAATATAAACCCTTAAATTTTCGTAGGGAGCGAACGGTTTGTCCTACAGAGCTCCGCGTGGTCTCAAAAAATTCTAAAAATTCTATAGAATCTTAAATTGAAGGAAAAACAATACCTTTATATCAACATTTTTTTGAGTTAGGGCGTTTTCAAAATTTCAAAATTGATTTTGGAACCCTTAGAAGTGACCTACATTAACCAAAATCTTCGGGTACAACTAGACCCCAAACGGAGCCTAAATACCAAATTTCATCAAAATCAGTCAATGCTAAGTGGCAAAAGTGACGCGTACGGCGGACGGACGGCCAAATTTTTATTCGATTTTTGGATTCTACGTACCTTGAAACGTAAACCATCAAATTTTGAGGGGGTGTTAAAAAAAATTTTTTCCTGGCCGATTCCAAAGGTTCATTATTGAAAATAATAAAACAAAATCAAAGTGAAGAAAGTGACAGTTTTAGCGGGGTAAAAAAGAGATCAGAGGGAATAGTAGTGGAAGATTAGTTCTAGAACCTCTTCCTGAAGTATCGTTGATAGGTTCATACACCCTGTACCTACAGGTAAAACAACAGTCAATAACTTCTTCACCAACGCAATCGATAACCATGTTATTGTGTATGTGAAGATGCTATATTCATAATATATTTTTAGCATGGTCTGAATGTCTGAAACGAAGGTTATTATTTCATCAGTTGAGAGTTGTCCTGTTTCGATCTAGATCAATCGACTTAGGACGTCTCGCACAACTGAAGGACGCCATAGAGACTCTGAGCCTAGAATTTCTTTACTAACGAGTCTACAACATTTGACAAGTTTTCCAGTCTCTTCAACGGAAGGTGTAACGTACTCAGGAAACTGAAACCCCTATCGCTAAAACTACGTCGGATGAAGGAAGAAGTTGTTTCGGAGATGACCCTGTGCCGTTTCCGAATATTTTATCTATCTAGTACAAAGATAAAATAAATTGGGTGCTACATAAATATCCTCCCTCTCAATCCGCTACAGCCCTCTGAATCTAGTAAGGAAAGTAAAAGAGTTACGGAAACAATTATGTCCAATCTAAGGACCCGAGTGACCTAATTTGTGAGAGATTGGTCGCTACAGACTCCACTGTACCACAATACGAGTAAATCACGCATGTAGTTCGCTTGGGAATTCCTTCCCACACATCAAGTCGAGTTGGGTTGACGATGGAAACGAGAATAGATCAATTCCTCACAGCTAGGAATAAACCACTCACCAGCGACTGTAAACTACAAAAACACGCATAAATTCGGTGGCTTTTGATAGCAACCGGCTGGCAGCTTGAGGGTTCAACAACTCACGTATTTACAGGACTGGAAGGCTATCGGCTGATTGTGATTAATATTTAATTATCAACACAGTTCATAATTATTATTTGAATAAGGAAGCTTTGTTAAGCTTTCTTCGACTATAAAATTGAAAAATTGGGCTTCCACCGAAATTTTACCGATAAATTGTATCCTTCAATCCAAACAATCAAACATTGACGACATATGACTATAATAGATACAAAGCAGATATACCTATTATACAGGGTGTCACCCTAACTCGAAGACCAAACTTCAAGGATCGATTCTACAACTAATTTGCAAACTTTTTTGTCTCATGACGTTTTTTTTTAAACGCTTTAATATTATACTTTTTTTCACTTTTAAGATTTTTTTCGTGTTTTCGACCTTGAGCCATTAAAACGGCCATAACTCCCTCAATTTACTAGATAAACTCAAATATGAGTATACCGTTGGAAAGAGCGTTAAATTTCCTATCAGTTCATTAGGACACAAAACCTTTATAAGCCTTTCGTATAGGTGAACAAATTGGTCAAATCCAGAAATTTAAAACATTTTCGAAAATCACCATTTTTCAGGCTGACTCTTCTTATGTAATAAACAGCCGTATCGTTGGGCACTCAACGGAAAAAACTTGCCCAGAATCTTAGCTTTCCAACGGTCTATCAATTTTTCTTTTTAACATTCAAATTAGAAGAGTAAATGAAGTTTGAATGCCCGAAAACGTGTGTTTTACAAGCAAATCCAGTGTTTTAAGCGGTTTATGGTCCCTCTCGACCTCAAAATGGCTTGACGATTTTGGTATCATTTCCTACGTAATTTTCTACGCTGAATCAAATAGTGATACTTCCGAATGGTTCCGACTGCTAGAAAGTGGATTTTTTGAAGAAAACCTTCGTTTTTCGTTCATAAAATACGCATTATTCTTAAATGTGGTAGCGAGCATGAAGTAACACCTTTGAACTCAACAAAAACTTCAATCAACTAGAAATTCGGTGTTTTTGTTGAGTTCAAACGTGTTACTTCATGCTCACGACTATATATAGTCACTATTTGATTCAGCGTAGAAAATTACATAGGAAAAGATACCAAAATCGTCAAGCCATTTTGAGATCGAGAGGGACCAGAAACCGATTAAAACACTGGATTTGCTTGTAAAACACACGTTTTCGGGCATTCAAACTTCATTTACTCTTCTAATTTGAATGTTAAAAAGAAAAATTGATAGACCGTTGGAAAGCTGAGATTCTTGTCAAGTTTTTTCCGTTGAGTGCCCAACGATACGGCTGTTTATTACATAAGAAGAGTCAGCCTGAAAAATGGTGATTTTCGAAAATGTTTTAAATTTCTGGCTTTGACCAATTTGTTCACCTATACGAAAGGCTTATAAAGGTTTTGTGTCCTAATGAACTGATAGGAAATTTAACGCTCTTTCCAACGGTATACTCATATTTGAGTTTATCTAGTAAATTGAGGGAGTTATGGCCGTTTTAATGGCTCAAGGTCGAAAACACGAAAAAAATCTTAAAAGTGAAAAAAGTATAATTTTAAAGCGTTAAAAAAAATGTCAAGAGACAAAAAAGTTTGCAAATTAGTTGTAGAATCGATCCTTGAAGTTTGGTCCTCGAGTTAGGGTGACACCTTGTATATATCTAAACGATATTTACAAATCACTCTGCCAAGTTGAGTGGGCAGTAGAGCTTCCTCACATAAAATAAAAGTGTATATGTAATTAGTTTTTTTTTTTAGAGAGAGAAAAATATTTATTGAACATTTAATAAGTAAAGAAGTTGGACAAGGACTCCAGTAGTTGTCGAAACATAACGGATTTGCCAAAGTTCAAAATGAGTTGCCAAAAGTTCAAATTGGTGTGCCAAAAATTCAAATTGATTAATGCCGAAGGGTTGTTTGCGTGTGTGAGGCGTCAATATTCTATTTATGTAATTAGTTATATCTTCTATTTATGTTAATTGTCATGAGTAGTTAGTTGATGTAAAAATGCTTGATTGTGTATCATTGATCAGTAGGTATTTATAATACATTTCTCAATGCAAGACTTGATTTTCACAATCATGTTGATGGTTCTCTGAGACGACAAACACCAACAGGATTGTCAAGTCGTTCTTGTTATTATTAGAGGTTGTTATCTCGAGGTTAATCCAAAATAAACCTTAATTATCTCATCTAAATCGGATGATTTCTTGGTTATGCACGGAACCAGGAATTGTCCACCTACGCGATACTAAAGTAGATAAAAAAGAGAAAAGCAAAATGTGATTAAAAGATTTGATATTCAAGGATTTTTTCTTTGAAAAATTTTGTTTGTTTTTAAAAACCTTTTTTAAAAACAAGCTTTTATTTTTTGTTAATAAAAAGAAATAAAAAGTTGAAAATTAAAGGCCTCAAATAAAAAATATAACACTTTATTACAGTCCCAATTGTACAAATAAAAGCGTGTTACATTGTAATTGCTAGAGGAAAAAGAAGATGCTAAATGTAACACGCTTGTATTTGTATTGGGACAGTAATAAAGTGTTATTTTCTTATTGGAGGTCATTAATTTATTTTCAACTTTTTAGTTCATTTTATTAATAAAAACTTGTTTTTTTTTCATTTTATTTTTAACTTTTTAGTATTTTAAATTAGTTATGTAATCACTAGTTAGTGACCTACGACAAAAAAAGGTTCATTATTGAAAATAATAAACCAAAATGAAGAATGGTCCCTTATGAATTGGAAGATGATCTCCTAGGAATAGAAGGGCGACCCTACGAATTGAAGAATGCCCATTATGGTATGGTGGATGGTCCCCTATGAATTGAAGGATGCCCTCTATGAATTTGAAGTCTGTCTCCTACGAATTGGAGTATGTCCATTATAAAGTGAAGGATGGTTCCCTATGAATTGAATGTGCCCTTTATGAATTGGAAGACGGTCTCCTACTAATTTTAGTATGTCCACTATAAATTATGGATGGTTCCCTATGAATTGAATGTGCCCTTTATGAATTGGAAGACCGTTTCCTACGAATTGGAGTATGTACATTATAAAATGAAGGATGGTTCCCTATGAATTGAATGTGCCCTTTATGAATTGGAAGACCGTTTCCTACGAATTGGAGTATGTCCATTATAAAATGAAGGATGGTTCCCTATGAATTGAATGTGCCCTTTATGAATTGGAAGACGGTCTCCTACGAATTTTAGTATGTCCACTATAAATTATGGATGGTTCCCTATGAATTGAATGTGCCCTTTATGAATTGGAAGACCGTTTCCTACGAATTGGAGTATGTACATTATAAAATGAAGGATGGTCCCCTATGAATTGAAGGATGCCCTTAATGAATTGGAAGACCGTTTCCTACGAATTGGAGTATGTCCATTATAATGAAACTAGCTTATAAGAAAATTTGGATAAATACGAAAGGTTGTTTCCCAACCATTACATTATTGTGGAAAATGATATTAAACCAAAATTAGTCAATTCCGACCAGTCCGGTCCAAGTTCAATTTTTCCTTCCTCGAGAAAGCTTATTATTAGGACCAGGAGAGCTCATTACTAGTTATTTCATCAGCTCATTACTATATATCCTCTTGTGATTATCCAAACTTAACGTACTCTCTGTTACCCTAGCTTTCATTCAAGTTGTAAATTTAAAGGAGTTTCTTAAAAACTACGCAATTCGCTCGTATCATCCAGTTGTTAATTTGTAAATATAGTAAATGGTACCTATCTACGTCAACGCAATGGCAAGCTCGGTCGATCATATTGCAGCACAAGATTCGCGTGACTGACCGACGCTTTTCGAAACTAGGCCTCTCAGTGAATTTTAAGCAGCTCGAGCTGACTTATATCGACCAGCCTGAATCTGTAACCATACGCACCAACACCAAACGCATTTCCTAGTTCCGCCAACAAGCTGTCACGAGTCCCAGAGAAACTTTTTGATGCATAGTTAATGTCCAACGATTTGAGACCGATCAAGTGATGGATCCAAGAGGGGAGCCATGATTGAACCTTAACTCATGCATTATTGACAGTGAACAGGATGATTCACCAACCCGAAAAAATCAATTTTCTTCATAAAACCATTAGAAAAAGAAATAAGAAAGAAAAAAATAAGAATAAGAAATTCTATTGTGTAGGTATGTATAAGGTATTTTAAACAATTTAATTCTTATAGAAGATTAAAACTGGCACTTATGTACTCAGATCCCCGGTATAGGAAAATTACAACATATATTCATATTGAAGAACCAACCTATTCTGGGGGAGCTCACCAACACGGTTGTAAGAAGCTAAAGGAGGCGATGTGAAGGGGACTCACATTGGGGACCTGACTAAATTGTGTAACAAACCGGTCTTCTCAAATTTCCAAGGTGGGGATTTCACATTGCTCAGAGTTTTTGCATATAAACCTAAGCTTCACCAGGTTCCAGAAAAATCTCTTATTTTTGTTGTTGGATACAATTTAGTGATAATTGTGTGACAAATGTGTATGATATGTCTTCCAAATGTAAAACCTCACGTGGAGGTTATCAACCAATAAAGCGATAGGTAAGTACCGCATCATTCATTCTCGTCAAATCTTTTTTCACGTTTTCCGTTTTTGTTTTATGCCTCTTTTTCCTATTTATCAATTATTTATTGAGGATACATCAGAGTAACAAATCGCTATTTTCAAATTTCCAAAAATATCGAATACTGGTAGAGAGATTTCACACCTCTCAGAGTTTTTGCGTATAAAACCGTACTTCCCCAAACAACCTAAATTTTCGTTCGAATTTTTGAAGAAAATGATAATAAAAATCTTTTGCTAAGTTGGGTGTGCAGTGAAGTTTCCTCACAAAGAATAAAATTTACTTATAGAATCTGTTAGTGTAAAAGCAAGAGTACATTCCAGGTAATGAACATAGATTACGAGCAAGTTAATGTTTTCCTATATTTTAAAAAACATTAATACAAACAACAAATAAAAAACATTATTTTGATTTGAACCTCCTGAATACGCAGATCTTTAGTCTAAAGCATCTACAAGGTTGATATTGCAGAACCAGCCTATTCGGGAGGAGCTTAGTACCTAGTGAGAACGCTAAAGGAGACTATGAGAAGGGGACCTCGAAGTGGAAACTTGTACAAAAAACAGCTTTTTCAAATTTCAAGAATATCGTTTCTGGTGGGAATTTTTCATTTTTTAGGATTTTTGCAAGCAAACACAACTTCACCAGGCAGGTAAGTACCTTCTTTCGCTCGGAAATTTGAAGAAAATGTAAATAATAATCGTTTGTTAAACTGGGTGTTTAGAGAAGTTTCCTCACAAAGAATAATTTTGGCTTAGTGCCTGGTAGGTTTCCTAAATTAAAAAAACATCCTGATATGCTGAATATTAGTCTCTTGTTTCTCTGAGCAATCAACCTCAAAATTTTAGAAATAAGGGACAGTCAAAATGGGGGGTGCGCATCATTTTTTTTTTAAATTTCTAATCGAAAGTAGACCTCATCCTCAGAATGTTGACACCAGCCATTCTCTTTTTGAATAAGTAGATATTTTTCAATGATTTTTCAAAGTTTCGAATGTTTATGACGTCACGCGCCCCTCCCGTCTGGGCGGGACACCCCAGCCCTCTGTGACGTCATAAACTCTCGAAACTTTGAAAAATTATAGAAAAATATCTACTCACGCTAGAAGGTCGCGGATGGTGTCAAAATTCTCAGAATGAGGTCTAGTTTACATTTAAAATTACAATAAACAGTTTTTCCGACCCATGCGCACACCCCATTGAACCAAACTTTTTAGGGACGACCCACAGTAAGACTTGGGCGTCCTTATGCGATCGATCTTGGGTAAAGTTGGACAACACTCAACTGAAAAAAATAACATCACACTAATCCGTTTTAGACCATCCTGAATCCAAATCCGCGAAAACAAAATCATTGGTGTATGTCTGCATGTGTGTGTGACAAAATCTTGTGTCGTCTGCCCAGGCCTTAGTTCTCAACCGATTTTCCTGGTTCTTGTTTGTTCGACGCGGAAAACTATCTAGTTGTGCACTACGTCGCCGGAATTTTGAATTTTGCCTTTAAAGGGGGGAAAGGGAGGGAAGGGCGGGTTAATGCTCAAAAAACGTGCTTTTTTGGGCATAATCTTGTAAACTCTGCCAAGGCCTCAATTTCCAACCGATTTGCTTGTTCATTTTTTGTTCGACTCAGAAATCTTCCAAATTGCTCATTATTTCACCAGAGTACCGAAATTCGCCAGGGGAGGGGGCGAGTAGGAGGATAATATTCACAAAATATCCGATTATTTAATATCTTGGCTTCTTTACAGCTTACTAATTATACCCAAGCTTTGAAATTGAGGATAAATTCTCATAATACCTCCGGATTTTCATGAATTATTTTCTGTACCTCCATGGAACTAATAGTGGTGCCACCATGATGCCAGGATACCACCTGAACTCGAATTCCCATGTTGGGTTTCGTAGATCATGGATTTTAAAATGCTCTTCAAATTCGAGGCTCCGAAACACCACATCAAAAACGCTGGAGAATCTGATCGGCTGTCGCGAGGTAACAAACATCGTGAAAATCCATCTCAAATAAAACGCCCGTCATTATACCGTACGCCAACAAAATTCCCTCCCCTTTAAGCTGGTCTCAGTCGGTAACATAAAAAATTGTAGCTAAATTTGAAATTTTAAAGGGGTTTTTAGAAATTCATTAGTGCACGGCCCTAGGGAGTTGAAAAATTTGAAATATAGCCGCCGGAATCATCAAAATCGAACAACTACTAAACAAACGGTTTTTCTCACGGCCAATCGCCCTCAACTTGTACCGACTACCTACTTCACTTCGGAGGGCGGTTTTGGTAAAAAACAAAACAAGACAGTCAGAAAGACACAAGAGTTTTTTACCAATATTATTATTTTAAAGCCTGATGTTATTGTGTTTTTCCAAATTTTAGTCATAATAGTCAAGTTTTTTTAACACCAATTTAATGATTAGTGTTCCTGGTTTATACCTCTTCGTTCCCGACCGTGGTTTGATGTTCAAACCTAAACTCATCCTCTGAGCCCTGATGAAGGAAATAAATTTTTCGAAAATTTGGTGAAAGAGGAGGATTTTGTTGTTGGACCCAAATCCCAATAAAGCTGACATAATTTACTTCGGGTCGATTGTCATACACTACCATCTTAGTTACCTATTACATTTTTTGATCACGACCCCCAGCTAAAAAAATATTTACAAATAAATGTAAATGTGTAAATAGGGCGTGGACTCTTGATAGTAAGAAATGAATAAATAGAGATAAAAAATATTTTACTTTTGAATATTAGGTAATATTGACATTTTATGACCCCAAAGTATCGATACTCGATATTTTGAAATATCGATACTAATGCCAGACGATACATGGAGTATCGATTCTCAAATACGATAAAGTATCGATACAAAATATCGATACTTTTGTAACGATACCCATCACTAGACTGAACGTGAAATGTTAACAAAGTGCCAACTTCAGATGACTAAAAATCCCACATTTTCGGTGTGCGGATTTACCGCCACAAGCGGTCGTTTCACCTCGAGTTCCTGCTAAAAATGACGTAACAAGCACTTTGGCGGCAATGCAAACTGCCAAACTTTCTGAATGCGATACATGAAAACATTTTACGTTATTATCTTCGGCTTTTTCGAATCAGAGGGTTCCTAAGAATTCATGTGTTTTTTCCCCCGATTTTCGTTTGATGGGCACACCCTATTCGATTTGTGTTGTGTTTTTTTTTGGGGGGGGGGGGGTTTCTCATGAGCCGAATGCAATGAAGTTAATTTATCTTCAATCGTTTCCGAAGCTACACTCAAACATTCCAAATTCGAGTAATTTTGGAAACTGAGAGATTGCCGTTTCAAGGATGCGCATTCGCTATCATCAGCCTTGGGACTAACGCGCTTATTTTCTGAAAATAACATCAATTTTATTGACCTTCCATAGTCTAAAATCGACATTGTGGACAGAAACTATTTCTTTCCGTGATCTCCTCTTTGAATTTTGGATCACAGGAGAAGTCCTTGGAAAACTGCGTTTTTGTCTTCCTATTTCTTGTATAATTATGAATAAAACGAATGATTCATAAGATACGTCAAGCTTGTTGGGATTTCCTAATGAATCATAAAATCCACGCAACCTCAATATCATTTTCCAAGAGAGGTGAGTATAGAAAGGGAGCGTGATCGGATTAAAACCACGTGACTCCCAGCCTGTGCGTAACTTGGAAGCCGTCCAAAAACTAAACTACCAGAACCCCTGGTAGCCCCTGCGAACTCATCAATATTGAGAAAAATGTAAATTACCCAGAACAGACAAGATAATTCCAAGCGGTGTTTATAAGAAAGTAAGAGCAAGCAAATATGGTGGTGTTCAGTTGCCTCGTCATCTAATTTCAATTAATGCTGACTAGTAAACAACAAAAATGACGTTCACGTGATGTTTTTTCGGGTCAGGGAAACCTCTGAAGTCCCCCTCTAAGGATTCCTCACATCGAAAGGGAAATTGATCTCTCGATGGTCCAATTAGAACGGCAATCGACGAAACGTTCAAGCCACTGACTCCCACCAGTGACTCACAATTTACTAGTTTTACTTGCCTATTTCAAAAAATCTTCAAACTCCAGTACATATTAATAAGTTTTTGTCATTTTTCGTGAATTAGGTACTAAAAACAATACCTTTATATCAAAATTTGTTGAGTTAGGCGTTTTCAAAATTTATTTTTCAACCCTTAGAAGTGACCTACATCAACCAAAATCTTCGGGGCACAACTAGACCCCAAATGGAGCCTACATACCAAATTTCATCAAAATTGGTCAATGCTAAGTGGGGAAAGTGCCGCGGACGGCGGACGGTCGGCCAAATTTCTTTTCGATTTTTGGATTCTACGTACCTTGAAACGTAAACCATCAAATTTTGAGGGGGTGTTAAAAAAATGTTTTTCTTGGTCGATTCCAAAGGTTCATTGAAAATTATAAACCAAAATTTGGGTATTGGATTGGCCTCAAATTTGTAGAAAAATATTTTCGAAACGTTTCTCTGTAGAAATCCGTTCAGTGGCATTTCAAACGATTCCTAGATTTTACCATTTTTAAAACCAAAAATTGATTAAATTTCAAAAATTTGCTTTACAAAATCGCTAAAAATAGCCATAAAGATTAAATATTTTAAATGGAAGCAAATTTCTTTGTAGAGAAAGTTTCTAGGCCATAAATTGAATAATTGTAAATTAAAGTACGCAAAAAAGTCCTCAAAACATTGAAAAATGTGATTAGAAATTGCTTAAAAATGTCTTATAATATAAGATTATATTATAATACCAAAAATCTCAAAATTCATAATGAGTGGATAAGTTCGTGGGCTGTAACAGAATTGTTTCACATTTTCATGCGCAAATGCGTTCTCACATAGCATACAAGGGCTCTAAACCCACTAAAAACGTCGGAAAATGGCTAAAAATTAAAAAGTTGTTTTTTAATAACGTTTTAAAAAAATTCGCTCATGCGGTCGTGCTGCACGACTTTGAATTTTCATTTCAATATTTTTTCTCATCGATTCATTTTTGTTAACAAAAACGAGTAAAGTTCACATGTAGGTTTGGCAGACAAAGTTCTTCAAACTACTATTTCGATTATTGGTGATTTTTTTTAGACTTTTTGCCACTTTTATTGATTTTACCGTCCACGTGCCGTGCGTGGCACTCCACCAATAATCATTCTCAATCTTCTTGATGTAGCCCACTTAGGATTTCCAGTCATATTCCCTAGCTTCCATTGTAAATTCCTGAAGGCGTTCAAGTGATAAATCACCGCCCGTATTCCTTCCCTTTATGAATTCTCACCCAAACCTACCTAGCAAAAAGTCAGGTAAAGGATTTGAGCGGAAGTGACCGAAAATGGGATTTCTCTGGAAGAGTGACAAACTCGGAGGAGGTTGAACGGATGTTTTCAGTTTAGGATTCGGTAGGGTCCTCGCGTTCATTCTTTTCATCGGTGGACAGTAGTTCTGCCTCAATTTTAAAAGTCAGCAGGTTCAAAAAACAAATTCAACCCCAAGGTTGAATTTTAAGTTACGTAATCCTGGTAAGGAAAATTGCGTTCAAAAAACTTGTAGAATCGATTATTTTTCGAGACAATCGAAAAGATTACCTGGGTTACGTAACCCTACAGAGGACTGGGGTTGGATGAGTTAATTATGGTTATCTGCTCGGAATCGAGAAAATTAATGGCGGATCGTAGATTGTGTTAGGATTTTGCCTTGTATCCCCGATTTTATACGTTATCAGAGTATCAAGGAGTATCAAATTTCGCAATGAAGGCAGTCGTGGCCCTCAGGTAGCGAAGTCATTGCTCGTAAGTAGTATTGATGGAAAAGCCGCGTTCTATGCAGGTGGGCGACCTATACAGTAAAATAACCAAAGATTCGATAATTTGCATTCGATAATCATTTTAATAAATCTTTTTTGGCTTCGGGATTAGCCGTTAGACCATGGTTGGTCCATTGTGACAGTTTTTAACGGTCACTCAAAAGTCCATGATATCTTGGAAAATGTTTCCTAAAATTTAAAAATCGTTTATTTGCCGTCAGAAATCTGTCTATTGCATTTTCATTTCAATTTTTAGTTATTTTTTAACCCATTTTCGGTCACTGATGCGTTTTCGCATCGCCTTTTTTCTAATATTGAAAATAGTGGAAAATCTTCCTAAAAGAAGCTTAGGAAAAGCTGTTCCTGAAATCGTCAAAAATTCTTCGACTTTCCGAAAGCATGATTATGGTGCTCAAATTCGATCCTGGGCGATTGAGCGTTCTGGGCCACGAGTCGAAACGGATTCCGGTCCATAAAATATATTTTTACATTTCACTAACAACAATGAATTGGATAAATCACATCGGTTTGGTAGACTGAGACTTCTTAAATCCCAATAAAATGTAAAATTCATGAAGTTTCGAGTATTTTCGCTCTGAATTGGTGGACAAAATTTGTCCACCAATTCAGAGCGAAAATACTCTAATTATACCAATTATTCAGAGCGAAAATATAATTTAATTATGCCTTATTTCGGCCGCCATCCTGTAAAACAGTTCATCCTCCTCCTCTCACTACTCTGTTATTTCTACCCTTGGCTTGAAATGGGTTAATCGAAAATATTACTTAAATTTGGGAATGCCGAAAATACGAGCATGCTGTATAATAAGTAGGTAACTTATTTGAACTTGATCAGCTTAAATTTGAATAAGTTTTAGTACGTAGGTAATTTTCATCAGTGTAAAAGTTACTATAATATAATAATTAATACTATTCAATCATAAACGTATTCCAACGTCGATGTCTTCTCTCAAGTACTTATGTGGAAACGTCTACTTGTCCAACAATAGACTGCTTGACCCTCACTTCGTCAGAAACAATGAAAACTGCGGTGAAAGCTGATTATAACGCTGCTCTTCCCAGCCGAAGGTGGAGAAACCCGAGGAGAATTACTTTCCCTGAAGAGTCTTCCGACAATAAGGCACTTAGGCTAAGAAAGATTGCTGCAGACTTGAGGGTAGAAGGAAATTTTGTTTTCATATCGAAAAACGCCTAGAAAGTGGCCATATTCAAGTATCTTTTTGACATTTTATGTCTTTACTATGGCACATAAATGAAAAATCGTCACGCGGGGAGCGTTACGCGGAAATTTCTGATGATTTTCACGTACAACCAATCGTTCCTAGGGAAAACTAACTTCCTCATTTTCCACCCCACAAAAATCGTTCACCACTCATTGGAAAGCTCTCAATTTATTAAACATAAGACATAAAATGTCTCTCGTGGTTGCGTACTTGTACGAAAGCTGTATCCACCGTTTAAATTAGTCTCCCAATGCATGAAGAAGGTAGAAAGCATTGGTACCTTAAGCCCCATTTAGATGAACAACTAAAATTGCCTAAACCCGGCAATTCGATGAGATGAAAATAGCCGGAAATTCAGCAATTTTTCCCCTCTTTACTTTTTTCTAAAAGTTAAATTAATTGCTTGAAGTTGCTCAACTTTTTTTTATACAATCAGTTGTTCTTCAAACACGTGTCTCTTTCGGGGCGAAGTGACACGATTTGGGAAGTACAAGTCAATATTTCTGCTGCTTTAGTGGTCCTGGCTGCATCTCTGTTCCCTGGGAGAAGATAGATATGGCAGCGAATAGAGCCCTCTGGCGATAGACTTCAAAAATTGCCGGAAAAAACTTGCCGGCTTCACGACAACTCCCAACAATATGGAGCAACACCAGGCAATTATTGCTGGAGACTCGATTTGTTTATCAAGGTCCCTTTAGACGAGCAACTAAAATTGCCGAAATCCGGCAATTCCGCAATTTTTCCCTCTTTCCCTTTCTTTAAAAGTTGAACAACTCCGAGCAATTAATTGGTCGGAGTTGTTCAATTTTTGTTCTCCTCTTCTGAAGATATCGATTTGAAATGTTTAGGAGTTTTTATAGGTATTATAGTCTGACAACTTTTGGAAATACTGCATTCACAAAAATTGGTGCCATATTACACAAACAATAAAAAACTCTAGTGAAATGTTGACTTTAAAAAAATTATTTTTTCAGATCTGCTACAAATTTCAAAAAGTTGTCTGAATTAAATGTGTACCGATAGTTGGTACACGCATGGCAAAAACTGCATTTAATTTTATTGATTAGAGCCAGAGAAAAAGGTACTCTTGTGATGCAAATGCAATTTTTCAGGCGAATTTTCGAAATTCAAGCTTTCCTGTCATGTCGTTGTTTCTGTCTAAAACCAGTGGTTTTCGAGTGATCATGTATTACATTGGGGAACAATGTGAAACAAAATTTTTGTTGCTTTCGATTTTACAGCTGTTTTAGAGTTATTTAGGCATGTTAAATTCAAATCCGAAGTCAGTTTTCTTCTATCACGTCAAGTTTTTTTGCTACAGCTTATAGTAATGAGACCACTCCCTGCAGTGTGCTGCTTAGATCATAAAACGGGGTAGGCTCTTCTATAGACGGAAGTTTAATTTTTTTTTTTTTGGAATAAGTGAATATCGCTGTAGGAGAATAGCAGCAGGTTCATACTTGTGACGACAATCGTCTAGACAGTAGTTGGGACATGTATGAATGTGTTGGGAATTCCAACATATAACGCAACTGAATGGAGACTTTTCATAGACAGCTCAAAGAGGAGCTTGAAGTGTGTACTATTGCACAATGGAAATGTCTTTGGTGCAGTTCCAATCGGCCATTCTGTTCGTTTACAAGAAGCATATGAAGAGAGTAATAGATTTGCTGCAATATGACATGCATAAGTGGATCATCTGTGTTGACCTTAAAATGGTCTGCTTCCTTCTTGGTCAGCAACGAGGATACACAAAGTATCCCTGTTTTTTGTGTATGTGGGACAGCAGAGCTCGTGAGAAGCATTGGGTGCAGTCGAATTGGCCGCCAAGATCTGAGCTAAAACCTGGTGATCCGAACATTCTACATCAACCACTTGTTGACAGGAAGAACATTGTATTCCCACCTCTACATATAAAGCTTGGGCTCATGAAACAGTTTGTTAAAAATTTGTCCTCTGAAGGGGACTGTTTCAAATATTTAATTTTGGCATTTCCTGGACTTTCTTTTGAAAAGATGAAGGCTGGTGTATTTAATGGTCCACAGATTCTGCAACTCGTTAAAGATGAACATTTCATCGAAACAATGACAGAACTCCAAAAGAACGCTTGGTTGGCATTCAAAACATTGACATTGTCAACCAACTCTTGGAGAGTTTCAAAAGGCTAGGTTGCAATATGAGCATCAAATTGCATTTTCTACATAGTCATCTCGCCAATTTCCCCACAAACCTTGGTGCAGTCAGTGATGAGCAGGGAGAGCGTTTCCACCAAGACCTGCAAACCATGGAGGCTCGGTATCAGGGAAGATGGGATGAGCACATGATGGCTGACTATTGTTGGAGCATCAAGCGAGATTGTCCACAAACTGAACACTCCAGAAAGAGTTATAAGAGAAAATTTTTACCGTAATATTGATGTCCGGGTTTGAGAAAACCATGTTATCCCTTCTACAATGACAATTTCACTTTACAAAAAATGTGATTTAATAGCATTTGTTCAAATTAAATTACAATTTGTGAACAGTATATTCAGTATAATTTTTCATCTTTACTTTGTTTCGTAAGGATATTTTATATGACTATTGGGAGAAAGAGGGTATTCTGTAGCTTAAAAAGTTGATGTGCTAGACAAAAAACGAGGTTATTTTTGGATTCAGAAGCCAAAAGTGACTCAAAAACAAGTATTAAATCGAAGTCAACAAAAATTGTGTCCCCCAGTGTTATCTAAACCTTCCATGATTCAAAGAAACCTTCTGAATGGCTTTGTTATCATAACCTTGCTTTTTAAACATTCCCGTGTTATTTGTTGTTGTCGTGTAGTGAACTCGTTCTTCGTTATTTTCGCTGACAAAATGCCGAGATCAAAACGTATTTTCAAAAGAATTGTTAGGAAACCACTAGGTAGGCGTTTTTATATAAAACCGTTCGTCCAAGAACTTCCCAGAAGGACCTAGACAACTCTGTAGTGGAGCATGTCCCTGATGTGAACCTAGAAGAAGTGAATATGGTAAGTACTCCTGCCTCAGCTTCCTCCCCATCATTTCCGAGAGAAAATCATCATTAACTATTGCTGATTATGACAATGTGAGACTAAAAACACACTTTACATTGATGTTGAATCCTTCGGAGACGCCCTTTCTTAACTAGTCAGCTGCATTGAGATACCCGACTTTGAACGTATTTTTAGCCTACCTCCCAATGTCCCTTTCAAATAATTATTGAAGCAATCGATTCAGTACATTGTGTACCGTAAAACGAGTCAACTATGTGCCACTTTTTAAGGTTTTTGTTTAATAACTCCGGGGAAAAAAATGCTAACCCCTTGCGGATTTTAGCCATCATGCCTACACATCTCAGCTTTCAAATTCTGCTTTGGAAAAAAATCTATGACGAATAGGTGAGGTGGAGGATTTTTTTCTTCGTGGCACATTGTTGTACCCATGAGAGGTACAACTATGGTCCACCCAATCTCCTGGCTCTAAAACACATTAAAAATCCAATCTGGAACATTGTTGTACCTAGGCATCTCATCTTTGGGCCTTCACCTTCTTTAAACTGTAAAAAAAATTGTTCTATCCAATTTTCATTTATTCAGAAGTTGGTTTCTATTGACCAACTGGTTGGTTTCCTTTGAAAGGCATTGAAAACAATAATCCACACTAATTCTAACATACTTCTATTTGGTAAATTAATTTTAGAATTTTTTTTAAAAATCGATTTTTTTTCAAACTTTTTTTTTCTACTCTTAAAGCAAGCCTGAAGAAGAAGAAAAATAGTTTGAAAAATCAATTGTGAAAATATCTTAATCGTTTTACATGAAGAGAGCCAACAACGTGATCGTCAAGTTCATGTTTCTGACCAAAAGAATGGTCCTTGTTGTCCACCCAACTTGGCAGATTTTTAATTAATTGAATTCAAATAACCTACCTAGTTGGGGATTTTAACATATTCATTTCTTCAAAGCGATACGTTTGAATTTTGAGAATTCGTACACCCCTTGGGAAAATTCTCATGTGCTTCCGTCGAATATCGCTGAGAGATCTTGTGATGACGGAAACACCGAACAGGTCGGTTCGCCCGCTTTGTGAAACGAGATGACGCAAAACGCACTTTCGTCACTCAATGCCTGAGCCTTCTCGACGATTTGTGTTCTTTAAAACTAATCGAAGAAACCGAGATGAAAACATCTAGTGCAAGGCTTGTCACTACTTCCCTCGCCGGTAGAAAACCGGAAAATGGTTATTTCTTTCAGTTTTCACGCTAATTTACGCCTTCAGGAAATATTTTCTGGAGGTTGTGAAAATGCAATACTTAATATAAACGAATCAGGAATTTAATATAAATTTCATCAAGCTCTTCGTAGGGTTTTTGGGAGGAAAGCCAAAGAGTATAGGAACTTGTATAACTTGTATAGGACTTTCGCTCACAAAATGTTTACCATACTTACCCCGCTACCGCTCCCCCCACCACACTCACTTGAAAAACTTGATCACAGCGAATTTTCAAAATAATTTTGTTAATGCAAATATTCAAAATTTGAATATTTGCATTAACAAAATTATTTTGAGTACATTTAATGTACTCTTCTATTGGCCAGTCACTACCTTTAAATTTATGACCGTCTCATGAACAACTGTCCACATAAAACAGACATGTAAAACACATTTGCAACTGATATGTGAAGTGAGGATATTAAACGCTGAAATTATTGGCTATTCAACGGTTTATTTTTATCCTGTAAATATCACACGTATGCGAGGAACACGGCTTTCCCATTAATGCAACATGAAATTCTATTCGAGGAAACGAAAAAAGGTTGTCTATTGATCAGCTGAAATTTAACTACCTAACTTCCTTCAGCGAACGTTAATGTGCGACAGAGTTGGGCAAAATCATACTCATGAATATGATTAAGATTTTTAATTACAGGAAATATGACATATTAATAATGACATATTAAATGACATTTCAAAACATTAATATTAATCACATTGTGATTAATCACAGGAATCATAGGATTAAAAGTTTATTCACGCACTTTAAGTAGGTATGATTAATGTCATATTCTCAGGAAATCTGTGATTAATCACAATAATAATAGGATTAATCTTTTTTGGTTTATTATTTTCAATAATGAACCTTTGGAATCGACCAAGAAAAAAAAAATTTCAACCCCCCTCAAAATTTGATGGTTTACGTTTCAAGGTACGTAGAATCCAAAAATCGAATAAAAATTTGGCCGTCCGTCTGCCGTCCGCGGCACTTTTGCCACTTAGCATTGACCGATTTTGATGAAATTTGGTATGTAGGCTCCATTTGGGGTCTAGTTGTGCCCCGAAGCTTTTGGTTGATGTAGGTCACTTCTAAGGGTTCCAAAACCAATTTTGAAATTTTGAAAACGCCCTAACTCAAAAAATTTCGATATAAAGGTATTGTTTTTCCTTCAATTTAAGATTCTATAGAATTTTTAGAATTGTTTGAGACCTCGCGGAGCTCTGTAGGACAAACCGTTCGCTCCCTACGAAAATTTAAGGGTTTATATTGAAACATATATATAATATAAATCAAAACAAGAGTGTGAATCGCAAAAGAGGCCTAATCTCCGTTCAAATTAGAACTGACCAAAATGCGATCGATGGTTGGTGATTTTGATTTTTTGTTTTTTTTAATTTTTTTTTATTTTTATTATTATTTTTTTATTTTATTTTTCTCTTCATATTGGATGGTTGGTGATTTTGTAGACGAGTGATCTGTATAAAAATAATAAACCGTTGTGTAATAATTTGCAGCGTTTTTATTCGATTTTTGGATTCTACGTACCTTGAAACGTTAACCATCAAATTTTGAGGGGGTGTTAAATTTTTTTTTTCTTGGTCGATTCCAAAGGTTCATTATTGAAAATAATAAACCAAAAGGTTGTCTATTGATCAGCTGAAATTTAACTAACTTCCTTCAGCGAACGTTAATGTGCGACAGAGTTGGGCAAAATCATACTCATGAATATGATTAAGATTTTTAATTACAGGAAATATGTGATTAATCACAGGAATGCTAGGATTAAACGTTTATTCACGCACTATGGGTAGGTATGGTTAAAGTCATATTCTCAGGAAATCTATGATTAATCACAATAATAATAAGATTATTCATTTTTTAAAAATTTTCCATGATTAATCACAGAATTCTATGATTAATTACAAATTATTCATGATTAATCCAAAAAGTCCATGATTAATTAGAAAAATTCCATGAAAAATCACAGAATCCTATGATCAATCATAATTTAAAAAATAATTAATTCTATCATTCCTGTGATTAATTACAGATTACCTTTGATTAAGAATGTACTCTTAATCATACTCCGTGATTATGATTTTAACCATACTCACAGAGAGTGAATACAAATTTAATCTTATTCATGATCACAGAAACATATTCCTGTGATTAAAAATTTCAATCATATTCATGAGTATGATTTTGCTCCTCTTACGTGAGGTTCACACTCATGTTTCTGACTCATCATTAATCCAAAATAGAGTAACTGAGACAATAGTCTGAGGGAGAGACAGCAGTCAATAACCTTCTAAGGACCAATGGCAGGTGAGGGGGGAGGTGATCCTGGCTGGGAACCACGTCTTCTGATAAATTTCACTACAAAACGCACAATCATCTCTATTTATGATGATCTGGGTGGTTTCATTCGTTTCTAGAAATTGGACACTACCTTAAATAGTGAGCATTCACTACTCAGGTAATTAACTATCCTCATTAGGCTAACGGTCTAAAAATGGACTCATTGGCAGAAGACTGAATTTTTCAACCAAGATACTAAGAGAAAATTGTAACTTATTAACGGAGGTCTGCCACTTCAAAGCCGCTGAGCCACTGGTGCAGACGATTTGCCACACACTAAAATTTTTGGGGTCCATATGGATTCACAGATTGACGTCTGAAATGTTGGCCCGTAGTCTTAGGTTTGGCATGCAACATGAAAATACACGTCTAACAAAGGAAAGTTGATGGATTGCTGTTTGTTGATGGAGGCGGACTCCAAAAAATTTCAGTACTGCAGCTTGAGTTCATGAGCCAATTTCAAAAATGCCTATTAAACTCATTTTTGACTATTTTCGAACGATGACAATTTTGATGTTTCCAGATAAAAATTTTCACGCAGATTCCGAATATATCCGTATGAACATTATCCTCTATAGTATTCTTTGATGTGTGAAAGAGGATAGTTTCCACCGAAAACCTCAACAGCTACAAATCATTACACAACGGTTTATTTTTTTCTGCCTAGATAACTCGCCTGCAAAGAACACAGATTTGCTAAGGACGCAAAACTGAAGTCGAAGAAAGGCATTTTGAAGAAAGTAGGCATTTCGGTCAGCTAAAATTTGGACGGAGATTGGACCTCTTTTGCGATTCACGCTCGTGTTTCTGATTTATCATAAGTTCAACCCTCAAGTTCTCATAGGGACCGAACGGTTGGTACTACAGAGCTCTGGGTGGTCTCCTGAGAGCTACATCACCGCAGATAAAGCTGTAAGCTACACGTCTCGACTAGGTAGCTAATTTAACTGTTTCTCAACAACTAATACCTAAATTTATCATTTAGCTATTAGAAAAATCTATAAGCTGATTTATCTATTATACTTGAAAGATTAACTGATAAATAGCTAATTATTAGTTGACTAATGCCCAAATACATGGATAAGGTATACCTTCGTTTAGCTGTCGAGTCAGGAAGGAAGACGGAGGAGGTTGACAACAACACAGCGATCGCGAACAACGCCGGATAGAAGTACAACACGACCCCGCTGAAGAGGATCGGACGGCGTCCGGGAGGTGACTGTCGCTGAAGCACCTGGAAGGAGGCGAGGAGGGAGGCCAACGCGGCCGTCTCCCTTCCTCAGACAAACATCAACGTGGGAGACTCCCCTCCGCCACTAATTCGAGTCTTCGCATCTAAAAATGAACAAATAGGTCTAATTGCCACAAGTTGGGTACAGCCAAGGCGAATAAAATTGATACCGACATCACATTACACACGGAATACAAGTGGAATGCTTCAGGTACCAAAACACAAGGCAGGGTGTCCAAGTAACTACGCTCCCCCCACTTATTTTCTTCAATTGTGTTAGAAAAAAAATCGGATTAACGCTATTCTTCATTATTTTTTGCGTAGAATTCAAAAATGACAAAATTGCGCAGTGCGCAATCGCGCAACCATGCTCAATTATGATCAACTTTGTTTTTTCAAATGAGAACCCCCATTTTTTATTGCAGATTCGGATTCTACGTCAAATTTGATGAATTCAACAACTTTTTTTTTTGGACAAGCGCAGCCCGCTCAGCGAGCGCTCAAAGATGCGCAACCCAGAGATTGCGCCAAAGTTGAGATGAAGGTAAACCTCAAGTGCGGCACATCACTTAGCACTGTTTATCTATGCTGAATCGCGTGGTGATATCCTTTCTTGATTTGATTTCATTTTACCGTATCTACAGCCGAAAAAGTCACTTTTTGAGGAGGAAATTATCGATTTTCCGTGGAATCTTTTCCGAGAATTGCTCTTTTCTCGAATTATTACTCCTTTGTGCAGGTAGACAATACAGTTTACCTACATTAAGAGTTATTATTTATTAAGAGTTTATTTAAGAGTTCTTAATTTATTAAGAGTTGTATTAAGAGTTATTATTAAGAGTTTATGGCTTAATTGTTTCGATCATTGTTCATCCAATCATGTTTTTAGAAGACTGAAAATTATTTTGCAACATTTTGTGATAATTATGTAGAAGTTTCCCGTTATTTTACAATTTTAAAAATTTAATTTTTTTTACATTTTATTAGGATGATCATTAGGTACCCTTCGTAAGAAAATAGATGACGTTCTCCTCAAAAAGTGACTTTTTTGGCTGTAGATAAGGTAAAATGAAATCAAATCAAGAAAGGGACATCACCACGCGATTCAGCGTAGAAAAACAGTGCTAAGTGATGTGCCGCACTTGAGGTTTACCTTCATCTCAACTTTGGCGCAATCTCTGGGTTGCGCATCTTTGAGCGCTCGCTGAGCGGGCTGCGCGCGTCCAAAAAGAAAGTTGTTGAAGTAAAATGTTAATAAAATTTGACGTAGAATCCGAATCTGCAATAAAAAATGGGGGTTCTCATTTGAAAAAACAAAGTTGATCATGATTGCGCATGGTTGCGCGATTGCGCACTGCGCAATTTTGTCATTTTTTAATTCTACGCAAAAAAATATGAAGAATAGCGTTAATCCGATTTTTTTTCTTACACTATTAGAGAAAATAAGTGGGGGGAGCGTAGTTACTTGGACATCCTGTATACTTTGCATTTCCAAACCAAATTAATCCTTTTCCAAACTAAATTAATATTTTCCCAAACCAAATTAACCCTTTTCCAAACCCAGGTAAAGTCCAGATTAAGTCCTGATACAGTCAAGGTAAAGTTCAGATAAAGTCCAGGTAAAGTCCAGATATAGATAGACTGTATTTGGACTTTACCTAGACTATATCATATAGTCCAGGTAAAGTCCTGGTTAAGTCCAGGTAAAGTCCAAATAAAGTCCATGTAAAGTCGAAGGTAAAGTTCAGGTAAACTTTCTAAAAATCTGGTTCACCAAAAAGTAGGTACGAATCTTTTCTTGTAAAACACTCTTCATTAATACATTTTTCTCCTATAAAATTCCTGGTGCCTGTTTCATTATTGCAAGTATACTCATAAAAAATACATTTTTTTAAACTGGAAATCCTCGTCAAAACTACGAATACTCGTAATAGTTTTAAATTTTTTTTTTTTTTTAACTTTCAACGCAATTTTGTCGATGCATCATGGCACATCTAACTTTTGCCTACTTTTCAGGAGAGCAAAAAAACCGATTTGGTCGACAAATTTTATAATTTTTAACCTTTTTATTCATCGGTCTACCTTTATTTACAGTCTGCTAACTTGAATTGCATTTAATAGTACAGTAAAAATCATATGTCAAAAAATCTTGTAGATGTGCCATGCTGTTGAAATTTTTCTTTTCACTTGTGCTATGATGTACCACATTTTCTCTGAGTTTCGTGCTGAAACGGCAATACTCTGTAGCTGGCAGTGATGTAGTTTACTGAAAAACTATGAAATTCATCCTTCTCCAAGTAAAAGCACGAGTTCGAGAATTAAATAAGAGAAATCATTGCAATTCTGCAAATCCGCACAATCTCTGAAAATTTCATCGAAATCGGACAATAACTTCGATAGTTTTATGTCAGACAGACACGGAACCAAAATTGTTCAGGAAGGCTAGAAACGTAAAACACGAGTGGAAATTCTAATTTTGGAGAACTTTTTTTTTCAACCATGAAAAGTAAAACAATGCCTCTGCTACCTTGGTAGACTCGGAAGCAAAATGTAATAGGTATAATATTATGGATAAGTCTTAATTTTAATGCAACTTTATCTTCAGAAGAGAGTTAAGAAGTTTTAAGGTTTCATTTGTGAGATAGTAGACCACCAATAAAATCACGTTTTTAGTTTTCCCAAGGCACAATCTCAAGTCAAGAACCAAGATTGCCTAATGTTACATTAGAAGTACCTACTAACACGGGTATTGAAATTTGTCTATTTTTAGATTTTTTCTATCATTAGGTACAAAGCACAGCAAGCACTTAAATTTTCGACCTATGATAGGTAGGTAGTTTAGTTTTAGCTAATTTCCAATTTGTAAATAGAGAGATTTGTAAAGTGATGGAGAAACTTACTGGCGCCTTACTTTCTGGCTTACAACTTGGGACTAAAAGAATTTAAATTTTAGCTGTAAGGACCCATAAACTTTAAGAAAGAAGTTTAGAGAACTCAGTTTTGTGATTTAGAGAATACAGCCACAGAGTAAGACCAATAATTGGTAAGAGTCTATTTTTGGTCGGTAAACTAGAATGCCAGAATTGGGCTAGTTTTGGCCTTTTATAAGGAAGGTCATGAGTGAAAGGCGTGTCTTCACTGTGGTTAGAGCCTTCTTCCTAACAATTTGTCATACATCGTGAATAAAAATCAGTTTTTTTTGTTGGTATTTTCAAAATTTTCATGCAGGCGATCGTGCAGCAACGGAAGACTTGAAGTGTGTTTCTTCCCCTTGAAATTGG
This sequence comes from Apolygus lucorum, assembly GCA_009739505.2. NCBI lineage: Eukaryota > Metazoa > Arthropoda > Insecta > Hemiptera > Miridae > Apolygus > Apolygus lucorum. The sequence continues at coordinate 65,632,596 of CM019178.2, forward strand.
CAATGACTTTTTTATAGGAAAGCTGCTAGAAAAACATGAAACATCATGGCACATCAAACTTTCTCAGAACATACCATCATAGCACAAGTAAATCTGCAACTTTCAACGAAGAATTAGTTGTCATTCCAGATAGCTTGGGGCATGGTATTTTGTTTTTATTGAAGTTTATTTCGTGAAGAATAGATTAAAAAATAATTTTTCAGGAAAAACTCCCTAATCATTCACGTAGTCAAACAAAACCCAGCTCATCATCTGAGCTGTAGCCTTCCGCCATGTTGAAGATTGTAGATGTGCCAAGATGTCAGATGATTTTAGTTGTGCTATGATAACTAAATCAGAAATTACAGCGTTGCAAGTGGAGCAATCAAAAAACCAAGTCCACCAATCACTCAGGCGCGAAAATTCATATAAGAAACCGTTCTAACCTCGTTTTCGACAAAATGTTAGATGTGCCATGATGCATCTTAAGCGACGATTTATTTTTAACAACTTAGAAGGAAAAACTTTGAAAAAATATATTACGTGTCCTATTTGGCCCGTTTTATTTTAATTATTTATAACAACTCGATAATGCAGAGTGACGGACCCTTCAAAAGACGAGCAGCCCCTCAACCTTTTTCGACAACCGGTCTTTTCCACTTAAGGATCCCCCAAGGCTCGTGACAATCAATGTATTATTACGCAAACACTTTTGATTCCATTGTTGAATCCTCGAGCTCAAGGTCTTTGCCACTAGATGGCCTCAGCGCCTTCGAAATGCCATTGAAACGGCATTGGTTCCTTCGACAACATCGATATGGATCGAACAGGTGCTTAAGTGATAAGAACGTCAGGTAATCAGTGGATCAACACGTGAAGAACAAGACCAGTTTCTTTTTTCTGATTTCACATTTTTTCCAATTTTTCCCTACATACAGGGTCTCTTCACTAAAGCCGGACAGGAATCCAGGATTTAATTCAACAAGGTAGGTACAGCCATTTAACTTGTCTCCAGTACTTTGTGGGTACAGCCCACAAAATTCGCATTTTGGTCAGCTAAAATTGAACGAATATTTACAGTGACGGCTCCTGCCCCGAAACTCACGGGGTGCAAAGAGATCAGGAGAGGCTATCGAAGGGACAGAATACGAGTAGGTGCTTTTCTCTGCCAAATAGAAATTTCAACGATTTGCAAATGGGATAAATCTTGGTAACTTTTTCATCTTGAAATTGCAAACAGTACTAAATACGTAGGTACAACAGACTCGAAACATCGATCGAATCAGACCATGAATACCCCTATCATGTCCACGCATGGCTAGCTCGAAAACACCACAGTACTTGATACAATCAATGAATCGAGATAAAAAATATACCTATTTCCCTCAACCGTTTCGTTTTTTTGCATCAGATTAAGACGATATCGTCACCTATGTTCACACACCACCTATCTACATTTGGAAACTGTGGCAGTGGAAACCATTCTTCACTGTTGATATGTGGTTAGGAAAAACCGAATGTGGATACAAGGTGTGTTCAAATTAGTGTTTTCTGACTCACCTGATCTAGAGAGAGCAATTTCGAGCTAACCAGTGTTCTCGGCGCGGAAATTTCATACATAAATGAGAGAACCTCATTTTCGAACGAGCATGATTTCCACAAAGCAGCTTCTGGGGTGTTTTTTTCTTTTTTGAGAACCTCATTTTCGCCAAAATGGTAGATAGGTGGTGTGTGAACATAGGTGACGATATGCACTGTCGAGTTGCTGCATTATATTTTGACGACCCAATATACGCAAATCTACCAGAGCGTTCTTATGGGAGACAGCCTAAGCGTTTTTCAATTTTTTTGGGGGATCACTTATGCCGTCTTTTACCCAAGCCTCATTTCGGTTGGTAGAGCAAAGTAGGGAAGCAAAGCAAAATAATTTGTTAGTCACTTCACACCCACAAAGCCAATCTACCTTCTAATAATAGGTGACTTACAGTACGAATCTGCACGGTTTTTAAATTTCAACGTCTGCTGGAGTCCAGGTAGAGACGGCAAGGGGCGGCCAGTTTCTCGAAAGTCGCACTTTTCCACAACCGACAAACGCAAATAGTATACTTTAATGTAATGCACCGAATTATTCATCGTACCTACAACACTCCTAAATAATGGTCCACGGGAACTAGGAAAGTGCCGCGTACGGCGGACGGAGGGCCAAATTTTTATTTGATTTTTGGATCCTACGTACCTTGAAATGTAAACCATCAAACTTTGAGGGGGGGGGGGGGGTCTAAAAAAATGTTTTCTTGGTCCAAAAATTCATTCTTGTAAATAATAAACCAAAATTTAGAAAAAAATAATTCAAACCATTAAGATGTACCCCACTTTTCGATATAATCTCATCCAAACATTTTGGTTCATTATTTTCAATATTGAACCTTTGGAATGGACCAAGAAAAGTTTTTTGACATCTTATGTGTTTACTTTGGCACATAAACGAAAAATCGTCACGAAAATTTGCTCACGAAAATTTTTAATGATATCCACTTACAACCAAGTCGTTGCTACGGAACTTTATCTTCGTCATTCGTGTTCGTAGAAAAATCTTCACCATTCGTTGGAAAGCCCTAAATTTATGCATAAATTATAAACTGCCAAAACCGCTGTAATTATGGAAGAAACTGAGATATACCCCTGAGTTAAAAGAACTGTAAACAACATTTGCAGTAAGAGTTTGTTACACGTCAACAAACAATATTATTATTATAGGTAGGTAGCGAAGGTATAGGTAGGTAGACGGGTGAATGGTGATGGGAGAAGGGGGGAGGGAAAAAGTAAAGACATAAAATGTCCCAATGTGTTGCAGACTCGTATGCAAGCGTTTATGTTATCTTTTCAATAAATTGATGAAGACCTCAAGTAGACATTCTTTTCTTTCCTTCTAAAACTACAATTTTGCTTCCGAGTCTACCAAGGTAGCGGAAGCTTTGTTTTCACTTTTCAAGGACGAAAAAAAAAAGTTCTCCAAAATAAAAATTTTCACTCGCGTTTTGCGTTTTAGACCTTTCTGAACAATTTTGGTTCAGTTTCTGTGTGTCTGTCTGTCTGTGTGTCTGTCATGATTTCCTTGTAACGCGCATAACTATACGAAGTTATTGTCCGATTTCAATGAAATTTTCAGGGATTGTGCGGGTTGGTGTGTAGACGGTCCCCTATGAAAATCATCATCCCCGGGCTGATAGAAGCGACTGCGCATGCGCAAACGTGATTTCCTTGTAACGGCCATAACTTCTACATTTTCCATTCGATTCCAATGAAATTCTCAGGGATATTACAGATTAGTATTTAGATGGTCCCCTATGAAAATCATCACCTCCAGACTGATAGTAGCTACTGCGCATGCGCAAACGTGAATTTCCTTGTAACGGCCATAACTTCCACTTTTTCTACCCGATTTCGATGAAATTTTCAGAGATTATGCGGATTAGGTTGTAGATGGTCCCCAATGAAGATCACCACCTTCGGACTGATAGTAGCCACTGCGCATGCGCAAACGTGAATTCCTTGTAACGCCCATAACTTCTACATTTTCCATCCGATTTCAAAGAAATTTTCAGAGATGTTACAGATTAACTTGTTTTGATGTTTTGAGATTAACTACTATGCATCGGATCATCTATACAATCGTGTTATGGATACGAGGAAGCTATGTGCCACACCCACTTTTTTTTACTTTTCTTAGCAACCATGGACCGATTTTGATGAAATTAGGTATATGAGCTCCATTTTGAGGTCTAGTTGTGCCCCGTAGCTTTTGGTTGATGTCAATCACTTCTAAGGGTTGGAAAATAAGGGTTAAAATTTTGAAAACGCCTCATCTTAAAAAATTTGATTAAAAGGTGCCTATTGTTTTTTCATCAATTTAAGGTAGTATTGAATTTTTAGAATTGAATGAGACCACCCAGAGGCAATACGACCAATCGCAACCGTTCGGTCCCTACGAGATCTTGAGGATTGGATTTACGATAAATCAGAAACACGAGGGTGAATCGCAAGAGAGGTCTAATCTCCGTTCAACTTTTAGCTGACCAAAATGCGGTGGTTCGCTTCTTCGAGTTCTTTTTGCGTCCTTAGCAACCAGTAATCAAATTCCCTAATAATTAGGGCAACCTCAACTCCCTTTTTCTTCGAACTGAGTGTGAAGCGTTTATTTCTTCAAAAAAAACTTGATTGTGAAGTAGGTATGTGGTAGGTAGGTAGTATCCACGGTTGGTAGATGGTGGCAATGCAAAGCTGTGTTCTTTGTATACGAGTGATCTATATAGAAAAGTAGCGAATCTTTGTGTAATCATTTGCAGCATTTTTAATTCTCTACGTAGATGCACTAATGAATTTCAAAAATCCTTGAAAATTTCAAACTTGAGTACAACAGTTGTACGAAGTTCTTCGAACTGAGTGTGAAGCGTTTATTTCTTCAAAAAAAACTTGATTGTGAAGTAGGTATGTGGTAGGTAGGTAGTATCCACGGTTGGTAGATGGTGACAATGCAAAGCTGTGTTCTTTGTATACGAGTGATCTATATAGAAAAGTAGCGAATCTTTGTGTAATCATTTGCAGCATTTTTAATTCTCTACGTAGATGCACTAATGAATTTCAAAAATCCTTGAAAATTTCAAACTTGAGTACAACAGTTGTACTCAAGTTTGAAATTTTCAAGGAAGTTTAAAAGTTAAAAAGGAAGTTTAAAAGTTACTTTTAAACTTTGAGCGCCGGTTCTAGAGAGAAATACTAACCCGGAGCGGCGGCCGACTGATACCGCATGGAAGTACCTGATGGGTGAAGGTGCGCACCGGCTGACGTCTGCAGGGCGAGCAACAAGCTGGTGTGGGGGCGGCAGGGAGCTCGTCTGATCTACCGCTGGATCGGCCGTTCTCCACAAACTGTGCCGCCCCCACGTGTGACTCCCGCGGGAGGAGGCGGCAGAAAGGGGGCGGCGGGGGTGCGTTCTTACCGGGGGGCGGCATGTGGGTCACTTCTGCGCCCGCCCCCGACCTTGACGCGGTGGACGGGGTCACGAAATTCCTCCGATTCCGCCCTCATGGGAAAAGTTCAAGAGCAACATCCTCGCTGCACAGCCCTTGACTTGTTTGGACTATTTGAAGGTGAATCATTGATGAGCAACTTCGATTTTCCCGTCAGAATTCACCACCAGCCGACCTTTAATACTGCCGAGGATTCTTCAAATAACCATCATGATTCACGTAACAGGACAATCAGTTTCAGGGTCACCGTCCTACCCTACTTCCATACTTGGTAAATATATTAACAGTGCGAGAGAAATGACTGACCCTGGGGATATCGCCTACCTATGGGAATATCGCATACCTATCATAGGTATGATATCGCCTACCTATGGGAATATCGCATACCTATCATAGGTATGATATCGCCTACCTATGGGAATATCGCATACCTATCATAGGTATGATATCGTATACCTATGGGAATATCGCATACCTATCATAGGTATGATATCGCCTACCTGTGGGAATATCGCATACCTATCATAGGTATGATATCGTATACCTATGGGAATATCGCATACCTATCATAGGTATGATATCGCCTACCTATGGGAATATCGCATACCTATCATAGGTATGATATCGTATACCTATGGGAATATCGCATACCTATCATAGGTATGATATCGTATACCTACGGGTAGAAAAACGTTGGCACATCATAGCTCATCAGCCGGTCGCTGTTCGTTCCTCGTTCTTGGCTAGTATTTCCCTAAATTACTGGGGCTCAAATTTTAAAAGCTGAGCCTAAATTTGTAATTTATAAGGATTTTCGAATTTTATTAGTGAAGCAGTCTAAGGAATTGAAAACGAGCTCGCCTAGAAGTATGAAGAAGGATTGCACGCACTCTTCTTAATTTTGGAATCTGAAGTAAGAAGAAGAAGTAAAATGAATGCTGTTTTACTCGGTATATTTTATTTAAATTAACAACCACTTTTAAAAGGTATCAACTTGTATAATTCTTACAATGTCACAAAAACTCTTCTCAAACTTAATCTCAATCAACTTCCTCTTCTTCTTCTTCTAGGTTGTCATCCACTACTCTAAACATGCTCCTTTTTTTTTAAATGAAACTGAAATGGGTTCAAACAATATAAGTATGTACCTAATACACAAGAGATCAGATTAGAATATATAATCATTAAAATCAAAGTTATATAATAATATAGTCAGGCCAATCCCTCTTCTTTATATCCCTATCCGACCTTCTAGGAAACCAAGCATTACTCGTGTCCTGTTCTTCCAAAATAATGCCATTGTTGTTATCATCATCCCCTAACCATTTCTTCAAAAACGTTACATTACGTCTGTACTCCTGACCATTCACTGTTCTTACTAAATAAGACCTAGGCTGATCCAAAACCCTAATAACAGAAGCCTTAACCCATACATCTTTGTCCCTCAACAACACTTTATCCCCTACAGCAAACTTGGTTTCAATCTTCTTGGCAGTTTGATCATATCTCTTCTTCTGAGTATCCTGATTCGCAAGCATCTTGTCATACAGATCAACAGTCTTGGGCCGCAGATCCTCCTTGAAAATGGGCAACTTAGTACGTAACTCTCGGCTTTGGATGAGTTCAGCTGGAGACACTTGAAATCCCGTAAGTGGAGTAGTACGGTATGCTAGAAGTGCCAAATGTAGGTCTTGATTATCAAATGAACATTTCTTCAAAATACCTTTAGCAATATCCACCCCCTTTTTCAGCCAATCCATTACTTTGACTGTAGAGTGGACTCGAAGTTATGTGCTTGAAACTCCAATGTGCTGCGAACTCACGGCAAACATTCTTGTGCGAGAATTTCAAGAATTTGAGCCACTGTTTTCTTTGGTTTGACCAATGAATCTACAACACGTCTGGCATCAGGCCCAATTAGATTCAGCAACCTAGCCACCTGCACTTCATTCGATTTTTTGTGCGTTTCAGTAGCAGTGAAATAAATTTGCAACTCTCTACTAAATTCCTTGAAATTACGAGTAACATCACCGTCAAGGCGAAGTTGACCTGGCGGCTTGAACCATTCATTCAGCCATGATTTCACCAAACTCAACTACCACTATTTTGACTTACTTTGACACTATTTCACTTCACTAATTTACGACTGTGCCATGTTTTACTTGGTATATTTTATTTAAATTAACAACCACTTTTAAAAGGTATCAACTTGTATAATTCTTACTGTGAGTCTCCACTCACTGGGGAACCTTTCCAGTGAAGAGACTGGGTTAATTCGTTAACTCCCTTCCGATCCGAATTTGTCATAGCCACCCGCGGCGAGTATTGTCAGATTCGGATCCGTGGTCAGCTCAAAAGGTGACGTCACCCCCCCCTCAACATGAAGACGCCGTCTCCAGCCAGAGCGTCCCTCCCTCAGCGGAGGGAGCCAATCAGAAGACTCCACCTGGCAGGCGCCCGTCCGTCGAGGGAGCGGAGGGGGACCATCCAGAACAAAACCAACGAGCAGCCCCCTCCACAGGCAGACCCCCCTCAGATATTCAGTAAGAGTCACCGTGAGCCCCGCAGCCCGTGAACTTGAGCCTGTTAGAGTCAAAACCGCCCCCAAAACCTCTCAAAGACGCTTTTCGTAACATCCCTGACCATCGAAAACGCCGTCTCGCGCCGAATTGATCTGGTTGAAGATCCCCTGGATTCCACTGGACGTCCGTCGCCACAACCACCACAACCGCCACATCACACCTGGAAGGATACCTCAGGGCCCTGACGAGTGTGAGTGAAAACATTAACTTACCTTTAAATCATTGGCCAATGCAGTTAGGACAGTGCGTAGAAGTAAATCTGAAACAGTTGAACCAAAGTCGTAATATTGAAAGTTGTACACTTAAAGCTAAATACTTACCTGCAACATAAAGCTAACCTATACCTACCATACTCACCTTTGTTGAAAACCTGGAACGTTGAACTGATATACTCTGGAAACCTGAAACACAAGTCAAATTGGAGTTATTAAATTGTATATTGAACTATTATTTGCAAAATTCATCATATTGAACATTCTAATCTTGTGCCATACTTACCGTTGTTGTTGCGCCCATCAGGCTTCTTTTCGACACACCCTTTTCGGTGTGCCTAGTCAGAAACCATATTTCTTAATTAATAAATTTACCTTTTATTGTTGTAATCTTGTATTTGATATCTTTTTCTCATTTACCTGGTTACTCAGTGTGAAAACCGGAGCTTGGTGACGCGTCACACCTCCGCCATCTTTTCCGAGGCTTCCCTCAGAAGCCGTCGTAGGCCCCTTCGGCAGCGTCGCATTTGGCGGACGCCATTTTCTTAGTAGGACGCCCTTAAGGCTAAACATTTCAGATTGCATCATCCCGAGGAATCCGACTGGCCGCTTCCACCGCCTCGTCACAGGTAATACCACACGCTACCCTTGTAAATTAACACTTGTTTCGATATTTGCTTGTCTTCCCCCTCCCACCTGAGCTCGCCACGTTAGGTTTTGTATCATTCGGTGAACTTGGGATCGGCACGTGGCGTCACAACCTCGGGCCGCTACCAATTACGCCGCGGATCGAAACCTTAACCCTGTCGAACGAAAATCCCGTTTACAACTGGTGTGTCGCCACAATCGTCACAACCGCCACGAGTAAGCGGGACGCTACCTCTGTGGTCATCGACACAAGCCGCCACAAGTAGCAAGCCTACATTACAATGTCACAAGAACTCTTCTCAAAACTTAATCTCAATCAACTTCCTCTTCTTCTTCTTCTAGGTTGTCATCCACTACTCTAAACAAATGCAAGTGCTCTTCCTAGTCTTGGAGTCTGAAGTAAGGAGAAGGGATATGAGGAGCTTGATTTCATAAGGTAGGTACTATATCCATTTCGGTCAAACGTGAGAAAAATGCGAAAAACCATAGCGACCTGAAAAACGTGATTTAAACCAATGATGTTATTTTTTATATATTTCTAAATAATAATAAATATTTTAGGAATAAAAAGTAAATTAGTTCAAAGTTTAAAATAATTTTAAATGAGATTTGAAATATCAGATTTATGGATAAAGTACTTCTTGAAAACAAACGAAGTGGATAAAGTACGTTTTGAAACAAAACGAATAAGAGACAGTCATTGTGCTGGATATAGTACCTTTTGAAATTAAACGGAATATTCACCCTCGTTTTTCGAGGGAATAGATAATCTTTCGCTCCGAAACGATCGCATTTTTGTGAAGAACTACCTCCCTAAAACCCTGGGAAAGTGTTAACTCAATTTCGATAAAAATGGTCTTTAGTACCTTTTGGAATCAAACTCTTTATATGTGCTCACCTATTTTTGGAATCCGAAGTAAAAAGGAAAGGAATAACAGTGCTCCTCCTAGCCTTGGAATCCAAGGAAATCGTCGTCCCAAAACACACCGACCTGTGTGCCTTCGGCGCTGTTGAAGTCGGTCAAAAAATTGGCTTTGAATAGAATAAAAGACAAAAACAAAGTAAAATGTATATACCTAATTACTTCCTTATCCTTCTATTAAAAAATGCTTGCAAACGAGTCTGCAACACATTAAGACATTTTATGTTTCACTTTCTCAGACTATCTTCCAATTCATAGGGGACCATCTTGTATCTATATACGTACTCCCCAACAACTACCCCCCCCCCCCTCCCACCGCCAGCCACTCAGCGGCTCCCAACCATAAAGCATTTTCTTAATGCATTTTTTTTTGTTTGTGTGGCCAAAGCAAAGACATAAAATGTCAAAACTAGAAGATTGCCGCTGGATAATCAAAATCGATCAATAATTGCCAGAGCAAAATAGGAAAAATAAACGGGTTTTCTCATTTGGGTTTATTATTTTCAACAATTAACCTTGTAATCGACGATCGATGTTGGTTTACGTGTCAAGGTACGTAGAATCCAAAAATCGAATACAATTTGGCCGTCCGCGGCACTTTTCTTAGCAACACTGGACCGATTTTGATGAAATTTGGTATATGAACTCCATTTGGGGTTTAGTTGTGCCCCGAAGCTTTTGGTTGATGTCAGTCACTTCTAAGGGTTGAAAAATAAGGGCTGACATTTTCAATATGCCCTAGCTCAAAAAAATTCGATATTAAGGTATTTTTTTCTTCAATTTAAAATAGTAGTGAATTTTCAGAATCGAATGAGACCACCCAGAGCTCTGTAGGGCCAGTGTGTGGGATTCAAACCCACTAAAAAAACCTCCGCTCAGCCAGGAACTGTTTAACACATTACTACTGGCTGATTCCTGGGGCGCTTCATCAGTTCAGGATGGCGCGACGGACCAAGTGCAACCTTCTCCTCTCTCTCCGGTTCTAACAATGTCTTCCATCCATGTATTACATTACCTACTTATTGTATTATGCCTACTTATTATTACTTATGTATGACCTACCTTGTGTTATACTATGTAGTATAATTCATCGATGTGTCTTCCTAGCCAGGATGCTCTCAGTCGCCACAAGACTCCAGCTCCTTTCACCTTCCAGCATCTTGCTGACAGCAGCTTCTGGTGTTGAATTTTGGGGAGCCAACCTTTAGTATTACAATAAGTAGATACTTTAGCTTACAATCACGAATGAATAATAGGTGTATTTCTCAGTACATGTCACAATGGGGTATATTTCAGTTAATTTTTTTAAATTTTTTTTTTTTCAAAAGGGTATGGCTCAGGAATAACGGTAATCGGGTCTGTTCGTCGAGAAAATGTTTTTAAAACATATTGTTTAGTAATGCATGCATTCCAGGGGACGTCCCATTGGATAAGCATTAGATCAGTTTAACCAGTAGTTAAGTGATAAAACTGTTTCACTCGATGTAATTTATTTATTACTTTAGGCAAAAAATACTGACCCCCCCCCCCCCACCATTATCCACCTTAACATTTCTAGCGGCATGGGAGCCTCGAATCTGAAGAGCATTTTAAAATCCATGATCTACGATACCCAACATGCGAATTCGAGTTCACCCCCCCCCCCCCCATCACCATGGTGCCAGTCTGGCACCAAAGCGGAAATACGTCGTACATTGAACTTTCATCTGTTAGTTTTGGTAGGCAGTCCGTCGAAGTTCACATCCGTATTCAAGGTGAAACACAAAAACAAAAAACACGAAATAAGCGGTGTAATGACTCATACTCGTAACCATGTAGTTCTCAAATAAAGGTCGAGGGAAAACCCTGAGTGACTCACCGTGCAAGATGGGTAAGGTGAGGTACGGGGAACAGTGACATCACTTGACGTCACCTTTTCCACTCTCCCCTTACCTTGTTTAACCAGTATAAAGGAGGACTCAGGGCTTCCCTGGTATGCACTCGTCTTCGAAAACTCGACTTGTTTATTTCTCGCTCTACCTCGCCTTCTCTCTGCAAACCCACAGTTCATCAGAGGGTCTCGGTATGCGATAAATCTCATCGCGCCGGCTTCTGCTCCCATTTACCCTAGTAGTTGACTGCCCCCAACTAGGTATAGGGTAAATGTGGTGCATTCCCCGGGTCGGCGAGCAATCGCGCCTAGGTATGTATCCGAGCTGGCGATCTAAACACTCTTGCACACAGTCTGCGGTAACCCGCGCCGGGCATCGAGTGTTGCCCCGTCCTTTGTCTTCGTTGAGTAGGGACCAATCAAACCGACAAGCCGAAGTGAGCCGATCGCCTTCACGCTCCGACCCGCCGTCATAACAAGCGTTTATGGTGTCCTGGCACCATGTTGGCACCACTATTAGTTCCATGGTGGTACAGAGAATAATTCATGAAAATCCGGAGGTATAATGAGAATTTTTCCTCAATTTCAAAGCTTGGGTACAATTAGTAAGCAGTAAAGGAACCGAAATATTGAAAAATCGGATATTTTTTACTTATACATTATATATATATACTTATATATTATACTATATATTTTTACTCTGGTAAAATCATGTACAACTCGGAAGTTATTGAGTCAAACAAAAAAAGAAACACGCAAATCGGTTGGAAATTGAGGGCCTGGGCAGAGTTTACAAGATTGTGCACGCAAACGCACGTTTTTTAAGCATTAACCCCCCTTTCCCCCTCTTAAAAAGCAAAAATCCAAAATTACGGCGCCGTAGTTCACAACTAGATAGTAATTCACCAGCGTCAAACGAAAAAAAGAACCACGAAAATCGTTTGAGAACTAAGGCCTGTGCAGATTACACAGGATTATGCCCAAAAAACGCACGTTTTTCGAGCATTAACCCCCCCCTTTCCTCCCCTTAAAAGGCAAAATTCGAAATTCCGGCGACGACGTAGTGCACAACTAGATTGTTTTCCGCGACGAACAAAAAAAGAACCAGGAAAATTGGTCGAGAACTAAGGCCTGTGCAGAGTACACAAGATTTTGTTACACACACACACACACAACACACACACAGACATACACCTATGGTTTTTTTCGCGGATTTGGATTCAGAATGGTCTAAAACGGATTACTGAGTGGTTATTTTTTTTCTGTTGAGTGTTGTCCAACTTCACCCCAGATCGATCGCATAAGGACGCCCAAGTCTTACTGTGGGACGTCCTAAAAATCAGAGAAGCTAAGGAAAGTTGAAGATTTGAACCTGTGTGAAATGGGCCATAGACGCCCAGCCATAGATTTAAGGCGCGCCTAGACTGACCCGCAACACTTCCCGAGCCGCGCGGCCACATCATTCCATTACAACAGAACTTCTTATTCGCCCAACTTCTCGAATCCATCAAAAAACGAAATCTCCACTGAAATTTCTTGAAGTTCTGACATGATTGTTGAAGCCGTAGAAAAATACAAGACCATTTCAACGGTATTAGTTCGTGCTTTTAACAAGATAAGTCCTAATAGGTAGGTATAATAGTATGCAGAGTTGAACATACTGTTAAGTCCATTACTTTTTTTATTCGAAATTCCCACCCACCATTTTTTAGTATAATGTTGAGGATATGGTACTCTAACATCCACCAGAGTTTAGAGCTATTTGAAGGTGACTATTTTTTGTAAAGTGCGAAAAATGTTCGAAATTTCTACTAAAATCAGCTATCACCCAAAATCGGGCGTTCATAACTTTTCTCCTATTGATCCGGAATCGACGAAATTTCAGTATAATGTCCACCAGTTATATAAGAAACATATCCTAGAATTTCGTGCATGTAGCTCAGTTGTGAGTACCCAGCCATAGATGATTTATGCGAGAAAACGTGTGTTGCGGCGTCAGAACAGGTGGCACACAAAAACTTCATACATCCATTATTTTTTATTCGAAATTCCCACCCACCATTTTTTGGTATAATGTTGAGGATTCGATACTCTAACATCCCCAGAGTTTGGAGAGATTTGAAGATGAATTTTTTTGTAAAGTGCGAAAATGTGGTTCTGTAGTAGTGGTGATTACAGAAACTCGGCAACTTCTAAGCCCGATTACTTTTTCTATTCGAAATTCCCACCCACCATATTTTAGTATATGGTTAAGCATGTTTTACTGTAACATCCACCAGAGTTTGGAGAGATTTGAAGATGACTATTTTCTGTAAAGTGCGAAAATGTTCGAAATTTCTTGTGACATCAGCTATCACCCAGAATCGGGCGTTCATAACTTTTCTCCTATTGATCCGGAATCGACGGAATTTCAGTATAATGTCCACCAGTTATATAAGAAACATATCCCAGATTCTCGTGCATTTAGCTCAGTCGTAAGTACCCAGCCATAGATTTAAGGCGCGCCTAGACTAACCCGCAACACTTACCGGCGTCAGAACAGGTGGCACACGAACTTCATACATCCATTATTTTTAAAATCAAAATTCCCACCTACCATTCTTTGGTATAATGTTGAGGATTCGTTACTCTAACATCCACCAGAGTTTGAAGAGATTTGAAGATGACTATTTTCTGTAAAGTGCGAAAATGTTCAAAATTTCAACTGAAATCAGCTATCACTCAAATCGGGCGTTCATAACTTTTTCCTATTGATCCGGAATCGACGAAATTTCAGTATAATGTCCACCAGTTATATAAGAAACATATCCCAGAATTTCGTGCATGTAGCTCAGTTGTAAGTACCCAGCCATAGATGATTTATGCGAGAAAACGTGTGTTGCGGCGTCAGAACAGGTGGCACACAAACTTCATACATCCATTACTTTTTTTATTCGAAATTCCCACCCACCATTTTTGGTATAATGTTGAGGATTCGATACTCTAACATCCACCAGAGTTGGAGAGATTTGAAGATGACTATTTTTCGTAAAGTGCGAAAATGTGGTTCTGTAGTAGTTGTGATTACAGAACCTCGGCAACTTCTAAGACCGATTACTTTTTCTATTCGAAATTCCCACCCACCATTCTTTGGTATAATGTTGAGGATATGTTACTCTAACATCCACCAGAGTTTGAAGAGATTTGAAGATGACTATTTTCTGTAAAGTGCGAAAATGTTCAAAATTTCAACTGAAATCAGCTATCACTCAAAATCGGGCGTTCATAACTTTTTTCCTATTGATCCGGAATCGACGAAATTTCAGTATAATGTCCTATTGATCCATACTAAAAAAATGATGGGGGGAATTTCGAATAAAAAGAGTAATGGATGTATGAAGTTTGTGTGCCACCTGTTCTGACGCCGCAACACACGTTTTCTCGCACAAATCATCTATGGCTGGGTACTCACAACTGAGCTACATGCACGAAATTCTGGGATATGTTTCTTATATAACTGGTGGATAATACACTGAAATTTTGTCGATTCCGGATCAATAGGAGAAAAGTTATGAACGCCCGATTCTAGGTGATAGCTGATGTCACTAGAAATTTCGAACATTTTCGCACTTTACAGAAAATAGTCATCTTCAAATCTCTCCAAACTCTGGTGGACGTTAGAGTGAAATATCCTCAACATTGTACTTGAAAATGGTGGGTGGGAATTTCGATTAAAAAAAGTAATGGATGTAAGAAGTTGGTGTGCCACCTGTTCTGATGCCGCAACACACGTTTTCCCCCATAAATCATCTATGGCTGGTGGTGGGTACTTACGACTGAGCTACTGCGCGAAATTCTGGGATATGTTTCTTATATAACTGGTGGACATTATACTGAAATCCGTCGATTCCGGATCAATAGGAGAAAAGGTATGAACGCCCGATTTTGAGTGATAGCTGATTTCAGTTGAAATTTTGAACATTTTCGCACTTTACAGAAATAGTCATCTTCAAATCTCTTCAAACTCTGGTGGATGTTAGAGTAACATATCCTAACATTATACCAAAGAATGGTGGGTGGGAATTCTGATTTTAAAAAGTAATGGATGTATGAATTTCGTGTGCCACCTGTTCTGACGCCGGTAAGTGTTGCGGGTTAGTCTAGGCGCGCCTTAAATCTATGGCTGGGTACTTACGACTGAGCTACATGCACGAGAATCTGGGATATGTTTCTTATATAACTGGTGGACATTATACTGAAATTCCGTCGATTCCGGATCAATAGGAGAAAAGTTATGAACGCCCGATTCTGGGTGATAGCTGATGTCACAAGAAATTTCGAACATTTTCGCACTTTACAGAAAATAGTCATCTTCAAATCTCTCAAACTCTGGTGGATGTTACAGTAACACATGCTTAACCATATACTAAAATATGGTGGGTGGGAATTTCGAATAGAAAAAGTAATCGGGCTTAGAAGTTGCCGAGTTTCTGTAATCACCACTACTACAGAACCACATTTTCGCATTTACAAAAAATAGTCATCTTCAAATCTCTCCAAACTCTGGTGGATGTTAGAGTATCGAATCCTCAACATTATACCAAAAAATGGTGGGTGGGAATTTCGAATAAAAAAGTAATGGATGTATGAAGTTGTGTGCCACCTGTTCTGACGCCGCAACACACGTTTTCTCGCATAAATCATCTATGGCTGGGTACTCACAACTGAGCTACATGCACGAAATCTAGGATATGTTTCTTATATAACTGGTGGACATTATACTGAAATTTCGTCGATTCCGGATCAATAGGAGAAAAGTTATGAACGCCCGATTTTGGGTGATAGCTGATTTTAGTAGAAATTTCGAACATTTTTCGCACTTTACAAAAAATAGTCACCTTCAAATAGCTCTAAACTCTGGTGGATGTTAGAGTACCATATCCTCAACATTATACTAAAAAATGGTGGGTGGGAATTTCGAATAAAAAAAGTAATGGACTTAACAGTATGTTCAACTCTGCATACTATTATACCTACCTATTAGGACTTATCTTGTTAAAAGCACGAACTAATACCGTTGAAAATGGTCTTGTATTTTTCTACAGGCTTCAATCATGTCAGAACTTCAAGAAAATTTCAGTGGAGATTCGTTTTTTGATGGATTCGAGAAGTTGGGCGAATAAGAAGTTCTGTTGTAATGGAATGATGTGCCGCGCGGCTCGGGAAGTGTTGCGGGTCAGTCTAGGCGCGCGCCTTAAATCTATGGCTGGGCGTCTATGGCCCATTTCACACAGGTAAGATTTGAATGGTGTGACGTAGCTAGCCAATCGTGACGTAGCTAGCCAACTGTCTTTGAAAAAAGTATCCATTGTAAGTCGGGGGCAGGGACAGGAGAGCAAGCGCGTAGTAGACGGACCAGCCGGGCGAGCGCCACCTCCAGCTTGGGGCTGCCCGAGGAGGGGCAGTAGAATCTTCGCCAATACTCGGACAACTCGGGAGTCGTCGGCACCCCACCCTTGTTTTCTGGATCCTTCTGGACACCCCCGACGAAGCTTCTCCCCTTCCACAGTCAACTGTCTACGCTTGACCCGAGTAGTTGGTGGTACACCTGGCCGTCGTTTTTTTGCCAGTAAAGGGTGTGAAAGTATCATTTTTCGTCAGTCAATCGTACCTAAAGTACTTAAAGGTACAATTATTTTCCCCTCAAACTTCTGCGCCAGTGACTCCCTTCGGGCTCACTGTTTCACCTGTGGACATCCTCCTGCTACGAAGACCGGACCAGGCGCCTTACAATCGGTACTCCAAGTGCCGCCCCCAAGACGACCCCAGGAACTCTCAGTAGTACGGTAATTTCCGCAATCACATGTTTCCATTTGTCTAGCTACTTGCCAGTTAATCGTCATACTCATGCTACTTCCTTGTTTGAATGTTACTAAATCGGTACTAGGTACTAGGTTGAAGTACGAATATTCACAAGTTGTTTTGCAGTCATATTGATACACTCCTCAGTCATAGTGGTACACTTGGTACGCACTCAAATACTTACAATACGATATTTTAGTTACTGATCAAGAGGTACCCCATTCGGTACACTAGTCGAATACTTGTTTTGAGTCATTTCTTATATTGGTACGCATTTCGGTACGATCTCATTTTACTATTCCTTTTACTTACCTGACGTATTTCTTGTCATTTCGTATATTCGGTACACGTTTTTTAGTACCATATTTTGTTACTTACCTTATTACGACTGGAGTTTAACTTCTTGAAGCTTATTGATGAAAGGTACATACATATATGAATAAATACGACGTATATATTTTGCAATTCTTTATTTCATAAAATACAATTTATTAACAGTACATTGTCAAATTGAGTCGCCTACATTTCTTGTTCCAATCACCCAAGGTGTCTAAGGTACTAGGAATATCAGTACGAATTAGTTGGGATTTTCCTGGTATCATTTTGTAAGCAATTTGGGAGTTTAATTACGCTACTCTTGGCTCCTTCAGAGCATACCTATTTCGGCCCATTAAACTTTGAGAAACCCCCAAATAATCAACTTACAAAATTGGTGGCAGCGGTTAGGATTTTGTGTAGGTACGCCACACAGAGCCCAAAGACAAAGACACCTGGTGATTGGTAGCGGGAACGGTACGCGATTTAAAGAAAGATTTTGAACCAGTGTGTACAAGCAGTACGCACTTCACAAGAATTTTGAGCGAAACGATATAGGGCTTGTTGTTTGGAGTCGCTAGGTTCGTCAACCGACCGACGCAGGTAAAAACGGGAAGGTTTGGGGCAGTGTGGATTTTTCCGAAACCGACAAAATGGCGACTGCTGGGGACTCAACCTCCGAGATGTTTGCGCAGTTAGGGACACTTCTCAAAACATTCAACGACCTGCACGTGGAGAAGGACCAGCGGGGGGGGGCTAACCTGACATCCCGAGGTCAATGTTCCTAGAGTTGGACCCCTGGGATCCCGACGAGGCCGGAGCAATATCGGTGGTCTTCGTACTTCCGATTATTCGAGGATGTAGCGGGTACCCTTAGCCAACAGAAACGAATACGACTGCTACGGTCAAAAATGCGAGGTGTACCGCAAAGCAGTTTATGATCGATAATATGGGTCTATACGAGGGAAAAAACCCATACCTCCACATGAAGCAAGCTATGGTACAGTGGTACGAACGGGACAACCCCGGAAAAGCCGCAGCTTCATTGTGTACCATAAGGAAGCAGCCGAACGAAACCTTACGTCAATTTGCCGAGAAAGTCCGACAACTCGCACAAGTAGCGGTACAGGAGGAAGGAGCGGAATTAAATGCAGCTCAGAAAGTACAGTGGGTACGACGAAAAGTACTAAAAGCCTTTGTTCGAGGAGTAGGTAAAGAATTGAGTTCTCACCTATTAAGTACTGACCAACAACCATCGAAGCAGCTCTGAAACGCGCAGAGGAACTCGAAGAAACGCTGGGGGAGGGAGACGACGTGGAAGTACGCTGGGATTTGTCCGCGGTACAACAAGGAGACCGGAAATGCTACGCTTGCGGCGCCTTTGGACACTTCGCGGCCCGATGTACATCGCGCGGTACAAATGGTACAAACGTCGCGGCACCGGCACCGAAAGCCCACAACCGACCGGTACCCAGATACCCGTGCATGTTTTGTGCGGACATGCAGCATTTTCCAGTAGACTGCCCCAGTAACCCACAGAAGACGATCTTTTGCGATTATTGCGGGGTACGCGAGCACTTAGAAAAGGATTGTCACAAGAAGAAATTGCTCACACCCGTATCGCATCCCCAAGGCACGAACACGAAATTCTCACCTCACCACAATGAACTGGTACCA
The DNA here is from genome assembly GCA_009739505.2 of Apolygus lucorum. Classification (NCBI taxonomy): domain Eukaryota; kingdom Metazoa; phylum Arthropoda; class Insecta; order Hemiptera; family Miridae; genus Apolygus; species Apolygus lucorum. Next base: position 65,651,672 of record CM019178.2, read on the forward strand.
GCATCGCAGGAAGTGGGACACATAACCATTATTGAACGGCCATGAATAGAACGCTACGTATAAACGCAACGCTAAACAATGAGTCTCGATCATTAATTTTGGACACAGGGGCCGCGGTATCTGTCCTTACCATTCCGGTACGCGGTGTTACCGATTCTTCCGACAAATGCTACAGCATGGGGGGCGGACGGATATCCACTAAGGTTCCGCGGCGAGCAAACGGTACAGGTCAACCTCCAGGGCATAACGTTCGATCATAATTTTCTCATCTTCGAGCGAGAAGGAACCGGGTTGGATCTGTTGGGTATGGATATCCTAAAGAAAGTACCTATGATCATCAGGGCAGATCGGCACGAGGTGACACTGCTGAAAGAAAAGGAAAAGGAAGTGGGTCGTGGTACGGTAGACGGAGTACGGGTGGTGGAAATGACACGTGACCCCCCGATCACGATGGGACACCGTATATCCGATACGGCGGTACTGACCATTCCGATACAGCGGTACTCGACCAACCCGATACGGCGGTACTCGACCATTCCGATACAGCGGTACTCGCACCAACCCGGATACGGCGGTACTCGACCAACTCGATACAGCGGTACTCGACCAACCCGATACGGCGGTACTCGACCAACCCGATGCGATGGTACCACAAAAGGGAGAGGCAACCACCCATACACATGATGACGCTACGGATGTACCTTCGTCCGGTGGAACCGAAGACCCGGCCGAAGAAGATGAGCGTGAACTTACCCCAACGGAAAGATGGACAGCGACCGAGAAGGAATATAGAACAATCGGAAAAACTGCGCACACGCAGGACGTTCCTGACCACGAGGCCAGCCGGTTGAGAGATATTTTAGTGGAGTACCATCAGGTGTTCTGGAAACCGGATAGTGCGGGTTGCCAGTTGGGAGTAGCACATCGGATTGAAACGGCGATCAAAACCCCGTAATGTGCGCCCTACCCAATCCCCCATGCCCTGCGAGGCGAGGTCGAGGAACAGCTGATGAATATGTTGGCGGACGGCGTGATCCGACCATCCAACAGTCCATGGAATGCACCTGTGGTCCTTGTAAAAAGAAAAACCCCGGCCGGCGAACCTCAGAAATGGAGGTTTTGCACCGATTATAGAGGATTGAATAAGGTGACGAAACCGGACGCTTACCCGATGCCCAATCTACAAAGTACCGTAGCTGAACTAGGTCAATGCGTATGGTTCAGCAAGATTGACTTGGTGGCCGGATATCATCAAATACCTATTCATCCCGACTCCATAGAGAAGACGGCATTTTCGGCGTTGGGACGTCATTTCGAGTATCAGCGGATGGCATTGGACTTAGGAACGCCCCCGCAACCTTCCAGCGCACCATGAATGACGCACTTGACGGACTACTGGGAACCCATTGTTTGGTCTACCTAGACGATATTGTAGTGTTCTCCCCTACCTTGGAAGCCCATTTTGAAAGTTTGGTGAAGATACTGAGTAGACTCAGGGAGGTCGGATTGAGAGCCAATCATGAAAAGTGCGAATTTTTGAAGTCCGAAATCGGTACTGGGGCACCGAATCACCAGAGAAGGGATCAGAACTGAGCCCGAAAAGACTACAGCGGTAAGTCGATTTCCCGCTCCGTCTAATGCGAAGCAGTTGCAAACTTTTCTCGGGATGGCGGATACTACCGACGGTTTATACAGGATTACTCCGGTATAGCCGCACCGCTCACGTCGCTGTTGAAAAAGAATGCGGTCTTCGAGTGGAACAAGGAGCATCAGGAAGCGTTCGAGAAATTAAAGAAGGCTTTGGTATCGGACCCGATTTTGGCGCACCCGAATTTGGAGGAAACGTTCATACTCGCACGGACGCGTCACAAACGGCAATCGGGGCGGTGTTGTCGCAGCGGATTGACGATCGGGAGCGGCCAGTGGCATACGCCAGTAGAAAACTGAACCCGGCGGAAACTCGGTATCGACGACCGAAAGAGAATTGTTAGCCGTGGTATGGGCTACGCGTCACTTCCAGGAGTACATGTTGGGCAAACAGTTTCAGTTGGAAACTGATCATATGGCCTTGACCGCCGCGATGAGACTGCGTGATCCTACGTCGCGGATCGGCAGATGGACACTTCGACTTGCCCGACTACGACTTTGTACCGGCGTACCGACCTGGTAGCCAAATGGGTCACGCTGACGGGCTGAGTCGGAACGGGGAGTAGCGGCCATAGAGCTGGATATCCCCGGACGTTGTTAGCAGCGGCACAAGAAACTCGACCCGTGGGTGAGGGTCTGGTGAGAAAGGGAGCTGCGGGACTGGTAAGGCGGACGGACCTGTGGGAGACAACAATTGTGGTGACGGCGAGGAACATATCGTCCCACTAATACCCAGCACCATGCGCGAATGGATAATCAAGAGTTGCCATAGCTCCAGTTGGGCCGGACACCCGGGGCTGATGTGACCGAAAAGATTGTCCGAAAAGCGGGGTATTGGCCGAAGATGTCGCGAACTATCAAGGAGTACATCATGGCGTGCGAGGTATGTCAGCGAAGAAATAATCCACAGCGTTCCGAAGCCCCCATTCAGCGCCCCTTGATTCCCAGCTCTCCGGGCGAGATCGTGGGGATGGACTTCGTTGGTCCACTGCAGACTCCTACGGGCCAAAATACCTGTTGACCTTGGTGGACCACTTCTCGAAGTATGCGGAGGCATATGTGGTTGGAGATACGACGGCAGACACAGTGGCGGAGTGCTTGGCAAATCGGTACATCCCGATGCACGGAGTGCCAAAACGATTGGGGACGACCGACGAGGAACGGCTTTTACCTCACAAACAATTCAAGCGTTGTGTCAACGATGGGGTGTGGTCAAGATACAAACGACCGCATACACCCCAAGCCAATGGTGTATGTGAACGATTTCATCGTACACTCGC